>JAIEZT010000009.1:16383376-16852609 GCA_019594935.1 Periophthalmus modestus
AGTAACTGGAGCTAGAAGGCAGTTAGCAGTAGATAAATCTGGTACAAATCATCTTTTCTTTTGTAGCATTAATGAATTTGTCATTACATGGTCCCAGACAAATAAAGAATAAAGAGCAAGAAAGAAGCAGCCTAATGCTAAAGCTAATGCCAACTCACGCCAAATCCACTCATTTATAATTGATACATTTCCAATACTTTTTGTACTATATAAGGCTACATTATCACAGTACTGAAGGCTGCCATGAGTAAGTATGTGGGAAGCTGAAGGTTCCATATACTTATCATGAGTAAGTATATGGAACCTAAGTCACAAATATGTCTTTAAAACATGCTTTCCTCCAGTTCATAACAATACGTTTAAGACCTATATCTAACAAATAGTCCACAGCACAAAATACTACAATCCATTATACTTGTTATTGAGCTGTTATTTTTCTATTAACACAGACGTACAAAGTGAAAAAAATATAATTGGATGATCTGTTTCTTTATTATGTATAGATTTCACCGTGAAATGTCATGACTCACTGCTGTTATTCTCCTAGCGTGATATCCATAGTTATTAAATGGCGACTTTGCCATGCATTGACTTTTTTATTGCAACGTTTTATTGTTCACAAGCAGTCTTCAGCTAATATATATATTCAACGTTTTTTTTGGCATCCCAATTCTGCCACTTTTTATTCCACCTTCGTAGACTCCTTCATCTTCCTCAGCACCGGCATCACCCGGGACCTCAAGTGGAACCTCCCTCAGCCCAGAAGCTCAGCAGAGGACGCACTTCAAGCCAAGCCACAGCCCAGACGACGATGCAGTTCTACACGGCCATTAAAGCGTCTTCACCCTCCTACATCACTGCCATCAGCAACCTTTCAGCTTCCATGTACTTACTGTTCTGATACCCCTGCAATCTGTCTGGAGTCTACGCACTAAATGTCGGTTATACTTTGGAGAAATGTTCAAACTGTTGCGCTGTAGGCCAAGTTAAGAAGTAGATAAGTCATAACGAGGGGTTGTAAAGATCAGAATACACACGCTACAGTATTGTGTTCACAACTTGTTCAGTGCATTTTATTATTATGTACCGTGAACCTCCTCGGACGTGACTAAATGCTCTCAAATATCCTGTATTAATCTTTTCCCTGTAACACGTGGGAGCACAATAGCCAGCTGGGGGGGACGCAAATGAACAGAGAAAGAACAAGTTTAGTGCATTTGTCAACCTGTCCGTTTTAATAAGACCGTACAGCGCTGACGTGAAATCTGCAAACAGCTGCTCGACAACTCATTTTCAGTGTTTAGGGAGGAAACGCACGATTTAGCCCGGGAGTGATGCTAGAATGCAGTTTTTTTTGGAGATCATTTTGCTAAAACGTTGATATTTATAACTTACAGTGATAGTCTCACGCCACTTATTGATTATGAAGAGATTTGAATGGCTCGAGGTAACGTTGAGACACCAAACTGAACGATCTCTAACTATGTCGTTTTCGATTGGACCACTGTTGGACGATATTAAAAGCACTGTCTTAAAATCATGGAAAAACAGGACTAAATCATATGTATTTGTGCAGTGGTCCAAAGTTATCCCTCACTTGCCTTATTTGTTCCGACCGTGATGAGTTTATAAGCGCTTTTCCCACGACTTTCAGAGCTCAGAGTTTAGCGCAAATAGCATGCTAATGTGCACTTCCTGATTAGCCAACAATAAAATGCTTCATAATTAGATGGATTTTGACCTCCAGAGCTGCTTATACAACATCTTATCTGTACTGAGGTAAGACAACTTTTTACATGGGGAAAAACTCTGGTACCCTGCCTTAAAAATGTCATCTTAAATCAATAAGATTGTTTTATTTTTCCTTGTATAAATTGATTTATCATGCACTCTACTACACTAACTGTTTCAGGAGATTGGTAGAGTAGCCAAAAATTGTACGTAAGTAAGAGTATTGTTACTTTGAATTAATATTACTCAAATAGAAGTACAAAGCGGTGGTCCAAGAAATGAAAAGTATAATGGTTTTACATATCATTTCTTGGACCACTACTCAAGTGAGAGTAACTGTCTGAACATATCGTCTGACTTATTTAAAGTTAGTGTAATTGGGGCAGAACTTTAAACAAAGCACGACGTCTTTGACAGGCAAGAATCTGAAACTAACTAAATCATATCTGAAGGAGCAGCGCAAAAAACCCGAACGTTCAAATAATTTAAAAGACCTACTGTATATTGTGCTGGCTTCTCATCTTTTTTGAGTTTCTTCATCAAAAACACAGTAGGAATTGTGCTCACAAGAGTCTATTTTGTGTAATACCGTCAACATACCTGTCTCGTAATGCCTCAGTTCCGGATGCCTCCTGGCCGCCTCCCTAGAGAGGTGTTCTGGGCATGTCTCACCGGGAGGAGGCCCCGGGGGAAGACCCCGGACACGCTGGAGGAACTGTGTCTCTCGGTTGGCCTGGGAACGCCTTGGGGTCCCCACCGGAGGAGCTGGAGGACGTGCCTGGGGAGTGGGAAGTCTGGGAAACACTGCTTAGACTGGCTGCCCCCCGACGGACCGGAAGAACATGGATGGATTGTCGACATAAAGCTTTTACTTACAGTGGGAAGAGTAATCAAACTTTTAGCACTTTTAGAGTACTCTTACTGTTAAATATAGAACTCAAATAGGAGTAAACGTCCGATGATGCCTGAAAACTACTAAGCGAAAGTACAATTTTATTAAAAAGTAAATGTATTTAAGTAAATGTAACAAACTATCCAAGTCTGACACTTCCACTGTAGCAGCACCCAAATCAAAAAACAATCCATAAATATTAACAGAATAGACAAATTTCAAACTGACACTTTCCTGAGCTGGCACGTTACAAAATCACATGTAATCTTGTCATGAGTGAAATGTGCTGTTTTGGCGAGCTCAGAGCCGTGCCAAAGTAAATTATCTGGAGATGTGGGAGTGCGTGGTGATAATGGAGGTCACGGTAAAATCATTTGTTAAAAAGTCAAATGTTTAGACAGTGAGAACAAGTAAAGAATCAATCTTACATAAACTGATTACAAAGAACAAATGACACTTTTGAAAAAGTTGTCGCTGAGTTCAGAGTGTTACTGTAGTTAATTACCCGATGATGTAGGAGTGCGAGGAGAGAATGGAGCATGCGGTAAAGCGTTAGTTAAAGGTCAGAATATTTAGTCGAGGTGTAAATGAATGAAAGAAGACTGGAGCAGCATTGCATTTTTAAAAAGAACAAAACAACTAAAAGTACAAATAGGAATCACGCAAGAGCTCAAAGTTGGTCCGTTGAGTTGATATTTTTTTTTTATGAAGGGATATCAGTCTGGTCCCCACTCTAGAGAACCTTGAGCTAGTCTCAAACACAGGCTTATTTATTTCAGTGATGTATGTGAAATGAAAGAGTGCATAGGTCACCTTTCATTAACAAACCAAACGACTTAACTCCATCCATCCATTTTCTTCCGCTTATCCGGGACCGGGACGAGGGGGGCAGCAGACTAAGCAGGGACTCCCAGACTTCCCCCCACCCCAGACACGTCCTCCAGCTCTTCCGGTGGGACCACTAGGCGTTTCCCAGGCCAGACAAGAGAGACACAGTGGATCCGACGTGTCCTGGGCCGGTGGGACATGCTCCCTTATCACCTCAGATGAAAAGAGTTTAGTTCTTTGCTCATTGATTCTGTAGAAATCTGCATTGTTTTTCAGTCTTCCTTGATATTATTTCCTTTCTTTTTTCCGCATAAGCAGCCATATTTGTTTTGACTGGGATGAACCATGCTTCCATGTTTCCCTGATTGGCTAATACGCCCATCTGAAATTTGGGGAGACCAGACTCACATCTTCATAAAGTTTTGGATATGTGTGTATTCTGGATCGTAAAAAAAACACTCTATTGTCTCTCTAGGGGAATTTCTATTTCTGCGTTTTAACCCAAATTTCAGTACCACTGGGGCAACCTGTCAGTGGGCGTCGCAATGCTGCACCCAGGAACCCATCTAGTCTTGGTCAGGACTACCTTAGCCGTAAGATTTTGCCTATTACGCATGTCTCACGTTGTAAATATACTGAACTATTATCACATTTCTTGCACCGTGTGTGAAATGCGAAAAAATGCCATCTCAGTGAGCTCGGAGCCGCACTGGAGTAAATTATCCGGTGATGTGGGAGTGCGTGGTGTGAACGGAGGTCGCGGTGTGGATGTAGTCGCACCCGGAGGTCAGTGGGTGCTCCGGAGGGGTGCTCTGGAGGGGTGCTCCGGAGGGCTTTGGCGGCACAGCGCTGACACAGTAACACGCTGGAGCGCATCCAAAGTGTCACCTCCTGGTTTTATGGTGGGAGACAAACGACTGTGGTCTACTCTGCATGCTCTCAGAGGGCACCCGATCCAGATAACACAGGGCAAGGTTTTATTTCACAGTCTTGGGTCCAGAATGGTCACTTTTACTTTTGGTTAATGTATTATAGTGGTTTTGTGCTGGCTTAGTGCTGGTTTATTCCTATTCGACATATATTTTCTTTCATTTCACTGTCTTAGGTTCTGAATGGTAACTTTGGTTATGGTTTGTTATAACCAATTATAGTGGTTAGTGTATTATAGTGGACTCTGGCTCTACAGACGCGATCTCAAAAAAAAATCTTGCAAATGGATGTGCATCAGTCCAAGGCACATTTACAACCTGACCGTTTGAATTGAGTCTGCGTTTAGTCCTGGTTTAGTCCTGCTTTAGTCCAGGCTAATTTTGGTTTAGTCCTGGTTTACTCCTGGCTAATCCTGGTTTAGTCCTAGTTTAGTCGTGGTTTAGTCCTGGTTTAGTCCTGGTTAATCCTGGTTTAGTCCTGGTTAAGTCCCGGTTAATCCTGATTTAGTACTGGTTTAGTCCTAGTTTAGTCATGGTTAAGTCTTGGTTAATCCTGGTTAATCCTGATTTATTCCTGGTTAATCCTGGTTTAGTCCTGGTTTAGTCCTCGTTAATCCTGGTTTAGTCCTGGTTAATCCTGGTCTAGTCCTGGTTTAGTCTTGGTTAATCCTGGTTTAGTCTGGTTCAATCCTGGTTAATGCTGGTTTAGTCCTGGTTAATCCTGGTTTATTCCTGGTTTAGTCCTGGTTAATCCTAGTTATTCTTGGTTAATCCTAGTTTAGTCCTGGTTTAGTCCTCATTAATGCTGGTTTAGTCTTGGTTTAGTCCTGATTAATCCTGGTTTAGTCCTGGTTAATCCTGGTTTAGTCCTCGTCAATCTTGGTTTAGTCCTGTTTAATCTTGGTTTAGTCCTGGTTAATCCTGGGTTTAGTCCTGGTTTATTCCTGGTTTAGTCCTGGTTAATCCTAGTTTAGTCCTGGTTTAGTCCTCGTTAATCTTGGTTTAGTCTTGGTTTAGTCCTGATTAATCCTGGTTTAGTCCTGGTTAATCCTGGTTTAGTCCTGGTTAATCCTGGTTTAGTTTTAGTTAATCCTGGTTTATTCCTGGTTTAGTCCTGGTCAATGCTGGTTTATTCCTGGTTAATCCCGGTTAATCCTGGTTTAGTCCTGATTTAACAAACTACTTGACTATCATGTCTAATGTTTTGTCATTAAGAACACATTAACAGTACTTTTAGTCCAATCATGTCCCAGATGCGAGGTAGTCAAATATTGCTTTTTCCTGATAATGAAGTCCCTGGCAGAGGTTCTCATCCAGCAAAATAGTGCTCAAAATGCATAATCTCAGTTTTATTCTTGAAAAATACATTAGAAATCTTAATGGTGAATGAAATGTACTCCAGTAGAGCAGTACCATACGCATTTTGGAAAGCTTGGCATAAAAAACGAATAGGGATAGTAACAAGGTAGTAAAAGATGTACCTTGTAGCTTTTCTGGTGAAGGGCGCGCCGCCTGCTCCTCTCCATAAAGATAGTGCTGTGCCTGGAATATTTCACAGTGCAGAGCTCGACATATGTATATTGTTAAATAAAGGTTAAAAAACATCTCAAAATAACATAATCCAGCATTGTTTTGGCTTTTTCATGTTGAAGTAAAGTGACACATGAAGCAGATTAAATATGACAAAATATGTTAGGTTCATTTCATAGTTTTAGGTTCACAATGTTCACTATGGTTTGGTTAGTTTATTTATAGTGGTTGGTGTATTATAGTGGACACTGGGCTCTATAGACTTGTACTGCTGGTGTAGGCATGGTTTATTCTTAGTTTAATCCTGGTTTAGCTCTATCTTAATCTGGTTTAGTCCTGGTTTAGACCTGGGCACATCTACAGCCTGTTTATCTGGTTTATTCCTGTTTATTCCTGGTTTATTCCTGGTTTATTCCTGGTTTATTCCTGGTTTATTCCTGGTTTAACAAACATATTGGCCATCATGTCCAATCTTAACGTAATTAAAAACATTCTGAACATTCAGAACACTATTATCAGTAAAAGCAATATTGGATTTGAGCACGTCTTCCTCACGTGTGGAGACGCGATCGGACTGGCAGGGGCTCATTTAACAAAATAGCAATCATTGTTCATCATTATTTCTGTGAAAAGACATTAAAAACTCAATGGGAGATAGTTAAATAAAGGTTAATTAAAACATTTAATAGCATAATGCAGCAGTGTCTTGGCTTTTTCATACTGAAGTAAAATGACACTCACACCAATCCGGTTTATTTCACAGTCCATGAAGACTATCTTCATCTATCAAAAGCATCAGGTTTCAGAGGCTCAGTTTAGGTGCTTTGGATCTGGTATCTACAAGAGAAAGAAACACATGACAACTTCAGCCTTAGAATAAGCTACACCAGCTGGAAATAGCTGAAACATCTCATCCTAATGAACCTGTCAAAACCGCTGTATAGTGTTGCCAGCGTGTCTTACAGCAAGACAACTGATTCCACAATGAATCCTCCCACAAAAGGAAACATTATTGCAAGAGGAGATGGGGGTCATAAGATCAGCCACCTAAAAATCTAAAGTTGGGTCAGATGAAGAAAAAGAGACCAAAAGTGTTTTCCTCAAGAAGAAGTGGGAGTCATTTGTGTCGCTTTCACCCAGTCTACAGCAAGACGTCACAGCTGCACGGGCTCATTTGCATCCTGTCCTGAAAAATAGAAGAGAAGACAGTCCGAAGATACCGAATCAAAATTTGACCCACGTCACAAAATCATAACAAGACTAACTTTTACCTGAAAAGCTTCGCCCATGTCATGCGGAATTTCACTGCTGCCTCTCACGGAGAAAGTGCACCTGATGGAGTGGTGGGTGACGCCCTGAAACACTGACCGAACTGTGTCTCGTAGCACAGATGTACCCAACGCAGACGTCTTGGGCAGTCAACTAAATCCCAATTCACTATTACACTATAATCTACCTCGATGGGAATTTTAACACTCAGAAAGAACCAATCCCAAAAACCGTTATCCCACCATCTTATGTTTTACACAATCACCAGCCTGTCAGGCCAAGATAACACTTTAGCCTTAGCTACCTATGCTAATCCCTCACACGCACTCTGAGGTTAGCGTTAGCATACCGATGGCAGAGAAGATACAGCTTTTATTAAAGACGAGTGGATTTATGGTCCGACTCTGCTACGCCTTCTTTAATACAAGTCTTATGCACTGCTCTGCTCTTTCCTTCTGATCAAAGCAGTGATTTATGGTGTCAGCCTCTCATTTGAATAATACACATGGCCTACCTGTCTGCAGTAAGTATTGTAATTTAGTCCTTGAATAATTCCCTGTGGTAATCAGCCAACCAGAGATCGCCCCCTGATTTATTATCACTTAAAATGATAACTGGGCTCGACAAAGCATGAACGAAGGCTGTACAAAGCTACCCCGGCCCCACGATTTCGGTTAAACAGAAAGAGGTTTGGGAACAAAGAGCAATAAAAGGAACCATTAGCAGATGGATCTGTAAGGCAGAGCGATCACAAGTTTATTTAAAGTCGTCAATGTTGTTCCGGTGTGAAGTGGGTGTCTGCGATTGTTAAACAAAGGTGCAATCAAATAAATGGGATTGGAAGGACATTAAAGGGGATAGAGAGGTGCTGGAGGATGGGGCCGTTTAAAGGCAAGACGCAAAGCTTATAGATGTAGAAGGGATTATAGATCTTCAAGGCCGTGTAGTTGATTTTAAACTGTGAGGGAATAGCTCTGTTAGCCCCGGCCGGCCATTTTGCACACTATTGTTGAACCGTGACAGAGGAACAATCGCCTGGGATAGTCGTAATCAGTGGAGGAATATAACAAAGTAAAAGCAGTAAAGTACCGTCCTTAAGTAAACTTTTTAGGTATCATCTGTACTTTACTTATGCACATTTTGTACTTTCTACTCTGCTACATTTTGAACAGGGCTGATATTTTGAACATTATTCTTTTATCATTGTTTGAAACCTGCTGAAAAAGCTGAGGGGTTTATTTTTATCAAGGTCATAGTTCGAGCAAACAAAACTATACAAATACGAACAGCGAAAAAAAAAAAAAAAATCAATAGTTTCTGTTGAGCAAAATTCAGCACAAATATATTTCAAAATCACTAAATGTTGCTCAAACTCGGTGCAAAACAGTTTGACTTTTTACTCTCTAAGTATATGTTTAAACAGTTACTTTAAGACTTTTACTTAAATAGACTTTTTGATACTTTTACTTTTATTTGAGTATTTTTATTTTTTTGCTAAGAAACACAACTGAGTACTTCTTCCACCACTGGCCATAAGTAGTTGATTCCATATGGTTCTCATTCAACAATTGCGCAAACAATGTCCCTGGTGGTTGCTTCTATGGTTCTAATAAAAATTAAAATAAAAATAAAAATGAAGATCAAAAAGCATAATCTCAACTTCTTCAAAAATACAGTTGTCCCTCGTTTATCTTTTTTTATTTTATTTTTTTTTTTGGTACATTCAAAAAATAACCCGCAATAGGCGAAATCCACGTCAGCATAGTCAGCTTTATTTTTTACAATTATTATATATGTTTTAAGGCAGTAAAAGTCCTCACCACACACTTTATACACTTTTCTCTGAACTGCATTAACATTTTCTCACATTTCTCTCTCGTTTTAACACTCTCAAAGTTCAAACCTTCGTATATTATATCCCTCTTCCTCGATGATGCTTTAAATGTGTTGTTCACGTGTCTCTGCTCCAGCTGTATCTGCAGAGGCACCTCTCCGTGCACAGAAACACACTTTTTAAGTCCAAAGCATTTCTGAAATCTGTTGGTTCAGAACGTTTCATTGACATTGTGGGTTTTGTTGGGGAGAAAAACTGGCAAACATCAGCACTTTAGAGTCACACTGCAATCCAACATTTATGTAAATTTGGGTGAAAACATTCTGTACTGCACAGGAGACACGGCACGGAGGAGATGGACAATGGTCTACAGTCCCTTAGCCAATCAGGACGCAGAACACAATGTGCGTTCATATGCTGTAAAAAAAAAAAAAACAATGCACACACTAAAAAAAAAGATGGGGGGGGGTTTTCTAACATGTCATAACATTCCCTCTTCAAAAACATGCCTGAACTGGTTTTATATGTCATCCATGCATGTTTGTGTAATCTAGCGATCTCTCCCGGGCTCTATTCGAACCCTCTTGTGGTTAGCTGTAAAATTCCGTCCAGTGCTCTGCCCACAAGTCTACTTAACCCAAGCTTCCACAAGGCAACTTCTCAAAAATTTACTAAAGCAGGATACAAAACAATACCCTACAACTTCACAAACCTGATGTGATGTGGAGTGGTTTTATTAGCGAAATGCACGCTGATTGCATTGTGATAGTGCTCTGAAGGGGGAGTGACTTAGCATGGAGAGCAAAAAGACAAAACGAAACTGAAACAAATGAAACATTTCAGAACAATAAAAGGATGTACCTCCTATGTTTGCCTACCAGTTAACCAGTTTAAATCATTCAAGTTGATGTGTGGGAAATATACCCTAGTCGTATTATAGGGCTGATTGCAACAGATTGAGTATAACAGTACTACAGAATCCACCGTGTGTATATTCATTTGCTCACTAATTGGATTCCAAAACAGAAAGCCTCGGACCCACTCTCCCATTAATCAGCAGCCCTCTCTGAAGAGCCTGGCACATCTTCACTCGAGCCATGTTCATTTGTATACCAAATGTGCCTTCCTCTATTATTGTCCCCCCGGTGAGATCAATGGGGTAGGTATTTTTGTCTTCTCCAGCTGTGATTCATGGGCATTTATGGGTAACTAGAATATCTAAGGTTTATTCAGAATAGTTCTTCACTCGCTGAGCCATCCATGATGTTTTTCAGTCTCCTGTCGTATCTTTTTCCTTTCTTTTTTCTCCTGTAAGCAGCCATATTTGTTTGTCGCTGATTGGATAATCCACCTGTCAATCACACCCATCTGAACTGAATTTGGGGAGATTCAACAGAGACCAGACTCATGTACAGATTGGAGAAGTGTGTATTGTTTTCAGGGTCAGTATTTATTATGTGTACATTTTTTGGCTATACAAGAAGATTTAAGCCGTAAAAGGTGAATTAATCACTTCTATGATGCATTACAGACACAAACTAAGTACTAAAGTGTTACATTTTGCTGTTTATTGATTGTAACAATATCGTAGATTTAGAATAGTTTTTGTGGTTTACATCTGCTCTTGGTTTATTGTGTCAGTGGCATAAATTTAATAATATCGTTTATCGTCTATATTTACTTCAGCAATATATCAAAGTTAAATTTGTGTTAAAGTGACAGGCCTATTCATCAATTGTCAAAAATGAAAAATGCTGTCTTCACTAGCGCAGATAAAATTTAAATGAAAGAGAAAGTCACTCAAAAACAGATTAACCTTCTTCAAAACGTGGCGGGTAACTTTGCTTAAACAGCTCATATACTTTTATAACATACTTATTGTTAAAACGATAGCATAAGTAGTTCACAGTAAACCAAAATTTTCAACTAAAACAGCTTAATGATAGACACGAGTCCACTGATTTCCTGCTCAAAACTGCAGAAGTGACAGGCCCCGCCCACCTCTCTATAGTGGCAAGTCATCGTAGCAACCGGCAGATTTTTTTTAATGTGTTTTTATGTTTGAAAAGTGTTTTATTTGAGTAACATTTTGCAGCCATACATGTATCACTTGGAGTTTTCATTTTTAAAATAATTGCAATGCAGTACAAGGTTATGAGTGAGGATAGGGGGTAGGTGAAAACACTGAATGCATTACAGGATTACACTGTATTTTGCATATATCTCCATTAAAATTAAGTCAAAACAAAACTGTCATGTCCTCTATCAATCAAAGTAATGTGCACAAAACAGACCTTGTCGAAAAGTACTCAAATCAACATTAATATTGAAGTATTTTTAACTGATGTTGTTTTTTAGAGTCGTCCTACTCCTCGTGTATGAATGAACTACACTGTATTCCCTCTCTGCTCCTCCCCGCCATTTCACCGGCAGATATCCATAAGAGTACGTGAGTTCCGGAGAGGACCGGCGACGCGGTGATGCAAGCGGGCGTTTCCATGGCAACAGACGAACAAGGATGCTCTAGTGAGTTGGTGAGTGGGGCCCAGATTGCCAGTCGAAAGCCTGTTGTTCACTGGAGGATTCTGACAAGCTTTCAGATCTTAACTGCATCGGTCTCACTGTGGATTGTGACCCAATGTGAGGCGCTTCAGACTAAGGGTGTTGACTGAACTTGTAAACTCATCACTGTGAGTAATGAGGATGCTCAGAATGCATGAGGTAAGTGAGGAGTAACTTTGGACCACTGTATCTTTAAATCGTTAATTGCTATGACTACAACCCTAGTTTATTATTCTGAAACCAATGGATAGTCGAATACCGTGTATGCAGTAAAAGTGTTTCCTTAACTGTGTGTATCATAGTATACGCGTATCTTCTTTGCCATTACACATATTAAGCTCAGTTTCATTTTAAAGGTGAAATATTGTGCAAAATCAACTTTTATGAGCGTTTAGCTATGTTATTAGCAGAGTTGGATTTAGATTTAGATGATTGATTTGATTTCTTGATTTGATGATTTCCTTATTTTTGGTTAATATTTTGTTCAATATTTTGCATGATTTACACCAAAATTGTTTTAAACAAAAAAAAAAAAAAAAAAAAGGCATAGGCTGGAGTAATGCTTATATATTACCTATTGTATTAAATCAAATTATTGTACAGGACACTGATACAGCTTTACACACTGGTAAACACAGTAACACATTCATGAGTAAATCACACATTGTTAGCAATAGATAATAGTACAGCTCTCAATTTTACATGTACACTGCCTCGCCAAAAAAAAAAGTTGCCACCAAAAAAAAAGGTCACACATTCTAATATTTCGTTGGACCGCCTTTAGCTTGTTTCGATAAGCTTCTACAATGTCACAAGATTTATTCCATCCAGTGTTGCATTCATTTTTCACTGACCGCTGCACAAAGCCTTCTCCAGCACATCCCAAAGATTCTCAATGGGGTTAAGGTCTGGCCTCTGTGGTGGTCAATCCATGTGTGAAAACGATGTCTCCTGCTCCCTGAACCACTCTTTCACTATTTGAGCCCGATGAGTCCTGACATCATCTTGGAATATGCTCGTGTCATCAGGGAAGAAAAAATCCATTGATGGAATAACCTGGTCATTCAGTATATTCAGATACTCAGCTGACCTCATCCTTTGAGCACAGACTGTTGCTGAACCTAGACCCGACCAACTGGAGGAGGCTCGTACCTATTTGCTTAGTTAAATCCAGGTGGCAACTTTTTTTTTTTTTTTTTTTGTTTGGCCAGGCAGTGTAATTCATGCACGTGTGAGTAATCCAGCATGTTCTCCATCTAGAGCTTGAAAAAACATCTGTTTTCACCTACCCCTGCCGACTTGCCTTTAGTAACTAACATTAAAAAAAAAAAAATCCAGGTTATACTTGCAAGGTTCAAAAATGTTATGAATGCAGAATGAAGGCTTATTAGTTAAGCATTTTATGTGACAAGAAGATAATGGTGCCACATTAGATTTTGTTCATAATGGAAAAAATGTATTACATATATCAATTATTTTTAAAAATGATAACATGAATGAATGGAATGAATTCTATGCTGTAGAAGTAGCAGTTTGAAAATGTCATTAAAAAGATGATTTGAATGGTCTTGCTGCACTCTCATATCATCCCATTTTGTCATATTTTGATTCAGAAAATGAGTTTTGCTTGTTTGGACTAGAGAGAGACCACGCTCTCAGGTGGAGTTTAAATTTGGCACTATTCTACTTTGTTGCGTGCCAAAAAAGATTAATCAGTGCTGCATGACAGAGCAAGCACCACTTCAAGTCTGGAGGGAGCAGAGACTACACTTATTAGGGGAAAAGAGAAAATGAAGGTGATATTACCAAATTACAATCTGTTTAGTTTTATTCAAAAGGCTAAAACAAATATAATAATAAAAACTAACAGATACATAAAAGTTTCTTACTTGTAGATGCCAAGGCACAGATAGGCATTGCTAATAATTTGATTAATCTGATTGTTTAAGTTTACCCATCTGATGTTTAATGTGGAGATCCAAGAGGTGTATGGAGACTAGGCTTTAGATATATTAAAGACCCTATACTTGAGTTTTATCTCTTCTAATTCAGGAAAATCCTCTTTGCTCCACAGAATATTTTTGAAGTTTTGGTCTAATTGTGAATCAAATTAGACTGATTGATAATGCCTTTACATTATAAAAAAGTAAGCTGAAAACCATAGACTGCGTAAAGAAGTGGACTAAGTGAGTGTGCCGTCACCCAAAGCGTTTCGGCTAGGGTAAAAAGAAGCTAATCGAGGCTAGCAGTTACAGGAGTGAATTTGGAGACGACAGTCAGTATCATAGCAACCAAAGAGCCAATCTGTCGAAGGTAACGCTCCTTCGCGCCCCACATCGCTGGTTTATCAAGCAGACTGTCGATTAAACCTGTTGCTAGCGTAAGCGGGACTGACCTCGGCGAAAGAAGGTATCTGATTTGTTTGATTTAGGGACAAAATGGCGGGTCAATACGAACATTTTAAGACCAAAATGACGAGGCTCGCTGCAGCAGTTACAGAGAGAGGGGTGACAGTTTTTCAATGTAAAGTGAACTGGAGCCAGAGTCCATGGAGCCAGAAACATGCGCATGATCACCACTTATTTCGAACGCAACGGCTAGCAGTTTAGCCATTTATATATACAGTTTATGCTGAAAACCCATACATGCTGTTTTCAGATGGACTGCTCTGTGTCAAGGAAGGACAATGATATGCTCTCAGAATCAATTCTTTGTCGAGAAAGGTGTCAGAATCCTCCCAATCAAAGTGTGTTGCTGTGACATTTTCTGCATGGTAATATAACATAACACCGATTATGATGAAGATTATATGGCTGGCTATTGTGTCATGCCTGATTCAAGCATATCTGATTTCAAACCATGAGTCAGGAACTGTGTCCTATCTTAGGGTGACCAGATTTTTCAAAATACATACAAAAATAAAATAAAAAAAACACAAATCAAGGGAAAAAAATTGGAACCTCTAAATTATTTATATATTTTTTTCTTTCAAAATTTTCTGCCTTTTCCCTCTTATTTATTTTTTTTTTATTATTATTTTTTTTTTATCACTTACCAACCCATACACACACACTTCCACACTTTTATCTTTTGTATTGTCTCTAATATCACTATAAAAAATACACAAATAAATAAAACTGTGAAAAGAGAGCGACGCACTTGGGGGTGAGTCATAATCTGAAGAACTGTCGGCAGATTTATTTATTTTTTTGCCTTATGGTCATTTACAAGCACAGTTTGTGTATTTTAGCTAAACAAATGATTATATATCCCCTTCTCTGTACTGTTGGCGTGGATCAAATTGATCAAAAATAGGGACATCTGAGACATTTCTTGTATAAAACTGAGACAAATCAATGGTTCTGGATAAATCTGCTGGGACAGGGGACACGGGGCTCCAAACTGGGACAGTCCCGGGTCAATAGGGACGTCTGGTCACCCTATCCTTTCTGCTGTTGTGATATTACACCATGACACAGTGTCTGGGATAGTGTAAGATAGTTTTTCCTCATAGTTCTCCAATCTCTATAGTTCTCTATCTTCATTTGCGTTTTATTTTTTGACACTCTTGGAAATGCACCATGACAGAAAATCAAGTGTCTGAGATAGTGTTTGGTAGGTGACTGTGCTCAATTTTTGTCTTATGTAACAGATTTACCATATAACGCATGATGTAAAAAGAGCATTTATCTTGGCAAGAATACATACATACACAAATTGTTGGAAAAAGTTTTTCAATAAGATGTACAGAGCCAGTTGCTGACTTGACCTGGCTTCTATCCCAAAACTCGCATAGCTAGTTCAGCAAAATAGTAATTAAAGGTTAGACTATTAAACTAGGGTTAATGCTACTACTAATGCAGAGTATTGACAAGCAACAGTTCTGCCCAATCCACTTTGTCCTAAATTCAGTGAAATGTTTGTACCAAAAATCTGTGTGTAAGAGAGATCCAGAATGCTCTAAGCGCATATGAAAGGGTTTCAATTTTGCCGTTCTTGTTTTGTGGGATATTATTTGTGGTAAGTGTAGTTTTATCCCAGCAAGTGACAGTTTGTGAACAAAAGGGGAAAAATACAAGAAGTAGTGCTCAGTTCTGAAAACATTCTCTGCTTTTGTCTGTTATATACAGTTAATCGTCCTGATGTGTCATGGATAAGAATGTATTATTATATATACTTTAGACATTTTGAATTGCAATATTGATGACTTAATAAAAGAACAGGCTCGCTGACATCTGTTTCAATGGTCTAAATGTAACTTTGAATGGCTAAGTGACAAGTCAAAGCGATTATAACATGGTTAAAAGGTCTTAAATCAATTTGGTGTAATACACTGCCTGACAAAAAAAAAAGAAAAAGTCGCTACCTGGATTTAAATAAGCAAATAGGTCCAAGTCTCCTCCAGTTGGTTAAGGTTCTTCAACAGTCTGTGCTCAAAGAATGAGGTCAGCTGACTACCTGAATATACTGAATGACCAGGTTATTCTATTAATGGATTTTTTCTTCCCTGATACACAGGCATATTCCATAATGACAACGCCAGGATTCATCAGGCTCAATTGTAAAAGAGTGGTTCAGGGAGCATGAGACATCATTTTCACACATGGATCGGCCACCACAGAGTCCAGACCTTAACCTCATTCAGAATCTTTGAGATGTGCTGGAGAAGATTTTGTGCAGCGGTCAGACTCGACCATCATCAATGCAAGATCTTTGGAGAAAACAATTACCTTGACTATATATATTTTAGTGAAATGAGCCAATGCACCTTTAACACCACTTTTCTTCTTACTCCCAGTTTGGCCAATGAGTCCTGTTACACTGACCTCTGCAGGTGCTGGTCCAGGTCTGCTTACAGAATCTACTTGGAGTATTTTTCCCGGGCACTGCCATGTGGAGCAGTTTTCAAGTACCTGGAAGCAAAACAAAGGAAGTTGGCTAGTAGTAGAAAAGGGGTGCCAAGTTTGATCAAAATGTCTTCTTGCTGTGTTGATGACTGCCAAAATATGAGGAACAGCACTTGTGGCTTAAAGCTTAAGTTTTACTGGTTTCCTTCACAGAAAAAAAAAAGATAATTGTGGTTGAAAATGATACGACAGCCCAACTGGACCGAGATGATCAGTCTTTGACTAGGAAGGACGTCTGACCACACATAGATCCTGTGATTTATATGCCCGGTGGTGGTGCGGTGAGGTAAGTGTCCGCCCACTTCACCCTCCGTCAGGTCTTTTACCACTCCCTTTTGCTGTATGGCCTATCCAGCCTGCTTCCATCCACTATAGCAGGGGTGTCAAGCTCAAATTCACACCCCTGCACCTGATGTAATGTTTAACCTTTTCATATGGAAACAAACTTTAGTTTTGCTTAAACATAAGATCTGGAACAAATCAAGCTTAATATTAAAAACATATGAGAAATTAAATTTGAAATAAAAGACACATCAGTAGCATTCATTTCTTATTTAAATAGGTAAAATAAATTATGTCTCAGCATAGTAGCAAAGCATTCTGGGATTTGTAGTATTAATGGTCCATGCACTATATACCGCACATTTGATATGATCTCACAGGCCAAATACAGTTACTCCATGGGCCAGATTTGACCCCCAGGCCTGAGTTTGACATATGTGCACTAGAGTTTACAAAAGTACCTGTCACGGTCCTGAAGAGTCTCTGTACATATTCGGACTGTACCGAAACCGAACCTATTATTTCCTCCAGAGCAGCATCCAGCACTTGTTTTTGTCTCCAGCTAAGCCCTGCCCACCAGAAAACACAGCATTGGTTACAAACATTTAAATCATCCACGCACACGGACGGGATGCACAGCAAGTGGCCAGCACATTCTCTACTATGTACAAAATTGGTAATTGGCTCCAGTCTTCATATCTGACACTAAACATTAATAAACAGTATGTATTTTACCAAAACTAACACAATTTAAGACATGCCCAACATCTTGTTAATGGAGTCAAAATAAATATTGTAACAGAGACAAAGTACTTAAGGGTTCAATTAAACCAAACGTCTTTCAAAAAACACATTCAGACCGATACAACATCTCTTCCCCACACACGAGGAACAGCTTGACAGTAGAGGCGGATTTCACAGAGTTCAATGAGATGATTATCCCACACATGACCTATTGTGTGCTCTACTGGTCTCAGGCCAATGAGAGAGTGCTCAAACCTCTCAGATCCATCTATAATCAGGCAGTAAAGGCACTTGATAAAAAAAACAAACCCAAAACACGTCATTATCACCACTGTAATATCCTAAGTAAATACAAAAAGCGTCAGTGAAACCTCTGTGAACCCAAATTTCATAGTTCCAAAAAGATCCTCGGTTTTTGCTGAGTTTTTTTTTTCTTTTCAAACCATCAGACAGTGGAATCAGCTCCAGACAGGGTGAAATTGTCTGTTAATCTTATTAATTTTACTAGAAATTTGAAAAAAGCCACATTTTAGATAATCAAGTGTCTACATCAGTCTAGTTCATTTGTACAGTTCTGTATTCACTGAAAAAACTTGCACATAATGATTTTTAATATTTGTATGGACTATAGGAAACATACTGTGTTGGAGGTAAAAAATTTGATTGCATTTTACTGCTAATGTTAATGACGAACTGTTAGTCTTATAATGTAATTGTAAACTTGTATTTTTAATGTGTATTCAGCTGCCCAAAGACTACGAACACAAAGTAGATTTAGTTAAATCTGGTACAAATTGTGTTTTCTTTTGTAAGATTAATGCATTTGTACATGAACCCTGATAAATAAAGAAGAAAAAAGAGAAAGGGTCTATTGCTGAAAGTGTCAAGATCCTCCCTTTTGTGTCGTCTGTCTCTCCTCCAACGTGGGCGTCGGCTTACCTGACCTGACAGCTGGTACACCTGGATCCGACTTCCCTCATTATCTGCAGTATAAGATGTTTTTCATCCACTTCTTGCCAGCTCGTCATTGATATTTCTCCAGTGTCTCTGTCGTTATTTTTGGAAACTGCTTCCCTGCTGCTTTTCTAGCCAGCCCAACGCCTACATGCACCTCTGGACCCCCCCCATCCCCGAGCTTGATACTTACCATATTTACCTGATTAGTAGCCTGGACAGTAAACAGTTGAAATACTTACTATTTGTGTGCTGCTTTCAGTTTTACAGTTCATTTTTGTCATAATGAAGAGAACTTGAGCTTGAACAGAGCGTGTGAACATGGACAAGTATCGGTATCGAGTGGATACATAATGTAATGTAACGTAATGACTCCTTCACTTCTGTTCTCTCAGACAGTTGGAGTTTGGGTCTTGCGGGATTTACCTGTAAGGCAGAGTCTGGGTTCCCAGCATCGAGAGCAACGCGCTGACGAAATCCAAGACGCACCCTCCTCTGGTCCCTCTGGAGATTGAATATGATGCCTACATGTCAAATTGCGTTTTACTCACTGAGAACAAGCCAATGGATAAAGAAAAATAGAAGGGAATGGGAAGGACGCCGTGATGACAAGCCAAAATGTTGAGGTGGAGCAATTTGCCTTCATGTGTGTATAACAAGATAACAGGGAATCTCTCCAGACATCGTGAGCTTGGTATAAGAAGTGCGAGTTTGGGAGTAATTTGGAACATCTTGAAATCATACAAGTTTAACAGAAGGCAAGGAATAGCTGATACACAATGCAGCTCAGAGCGAGTACCTGGTTTACACATGCTACAAAACAACATCTCCCAGCAGATCCAAACCAGGAGGTCATCATCAAAAATTGACTCTTCAGAGAGTTCCAACAGAAGAATGTCCTACAGAAAAAAGCGATAGGAAGGAGGTAAAGTTTTTAATCAAGTCGAATGGGAGTCGAGGTGTGTAAGTTCATCATCATTTAAACTATGCAGCTTTTTTTGGCGCAAGATACTTGTCACCATGGAAATTGTACTGTCCTCGCTGACACGTTGACGAGACAGTTGTTGTAGTTATCGGCTTTAATACTCAAAGTACAATCAGCGATCTCTTGAATTCATTTGCACATTCCAGTATATGTAATATTGTGAGCTCACGAACAACTCATTGCCAATAGGGTGGCTTATTTGATAAATAACTGTAGTGTCAAGTTCACAGGTCAAATATTGATCCACTCTTATCATTAGCATATGGCAAGAGGCTGCATATTACCGTTATCATAATGTGGCTAACTACTATAACAATATCTTTAATTTTAAAACCAATGAAATGACCCAAATTAAAACTATATACTTATAGGCGTGCTTCTGTAAGTTTGATTACTTTGATATTTAGCTAGTTTATTGCCTCGTTTCCAACTTGTGTTCTCATCCCTCTCTCTCATTTTTCGCACTTCCAACTGGCGCGAAGGACCAAAATAATAAACACTTTTCAGTCTCTGCATTTAAATGAGTTGGAATACGGCTGAAAGGCAGTACAGAGATGTTATTGCCTCGTCATGAATGTTCCACAGAGGTTACAGCTTTATGACGCTCACAGTTTATATGAAGCTCAGTTTTTTTTGAAAAAATAAAATCAGTCATAATGAAATAAAATGCTAAATTGACATGTTTAATGGCGTACTGGAGCACTCCAAGCTAAGCAGGGACCATGGATACAAGCAAGTGGTGGTGGATGTACAACAGAAAAGTTACACAGTGCACCTTTAAGCTAACCTGGCCAGCAAGATGACTTCCTGAAAAAACAATCACTTCTGCTGTTGTTCGGCCCACAAAAGTAAAAAAAAAAAAAAAAAAAAAAAAAAACGGGGAAATTTTGACAATTTTTGAGTAAAACATTTGTTCTAATTAATGACACGAACATCACACGTGTTTCTGCGGGACGCCTGAACATATGTGTGTAACTAGGCTTTAGATAATAAATC
This sequence comes from Periophthalmus modestus, assembly GCA_019594935.1. Classification (NCBI taxonomy): domain Eukaryota; kingdom Metazoa; phylum Chordata; class Actinopteri; order Gobiiformes; family Gobiidae; genus Periophthalmus; species Periophthalmus modestus. The sequence continues at coordinate 16,403,820 of JAIEZT010000009.1, forward strand.
AGTGGTCTGCAAATGGAAGATATGGAACACAATTATAAAAGAACAAGAAATACAAACAAATACAAAACCACAGGGATGTTGACAATCTCTTTTCTCCATGTGCAAGATGCCCAGCCCATGCTCAGCCCATTCCCAGTACCCAATAACTGATTTGTTGGTGGTTCTGATTGTACATGCGGCCGTACACTGTTAAAGGTAAGCGAGTCATTGTATTTGGTTGGTGCTGGCAAGATCACATTGGCTGATTAAACCTCAAGAGTAAATTTCAAAGACTGGAAACACCCCGAATGGTCACCCAGGTGCCATGTACCCTCATCTGGGGAGACTTTTTAGTTTAGTATCAGCTTGACAATGTGTTAAAATGCACCAAAATGCAGGAAATGCTGTCTATTTTTTATCGAAAAAATCTCTTTAGGGAGGACCCCCCAGATCACCCCACATTATAAAGGCTACATTTCCCTCTTTCAACTATAGACCTACGATTTTGCTGGACACTTCAGAACCTTTTCACAGTAGGGTACACCAAATTGTAGACTGTTTGAAGGCAAATAATATGCATTGCTGTGTAACCACCATGAAAAAAGTGTACAGGTCCGCTAACAATAACCATGGCCAAACCGGGCCCACCGAAATCTCACTCCAAGCTTCGGTGAAACAGTCCTGCCATGGCAACAACCATTTTTAAACACTCCTTCCTGAACTCTATTTTAGCATTTTCTTTTGTTTTTAAATGCATAGGGAAGCGCTTTGTGCATCTGTGAAGGGAAACGTGTCTGTGCTGTTGTGACGCTTCAACCAATAAGATCTAAATATTCGCCATGGCGTACCACCTTTTTCCAAGACTGATGTGTAGAACTCACACATACACAATACACAAAAGTGAAGTACTCATGCACAAGTATAAACGCATTGTCAAAAACCTAACTAATGCATAATATCGTAAGTGTTCTACATTATGATACCAAGTACTTTTCTAAAGGACAAACAGAACGCCTGATGGATCCACTAATGCACTGGTGAAGGTGTTTGACATAAAACAATGACGAAATATCCCTTACACGTCTAAAATAGATGTCTAGCCTTAAAATTTGCATGTGATAATTACTGTCTATATCTACATTTGCAAGTCTATATAGTGACATCAACACTTCAATATCAGTACTCCTATCCCTATTCTACATCGCTCTTTGTTTCTTCCAGTCAGACAGCAGCCTAGGGTCTGATCTTAAGGAGCCCAGAGTGAGTAAATAAACACTGAGCGAGAATCTTGTGGCTTTTCCAGATGAAGACGCAGCCATCTGTTCTCCCCCCAGTCACATTCATCAAGCTCCACCTCCGCCATATTCACTTCATTAACACATCCTCAGGTCCCCGCAGGTACACGGAAACAACAGTAAACATCGGAGTCAATCACACAGAGAGAACGCTACGCTACTGTACGGCATCCTGTACGAGACTGCACAAGCGGATCGTCAACAGGAGGGCTACAGTCTATAATGTCTATTGTTTGTCTAATATCTTTCGCTGTTTACTGCAATTTGTCGGTTGATTGGCTGTGACTGACTGCTGGTACATTACATTGGGCGTAGATGACATTGATGGATTTCAAGCCGGAAAAATAAATAATAAAATGAAATTGGAAATAATAGTATTCGCTTTTTTTGGCGTGCTATACTAATAAAATGGGCATTAAAATAGCAACGGGAGGGACTAAACCGAAATTTATTGGAACGTTAGCAATGTGAGATCTAGAAATATTCCACTAAATGTAATTAATGACCTACTGTATAAGATGAAAGATTAAAATGGTTGAAATTCGGGATGCTGTTGCCTTCCAAGCTTAACGCTAACTTCTGGAGGTGGCATGTCACCTGAACGATTCCACGGAAACAGAAAGTTAGAACCATCCTTTGAAACATTCTCCATGGAGATCGATAACTTTGATGCAATACTTCAGAGGTTTATAGCCAAATGAACTAAATTTCGATGGAAACAAGCAGGTGGAGGCCCTTCTCCAGGCAGTAAGAGTCAGGTTTATGGAGATGCAAGCCCACTCACAGTAAGGACAAATATTTTTCTCTGCGTTTATTTTATTAAACGTTTTTGCCAATACGATGAGATAGCAAAAGATGAAGTTTAAACCTGTCAACTAGACAAATTGTTGTAGGAGTGAAGATGTTTCGCTGCTCATCCAAGCCGCTTCTTCTTCAGGTCAGATTGCTGGTTGACACTGGCTAACTACACTGAAACTGTAAACAGCTATTGTGTCCAGTTTCAGCTGAAGCTACCCTATTCAGCCTTTAACGGCCCTGCTATTGTTCTCTTGGTCTGGGTCTGAGGATGGTGTTATAGATGGGGGAGAGATGATGTCTAAGGTCCCCATTCCTGTTTAAGGAAGGATTGTCTTTCCTAGCTTCTTTAACTCCCCTCTAAAACCAATCCATATCCCTTCACATAGATATAAGGCAGTGTCCACCAGTTATCTGACCAGAACTGACGAAGTGGCTTGGATGAGCAGCGAAACGTCTTCACTCCTACAACAATTTGTCCAGTTGACAGATTTAAACTTGGTCTTTTGCTCTGGATCAGACCTGGACGACTGAGGGATTACACAGACAATAAGATGTTTTCACAAAAAGCTAGGTTGCTGAGCACAGGTTAGGTTTCACTTGGTTGATAGTTGGCAGTGGTAGTAGTTAATTATTAATCAATTGACCAGAATATATAAACATAAAAGGTTGGTTTAATATTGAATCATTTTTTTCTTTTCTTACTCTGCCAGCTACAGTTCAGTGGTGGCTGTGGCTGCAGAGAACCTTATACAGTCACTCACACAGAACCTGTCAGAGCCACAAAAAAGAAAAGAAAGCTGACTCTGTCCAACAGGAAAGACAGGGTAACCACTGTGGTAATGAAATATTTACATACAATTTTGCTAATGCGATAAAATATACTGAATAGGGTATTCATAGCGTCTGAACCGCGTCTCTGTGTTTCTTCACTAAAACAATAATACTGATGAATGCAATAGGCCTGTGGAGTATTATGGAAAGAAAATCAAATTTCAAAACACATAGGAGCGAGAGGATATGCATCTCTGCTTGGACAAAATCAAGTCTATTGGGAAAGATAAAGGCCCCACACCAAAAGACACAAGGAGTGTCATCTCATGGTTTGGAATTTGAACTGAGAAAAGTACCAGTTACCAGCCTGGAACACATCATAAATCTCTTATTTTGTTGATTTGTAAGTAAGGCCTATCTGCTTGATTCTGTCAGGAGACTGTAAATGAATGGGAGCCTATACCAGCCTATCCCCTGTAAGTTTACAGTTAACGACAACTTAGTAGTTGTCGTAATCTTGAATATCTTTGCAGACAACCTTTTTATGTGAAAAACATGAAAGAAAACATATCATGCATTAAAGAAGACACATGGCACTTTGTGTTTACTTGTAGCAAAAAAACAGCAACTGCTATACAGTTATAATTATGACACCCATGGGTCATTGTTACAATTTGGACATTTTAAATTGCAATATTAGTCTAAAGCAACTTATAAAATAAATAAATAAAAAGTCAGCTGATTTCCATGTTTAGAAACTGTGGTGGCCAATGGGAGCTGACTTTGCAGAAAATGTCACTACAACAAAGAGCCCTGAAGTTGTCGGCACGTCCGCTGTGAGTTTGAATACAGGGAAATAAAGCTTACTCTAACATGCACAAATCACTCTAACTTCAACTTTGAGAGAGTAAATGAGAAAGGGAAACAACTATAACATGGTTACAAGCTCTAAAAAGTCAATTTTGCATAAGAGGTCCAAACGCTGCATAACCATATACCATAACAGTTTACTGAAGCATTCCATGTTAAACTGTAATGGTAACTCTCTTGTAGTCTTTTTCCCAACACTTCCATCTGACTTGTTTACTATAAGCAAAACTTCTGTGCGGTGAATCACTAACAATCCCATCATGGTGATTGTAGGCGGTGAGAACAGATGGCCCAGTCTACAGAAAAGGAGGGCTGTTATATCATTCCCCTGTATGATTTTGTTGGCTTACACGTATGATTGTAATAACTCCGTTCATTGTAAAATCGATAAGAGAATAATAGTTTCCATTTGTTGGCACGGCCTGGAGCCCCTCTACATCATGGTTGTGCCAGAATAATGCGCGGTGAGGTAAGAATGCCCTTGTTGGAGAGAATAGGGTAATCCATCTCGACAACGGCTGATTTGGCTTCCAGAAAAGCAATGCATTACAATTGATTAATAGTATAATTACAGCTGCTATCGCCGTGCCGCAGTGACTTTGTAATGTGCTGAAAAGTGTGGGGAGGCGGCATCAATTCACCGCGTCGACCTGTGAGGCATCTGCTGTGTCGCGTGCTATCTCTGTCCTCTGGAAACCTGGGCCAACAATGAGTTTTTAGTTCCTGTACCAAATTTTCACCTCAGTCAGTTAGATGGCTACCAAAGTGCTTAGGTGATCTGTTCTGTCTGGTCTTTTGAGATGGCTTCTACAGAGCTATATTAAGTAAAAGCCAATTCAAAAGATCAGACTAAGTGCTTCGAGGAAGGCTATTGCTGAATTGTGTTTGTGTTTACTTGTTGTAGCAAAAAAAATAAAAATCTTCCGTGAGCATGTGCTGATTTTTTGGTGTAAAATCAAAATGTGATTCTTTTGTGATCGGTCTTAAGATGATTCTTTCAAATATGCATATTATATGTATGTATGTATGTATGTATGTGTGTATATATATATATATATATATATATATATATATATATATATATATATATATATATATATGTGTATATATATATATATATATATATGTATGTATATATATTTTATATATATATATATATATATATATATATATTATATATATATATATAAATATATATATATTATATCTATATATATATATATATATATATATATATATATATATATATATATATATATATATATATATATAAGGTCAGGAAATGTCTGTGTGATACTGATTGCTGTTGTTAAAAGGAGGAGCTGAGTTAAAACATGTGTTAAAGCAGACATTTCAAACTCAGGCCCACGGGCCAAATTTGGCCCTTGATATAATTATATTTGGCCTGTGAGATCATATCAAATATGTATTAGAGCTGGCCCACCGGCTGCCGTGCCAGTATAGCGCATGTACAGCTAATACTGCAAATCCCTGAATGCTTTGCCCCACCACTTCTGTTGTACATTTTATTGATCATTGATCATTAGCATAGGCCCATCTGCTACCTGTCGCATCACTCAAATTTAATCCACCTCTTCTGAAAAAAATGCTGATAATGTTGAAATTTTTGACATAACTATTGTTTGGCCCGCAACTTAGTCCCAGCTTTTGATTTTGGCCCTTGGTGAATTTGAAATTTTTCAACTAACTATTTAAAGGACTGTAGTCCCTCTTAGTCCCAGCTTTGATTTTGGCCCTTGGTGAATTGAGTTTGACTCCCCTATGTTAAAGGAATGTATGTTTTGTTTCTGAAGAATACGTCATGAGTCTAAATAAAAGAGCTGTGAGAAGAGGGAAAGTGGAGAAGGTGGGAGACAGGACTGCGACGTCTTTGTCCAATGCTCGCTCCCCTCTGACCAGAAAAGGGTCGCTCCCCTCTGATCAGAGCAGAAGAAAGTCTAACACTTGAATATTTTTGCTAAACAGCGCGTCGAGAACAGAGTTTTCTTGACATATTTTTATTTCGCCAATGTGTCCGTAACTCAACATATGAACATGCATAACAGACAAATCAAGCACCTTCTTTCACTGAGGTTTAGCATTAGCAACACGTTTGATTGACAGCATTACTAAGTCCTAAATGTGGGCCGGAAGGACCATTACCTTCAACAGCCTCTGTTTGGACTGGCTCTTTGGTTGCTATGATACTCGCAGTCAGAATTCCAAATATGCAACTTTGCTCCAAATTCGCTCAAAGTGCACAATGGGACATTAAAAACAAGCAAAACACAATCATTACAAATGACATATTGGCACTGTGAAAGTCACTAAAATATTACAGCATCAAAGTTCAAAGTGCATCATTTAAGCTTATAACAGTTTGTGGGAATAAGCTGTTACCATGGCAAGAAGTCTTACATTAAATAGAGCGATATATTCTTCAAGAGGGAAGACGCCTCTGCCAGGATGGCCACAGGGGTTGTTTATGATCCAAAGGACTCTGCTTAAAACTCTACATTTGTGAAGAGCCTCGAGGGCAGGCAGGTCACAGTTCAGTTTTTTTGGCTGAGTGGACCACCTTATTTAAAGATGTCCTGTCTTTGGCTGTAATGTTGCAGAACCACTCAATGATTGAGTCAATCAGACGGCTTTCAACGATGCAGTGATAAAGGTTCAGAGTTTCTTCTGAATTCTCTTAGTTTCCAGTAAAAAAGAGAAGTTGCTGTCAGGTCTTCTTAATAAACTTATAAGTGTTTTTGCTTCAGATCAGATCATTAAATGAGGTCAGAGTAAGAAATATACACTCTTCCACAATTTGAACATTAACATCCAATGACAGACCAACGACAGTAATAACGTCACTATATTTAATTATGAGATTACTATTGTGGAAAGCAACACAATCACAAGTATAACGAGTAAAGAGAATGGGACAGAAAATGCATCCCTGAGGGAAACCAGTGCTCACATCTACTTAATCGGAACGACAACTTTTAATTTTCACTTTTTGTGATCTGTCCATTAAAAAGATAAAAATCTATTTACACATAGCATCACCTAAACCTAGAGTCTTGAGTTTGTGAAGAGAAATAGAGTTTTTAAAGCTGTCTAGAACAGTATAGCTCCATACCTTAATCTTGGACAAGACTTGCTGGACATCCTCCTGCATTACGATCAAGCTGCACTGGTCCAAACATTCTGGAAATACAACAAATTCGGGATCGACAGCTGCAAAACGACAATAAAATTGATTAAGTTCATTAGGCAAAGCATGGTCAAAAGATACTGTGCTCCCTGCTTTTGATTTCCCAGGGGTGATGAAATTGAATCCTTTCCACATGAACCGAGGGTCACCCTCTTTAAAAAATATTTCTTTATTCTGTCTCCAAATGCCTGTTTGGCAGCTTTGATTGACCGCTCCAGTGAGTATCTGCACTGCTTATAAGCAACAGTGCCTCCAGATTTGAATGCCAAAGCTTGTTCCTTTATTTTCTTTCTGACGTTCAAATTAAACCATGGATTTTGACTGCTGTCTTTTTTAATAACCTTCTGCAAGATACAACAGTCAATGCAAAAGTTTATGTATTCAGTCACTGCATCACAATATTCATCCAAGTTATCCAAAAACAGGCCCATGTGTAGCATCAAAACAGCTCTGTAATTTCAGATCACCCACTTCAGAGCGGCACTGTGCGGTGCGAGTTGTCAGTTTAGATTGTTTGCTCCTCTGTATATAAGAAGGAAGAAGAACAGAGGAGTGATCAGACTTTCCGAAAGCTGGTTTGAAGCTGGACTTATGCTGCCTTTAAATTACTGTAAAAGTGGTCAAATGGTGTACTCCTCTTGTAGAGTGTTTCACATGCTGGTAGTAGTTGGGAAGATCAGACTTACATTTATTCAAATCACCAGTTACTATGACCACAGCATTGGGATGAGAGCTCCGGTGTTTATGTAAAATGGATGAATGCAAACTGCATATAAAAACAGCACAGAGAACTCGCTAGGAATATAGCATTCTAGGTTGGCAGTGCAGGTTTGGTTCACTATGGCATTATCCCTGCACCAAGATTGGTAAAAACAAGAAAACGTATAAGGCATAGGTTAGGAGAAGATGCTGAGTGAGTATAAGGTTTGAAGAACGCAGAGAACTCATTGTGAACATAAGCTAATCAAAAAGGGGTAGGGCTCTCCATGACAGTTAAATGACCATTTGCAGGCCCTGTGAGCGTGGTTAAATAATAATTTTACCACAGGGAAATGCAAAAGAATGAACAATTATAAACTCTCTACCTACTATAGTAGACCTGTGCATTTATTGTTCCCATCTGAGTCTTCAAATGACTTTCTTATTACCAGTTTTTACTATAAGCGGTTATTGTATGAGCCTTTTTATGTCAAATAAAACATTTAGCATTTTTTATTTGTCGAGGTTTCTTTTCTGTGGATACCTTTTAAGAATAGGGTATTGGTATTGTAAGGCATACTGACTGTTAATACATAACATATTTAGATCACTATGTTACTGTTTATTGTTTTGACAAGTAAGCTATATCTGCTGAAAACGGCATAATACAATGTCTAATTCGATGATTTTGAGTCCTCTTCTTGCAAAATCACATCTTTCCGAGTACTATCACAATACAATCAGTGTGCATTTTGCTAATGAAACCACTGCACGTCACATCGTATTTGTGAAGTTGTGGTGTATTGTTTTGTATCCCGCTCTTGTATATTTATGAAAAAAGATGTGCATGAGCATGGGTTATGTAGGCTTGTCGGAAGAAAGATGGACTTGTACTGCTAGCCATAAGGAGGGTTTGAATAGTGCCCGGGAGAGATCGCAAGATTACTCAAACATGAAGTAACATTTAACCTCTTCAGGCGTCGTTATACCACGATAGAAAGCTCCAAAAAGTCAATTTTGCATAATACCCCCTTTTAGTGTATAATCAATCTCCAAAGTGGATAGGCGTTTTCAATAGATTAGTTCACAAGATACAAGAAGGTCTTAACTTCAACTAACTTCATCTTCCATAACACCAGCACAGCACAACCTTCCTTTGTATTCTGATGCAGGAGCCATCCATCACTATGGACATTTTGACAGAGTGACCATCAGGGGGAGTAAACTGCTTACCCTCTATTGATTCCACAGGTTCAGGGTTCAAGCTGCTGCGGCTACAAGGCAAACAGATGAGTGATCCAGACAGCTGACCAGGCCCTGGGCTGCACACAGCTCCAGAGGGACAAAGGCACCCATCGAGACTGCAGATGAGACACTACTCTGCCAAATGACTGCTACACAAGAAGTGATCAGATATCATAAAGGCGTGCTACAGATAAACAGCGAGTGTGGTTATGCGATAAGTATGGTAATAGGTGTGAGAGCACCCATTAGGGGTCTGAATGATTATGCTGATGACTCAGACGTAGTTCACACTTAAAAGAGCTCAACAGACCTTGCTAAGAAACAGAAACGGTAACAGCAAACAGGTGTGTTAGTTTCAGTGTAGTTCGCTCCTCCCTTCAAATAGATATAAGGCAGAGTTGAATTTTTTGTTTTATTTTGTTATGCGATAATGTGTGGCAAAATTCAGGTTCTACAATAATTGCCCTTATAAAAATGTAAAAGTTTTTGTTCAATCAGGTACATTGTTACTAAGAATCACAGTAAACCAACTGCCTGACACTATCCTCAACACTTAATTCTCTGTCATGCTGCATTTTCAAGAGTGACAAAAAAGCAAATAGTAGGCAGAGATTGCGGAACTGTAACTTCCAGTTTACAAAGTCTTCCAGTCATCGTCAGAGGTCGGATTTTTCTGAGTTCCGAGCCCGAGTTTAAAAAAATCCAACATGGCTGTACCCTGTGTTGTTAATGTGTACACGGAGCTAATGTCAACAAAACTGGGAGGCAGTATAATTACACTATGTCTCGCTTAAATTAGGTTTGAGTTATAATTTTTCAGCGTCAACGGAGCGTCTCCAGGCTTTTCAGCAGGGAAAGAAAATAATCTTCTGATGCCCTTTCAAAATAAGTTCTCTAAAAATACTGCAGTCGTGAAAACACCATCCGTCGCATCTAGGACCTCGGGGAATGACTTGTGAGGGAGTACGAAGTTTATAGTCATGGGGGATATATATAATGCAGTTTACCATGTCAAAAAACTATTTTACAACATAATTTAAAAAAAAAGAAGTAAAATGTACATGGCATGCAGAAACCAAAACTTAGTTTCTATTTACTGCAAGCACCACAGTCAGTCAGAGTATCATCCATTTTGTTAAATACAATAAAAGTGAAAATAAATTAATTAGTAAATAAAAAATGTAAAAAAACCCATAAACAAACAAAAACACAAAACACATTATAAAACATTGTAAATAAAAAAAATGAAAATAAATAAATAAATGTAGAAAAAGATAAATGCAAATAAATACATGAAAATGAATAAATGTGTAAAAAATAAATGTATAAATAAATAATTGTAATTGTATTTTTTTTTCAAAATAAAGAAATATTTACACATATATTTTTATTTTTATCCATCATTTCATTTAATACATTGTGACAGTATCTCAGTTGGCATAGTGGTCGCCCTCTGATCCAAAAGTTGGCAGCTCAAATCCTAAAGTGGTCAGATCCACTGACCCACAGGTTAGATGTGCAATTTTATGTCCTTCAGATGAATACTCTCATCGTGTCCTTGGGCAAGACACTTGACCCCCCCTCATTCCCAGCATCTGCGTACATTGAATGTTCCCTGATGTAAAGCACTTTGAGTTCCTTGAAGGGTAGAAAAGTGCTATATAACATAGCATATAAAGTGCCATTTAACATTAATTTATTTATTTTCCAACTGTGTCATTTTTATTCTTCCATCGTTTACCACGATCCAGGATATAAAGACACAGATCAAGGTCATGCATGACTGTATACTCCACATAATAGGAAAATAAATACATGTAAATGTTGTGAGGATTAGCCACAACTCTTTACTTTAAGATCCCTGATTAGCCTGTCAACTCCACTGTTTTTGAGATCAGTCCCAGAAACAGTGATATATGTTTGTCTCATTATATGAAATAACAGCAATCCTTAATTTCCTTCTCTCTATATACGTCTTGCCACGGCCTGTTTCTCCCGTTGTGATTGTCATTCTTGGGCTTTATTTTGTTCATGCTCAGCTTGCTACGGAGGCTAGTTTAGTGTTCACATCACAAACGAACCGCACCAAATCAAACTGGTTCACTTTCACACCAGCCCAAACTAACCGAACTCGCAGGTGTTCCGAACTCGAGTCATCTTAAAGCAGACCCCCTCCTTACATCCTTTAGATTCTCAGCTTTCAATAGTATGGGCCATTTATTTTATTTTGTCTGAAAATAACTTCTATAAACACTGTCATTTATCTTATCTCCGCAGCAGCTCTTTCTTACAGAGATTGAAATGGTCTTCATCGTGCGGAGAGAGTGATTTCCTTGGATTTTGCGCTGTTTAAACTCTTGTGTGTGTCTCTTACATTGAGACAGCTGTAGGACGCTAGCTGGCTCCTCTGCCACCGCATCGGACTCCCATAAAGACGTGATGGATGGGTCTGTCACTCAGCTGTGAACGCACTCCCAGCATGCACCTCTGCGCCTCTCCCTGTTGGCCATAAAACGCAGATGACAATGTTCCTCTGCTGACTGGACACGGCTGGACTGGAGATGAGATTTTTATGGAACAGCTAGTGTCGTCGCAATAGAGTTTTTGTGGTGTTTTTAGAGGTTTATCTTTCAGTCTAAAGATTGTTGGTTTTTTTGGAGTGAATTTGCCAACATTAAAGGTTCTGTACCAAAGTTTTACTGTCTTAAAAATGTGAAAAAGAGGACCTATGTTACGATATTTTCTGATCTATGTTATAATGTTGTTTCCTCATCAAAACCTACCTGGATTGAATTTTGTTTCATTCACACAAACCCTGCATGTTTCGGCTGAGTTCAAACGACATAGATTGTTCAGTTAGCCTAATGTTAAACCAGTGGAGATTTTAAGATGCTAAATACTAAACATAGCGTTCATTCAAATGTTTTCTGACACTGCTACAAACTGACAGATGTATTTACCAGTAGTGAGCCAGCAGGTTACTTTTTCCACATTGTTTGGCTACTATATCTATGAGAGTTTTGCACTGCTGCCACAAACCTGGCAGATTTCAATGGTAGCGGATGTTTTTTGATGTTCCCTCACAATCTCTGTTGACATTGTTTCATAATATAGATGAGTCACACCATACAGCGGATTTTCATTTAGTGATGGGACTTTTGGCTCATTTAGGGGATTTGAATCTTTTGGATCGGTTCATTTCAAAGAGCCGTTCAAAAGACTTACTATGTATTTGACAGAAGCCAAACTCATTTTAAGGACAAAATAATAACTGAGAGAGATGACAAAGGCTCAGATGTGTTTAAAATGGTTCAAACTGAGAGCTGGAGAGTGGTTCAGGGTAAATCAGTATAAAAATGCATAAAAATTCTAAAGAAAAAGATTTGGTTGTTTTAAAAAATGAGATCCAGCTGGTCAAGAAAGCCGACTCATTCATGAACGTCACATCACTATTTTCATTCATTTATTATTTTTGACTCGAGGCCTGTGTTTATGACCCAGAGTCTAAATGAAATAGACAGAAACTGAAGAATTAACCTTTTTTAAATGTGTCTGTTCTTGCTGACACCCCTTTACCGGCCTCTAATGTGTGAAAAGTGAAAGGCTACAACCATAGTACCCTAGAATGTATAAAAGAAACTGGCACTCCTGTATCTGGCTGTACTTCTTTCACATGCAAATAAGAACGCTCCACCTGCTGCGCTCAGAAACCTGCTGTTTATAATGTGTAGTTTCAAACCTGACATTTCCTTCAAATCACCAGCCAGCCTTCTATCGCCACAAGATCCACTCATAATAATTATTGTTATCTTCAATTTCTCCAAAGTGTCTTTTTCGTCCATCGTCCAGACCTGTGTCCTCCGAATACAGCTAAGCATTGCACAAACAGACATTTATTTCGTGAACATTGTGCGAAAGGCTGGTACAATAAATACAATAACAGATTATTATTACTTGCTATATAACATATTCTGTTCACTATAGACTAACATAAACATGAATAACATAGACGACATGGCTAATTATAGTTTAAAGGCAGTTTGTTTCTAAATAGTTTGCATACGTTGGACTAAAATAAACGAAATGATAGCAAGTACATTTATTCACCATGAAGATGTAACTTGAAGTGAACTGTGACCTGACCTGCCTGTTTCCATGGAAATAGGCAAGTTTAATGCCAGACTAAGGAACATTCCCATTCTGTCGGGTTGATGTGCCGTGTCGAGATAATGTACCGACACATTAAATCGACAGCTACGCCTAAAACAAAGCTAGCTTGTCGAAAAGATGCACTTGTGTTTATCTGAATTTATTTGATATTGGACATTTTTTCTGGACCATATTTGTACATGCATTGTACGGAGGAAGTGTCTGGTCTGGGGTGGGGGAAGTCTGGGAGTCCCTGTTTAGACTGCTGTCCCCGCAACCCGGCCCGGATAAGCGACTAAACTAAATTTTGGTCTGGGGAAAGAATCTGAAAATAAGCCTAACCTTAACCATTTCCTAATCCTAACCTTAATTTATAACCCTGTTGCTATTTTTTTTTCCATTTAAAGGTCGATTGTCCTTCTGCACCAACTATTTAGCTAGCACCAAGCTAAAAATGGCCGACTGTTTAGCTAGCACCAAGCTAAAAATGGCCGACTATTTAGATTGCACCAAGCTAAAAACAAGCGACACGTGAGCAAGTGCAGACTGAACATCGACAAACCAACATTGTCTCGATGGGGACATGAATGTGGCAGAATCCCCATCAGAAAAGTTGCATAGTGTAGCTTTACATATTTTGGTTCATAATTCTGTCGTAATGTCCAGGGGATCAATTGCTTATTTACAAATACGGAAATGTAAATGCTGCTAGACGGCGCAGATAGTAGAGGGGTGTTCGTTCGTACCAGTTGTGGAGAGCTGGGTCGGAGGTGGAGGTGCAGGGTAGTTCCAAGACGTGGGATCAGGCGAAAAACGAGAAAAAGGTGATCACGAAACTAGACCGAGCCAAGCAGAACTGTACCACGGAGGATACACGGACGATCTGACGATGTGTGTAGGATCCTCAGTCCCTTTGTACTCCACGGGTGAAGGCTTGATTGCTGATTGGCTGCAGGGGTGTAGTGGGTGGTGCCAGAGTCTCCGCCCAGTTCCCGGCACAGATACAGAAGGGAGGGGGAAAGACAGCACAGAAACACAGGGACAGACGGAGATCTTGACAAATTCATGAATTAGGTTTATCTATCTATCTATCTATCTATCTATCTATCTATCTATCTATCCAATTCAATTTATTTTTGTAAAGCCCAAAATTACAAAAGTAGTTGCCTCTTATGCCTGAACAGGAGAAGTGATTTACCCAACAATGAAACAGACAAGCAAATTATTCAACAGAACAGAAGCAAATGAATAACTGTCTCGGAACATCCTTTGTCTTTAGACTCTCCTTCTCTCCAAGGAAAAACTACAAAAAAAACCCAGTGGGAAAAAAAGAAATGGCCCAGACAGGCTGCAGATGTGTCCAGGACTAATGTGCATCCATTTGCAGATAGAGTTCAAGTCTGTAGGGCCAGAGCCACTTAACTAAGGGACTGAGAGGGGCCTAACCACGGCAGGACGGGAGCCACCCCAGCCAGGCACTGGGTCATCCTACAAGGCGAGATGAGGGAGGGTCCGGGTCCACAGAAGAGGTTCAGGGCACAGGAGGGCATCTATCAATCCATCCATCCATCCATCTATGGCCTTTACATGAGATAATCTTGCAACAGCAGCAGCAATAAACTAAGTAACCAACATACTTTTCTCAAATACAATTAGAAATTGTACCAGGTTGTAATTTGTAATTAGATCTCACACAGGTATTAGCAGCAGTGAGGTGTGTTGTTTGATGAGAGCTTGTAGAAGACCCAGAAGAAAACTTACACTTCAATAAACTAACACTTAACAATGTATTCATTAGCGAACACTAATCAGATGCGTGGTGGTACTGCTAATTAATGAAGACATATTGTTACACACTGACCATGTGTTCAGCGTGCGACTATAACAACAAAGGAACATAGATATTGCATTAGTTAATACAACATAATTAAAAGTGCTATCTTTATTTATTTTTTTGTTAGACAATTGGACAAAAAAAAATATTCTTCACACTTTTATTTGATTTTTCAGACTTGTTATAATTGCAACAGAAAAAAAAAAAAAAAAAAAAAAAAAAAAAAATAGTCACAATTCTTGCTCCACAATCAGAACTTTCCAAACCACATGTTTTTAACAGGATTGGCTGTATACTTCTCAATTACAGTTTTCTCCAGTCACTTTGATATTAAGGTCTAAATTTTGGCACAATTTCCAAAACTTACCACTCGGAAACAAACACTCAGAGCAGATGGAACTGAACAAATGTAAGTTTTATACGTTTGCTGCCGTGCTCTAGTCTAGAATATTCAGGTAAAACAGCGAAATCTCCATGGAGACAAACAGGTGGTGAACCCCGTGACACAGTGCACCTTTAAACGACTCCATTCTTCAGAACCAGAACTCGGCAGACCTGTAAGTCATTTTAAATCATCTGTGGTTTATAAAGTTGAAATTGATTAATTATAACTACACAGCATAGTATGTCTTCTTTAAAGGGCCCATATGCCATTTTCTTATCTATGTGATGAATGTGTTTCCTGTTTAGTTTCATTCGCACATATTTAGCACAGAAATACTGCATATTTAGAGCTCTTCTCTTAACACAAAACCTATCTTTTTAAACTCCATGCAGCTTCACTAGAATAATTTGGATAATTTCAGACCTGGAATTGGCAATCTCTATTTAACTAAAGGTAAAATGTAGCTGTTAACTTGAAAACTACCACTGCATGACATCACAAGGTGGAACAGAGCATTTTGAGCTTTGGAGACAACATTGTAACTTAAAGCTCACAACGGTCAATTTTGCATAAAGCGACACAGCAACTTTTTCATGGAAATAAAACCATACTTTCAACGTTTTCCGTGGAAATAAATGAGTTTTATGCTATACTGTGGAACATTATAGCTACAGGCACAAGAAAAAAGCAGGAAAAGGGCCTAAAACGTCAATTAAGAGTCAGTTTTGTGGAGACGCAAGCCTAGCTCACAGTAAGGATGCATATTTTTCTACATTTTTTATTGCATTAGAAACATCCCCAAGGAAAAAGAAATGTATATAATAATTTAGTCTGTTTTTAGCTGAATATGTCTGTGTAATCCCTCAGTCGTCCAAGTCCGATCCATAGTAAAAGCCAAAGTTAAATCTGTCAACTGGACAAAACGTTGTAAGTCTTCACTCCTACAATGTTTTGTCCAGTTGACAGATTTAACTTCAGCTTTTACTTTTAGCTGAATAGTTACATGGTGTGGATTTAATGAAATAATGTATGCCGCTTAGAAACTGCTGATCCAGAATAGGACTGGTTTCTGGGACTTT
Organism: Periophthalmus modestus; assembly: GCA_019594935.1. NCBI lineage: Eukaryota > Metazoa > Chordata > Actinopteri > Gobiiformes > Gobiidae > Periophthalmus > Periophthalmus modestus. Next base: position 16,420,129 of record JAIEZT010000009.1, read on the forward strand.
AGTCGTTTGTAGGGATTGTAAGGACAACAGCAGAAAGGATATGAAGATATGAAGTGAGTTAGGTAAAAATGTGAAAGTGAATCATTAAGTTTAATCTGCTTTTTTTTACATACATCGTTTTCAAGTACTTTTTAGAATAAATAGTTGTTTTTGCATGAACTCCCACAGATTTTGGGGGTTCAGATACAAAGAGATACACAATAGCGATCAGATGAACATGCCTTTAGTTTGCCTGGGATCTAGAGTACACAGTTCTTCAATACTGCAAAGATACGAGCCTGTTCACTAGTCAGATGGGTGTGACTGACAGGTGGATTAGCCAATCAGGGGCACGCGTGGTCCGTCTGTGTCAAAACAGATCCTAACAAAGAAAAAAAAAATAAAAAATACAAGGGACTGAAGGACATTGCAGATTTTTGAGCGAAGCACTAAATTGTATTCTCATCCAAAATAGAACTGGTTTTCGCCATAGCGTTTAGCATCCTGGCATCTTTTTCCGTTGACCCAATGTCTCTACAAAAATGTGTTGGTGCGTGTACATAGTTTCCGTAGAACAGAGTAAACCGAAATGAAAGCAGTGGTTTGTTGATGTAGACCCTCGGTGGCCCCAGCTCCAATCAGCACAGTTTGTTTTGCTGCTTTCCTCTCGGTGAAATTGACTGGTGATGATAGTGTCGTCCAATTACCTGCCGCGTGCTCTACGGCGCACTGCAGAATTCTGATTAAAGGCGCTCCACAAGCATCCAGCGGTGGCGGAGCACGTCTCTAGCTGTCAGGGACCACCGCAAGAAGAGTGCAAAACAAAACGCAATTTGCTCATCACAATTTTAATTAGCATTTCCGTGATTTGGAAGACATGTCTAATTACAAATTTCCTGACAAAGTGTGATCACAATTAGATTTGCAGTATTAATTTGAAAAAAAAAAAAAAAAAATCAAGATTCAGGTTTGTTATAGTTGAGAGGAGATGGAAATAAGATGACGTACTAAACTGGTATGGCGTTAATAATGTGTTGTTAAGCTCATGGAAATGTTATGTAGTACTTTTCAAGAGTATGTATCCATGTACTTGAGCAATATTTGTGTTGACCCAGTACAGATGTATCGTATAAGCAGCTCTGGAGGTCAAAATAAGTCCTCTGTGTACTGTCTGCTGCTGATTATAATGAGTTTTATTCTACTGACATGCCAGTGGTAAATTACTGTGTTGTAGTGTATTGTTTTGTATCATTATTTGGTATATTTCTGAAGAATGGTTAAGTGGGAGCATGGGTTACATTGTGTTCTGAGTCTTAGACAGAATCGTACTGCTAAAGAAGGGTTCAAATAGTGCCCAAGAGAGATTGCAAGATTACTCAAACATGCCTGGATGACATATAAAACCACTTCAGGCATGAAAGTTCTGCAAAAAGTCGATTTTGCATAATGCTCTTTCTTTTACAAAAGAAAAGTTAGGTACTAAATTTTGAAATGTCTATACTTTGAAAAAAAATGTCAGGTTGGTGACTCATAACCTTTAAAGAAAGTGGTATTCATTGCGCTCAGGAAAAGTGATTCATAGAGTGTTGTTGTAAGGCAGGGGGTCCAAAACGCCTGGGGGACCGAGTGGAATTTAAGTAATAATACCAAAAAATACACTAAGATACAGACCTAAAATGAATATGTTTCAAAATTGGTGAAAAAAAGTTGGACAAAGTTGTTGGTAATGGGCAAAGATACACAGAACTACCAATCAAATCATGACGATCAGAAGCTACACTGCCTGGCCCCCCGAAAAAAAAAAAGCCAGAACCTAAAATAATGTTACTAATGTTGCTAGTTAAGCAGCCGGTGATACATTTGCTGCAGGTGTGGACCAAAGACTTTAATTACATTCCAGGTAAAGTGATAACTCATTTAAAATTGTTCAAAATGCTGATAGGACATGTTAGTGAACAGCACCTGCGCCCGTGTTATTAGCATGCTCAGAAATGTTTCATGCCAACATAAAGATATTGCTATTTATTATTTTTTTTCTTTTATACAGAGGGATATCAGTCTGGTCAACATAATTTAGTGTTTCTGGAGTGTTTTTCAATCCTGTGATATTTTTCCTTTATTTTTTTTTATTATTATTATATATATATATATTTTTTTAATTAAAATTGATAAGGATGGACCATGTGTGTTCGTGATTGGTACATTGTAAAATATTTGATAAGTGTGTTCTGGATCACAGGCAAACGTAAAGGTACATAATCAGAATAAACAGAAGAAAAGATGAACATGACTAATCTTCAAAGTTATCTGTATTTTGTAGAGGTAGAGTAGCCAAAAGTTTACTCAAGCAGGAATAATGTTACTTAAAATAAAACTACCCAAGCAGAAGTACAAAGTAGTGGTCCAAGAAATTACTGAAGAGTAAAAAAGATTTGGGAAAAGTAACAGTAACTTCCAAAAATAATTCCATCCATCCTTTTTCTTCTGCACTTCTGCTTATCCTGGGCCGAGTTATAGGGGGCAGCAGCAGTCCAAGCTCCCACACTTCCCGGAGAACATGGCCCACTCAGACTCCGTGTCTCCAGCCTCCCCCGGGATCAGGGAGAAGCTCTCCCGGAGGTGCGAGCTGAAGATCCCGCTGGCACAGGGCCACCAGACACTTGCTGACGAAATAAGTCTGGCTCCAGTGTGGAGTCTCAGTGACGGTGATCCAGGCGACATAACTGGTCTTATGGTTACACTTGTCATAAGGGGCTTCTGAACCGCTCTTAGTCTGACCTGTCCCCTGGGACCTGCCCCTACAAGAGACATGACGCAACTGACAACACAGCTCCCAGAATCATTCAGGCGCTCAAACCTCTCTACCATGTTAAGGTGGATGTTCGAGGAGGTAGAGGTATGTGGTTGTTTTTTGTACAGACCCAAAAGTCACTGACAGTTGAAAAAGCAGAGAGCATTTAGAACTATTCTTCTGACATGAATATGAGCAAATATAGCACCGAGGAACGAACCCTCATTGCACAGTAGTACTTTGAGTCACATGGGTAAAATTCAGAAACCCAGTGGTGTTACCGTCGACATTTTAATACCAGAGATGCCCCAAGTGTAAATACCATTAAAGGAATAATAAGTGGTTTTCAAAGACAGGGGGCAGTATGTGATCTCCACAGACCTGACTAGTCCCGATTTCTTCCTGTGGGGCTATGTTAAAGAAAAGGTGTTTGTGAATAAACCTCAGATAATAAACAACTTAAAACATAATATCGAGGATCAAATAAGAGCCATAAGCCTGGAAATGCTTTCAAATGTTATGCAGAGTGTGTTGGATCGGGCTATTCAGTGCCAAACCAAAAATGGTGAACTTAACATTATTTTCAAAAATTTGGTCATTTTTACTTCCCCTAGTTTGAGTAGTGATAAGTCCAAGTTTAAGTGAACAATTATAACCGTATCTATGGCCAAAAATCTCCGAAGGTTCAGTTTTACCTACTGCTAAAATTTGGTGAGTATAACTTAAGAATTATAGGAGCTATTGAAGATTTAAAAGTGTCAGTGACTTTTGGGCCACCTGTAGAAATGAAGGACGGAAACTCAGTCACGTCCTAACTCTGTCGCTTTATTAAAAAAAAAAAAAAAAAAACTATGAACAGTAGAGTGCAGGGTCATACTTGGATAGAAATATTTTTAGTTTTAATACTTTTTTGTACCATATGAATTTGTTTTTTAATAGTAAGAAAAAAATTTGAATTAATAATGTCTTTTAACAAATGTTTTAAACCTGTCACAAGTACATTCCACCTCTGGCTTTTATCAACTAACTAATGTTTTGTCACAAGCATCAGGAGCCGACTCGGTGTATGTTACAGTGTGAATTCCTCTGCGTCATCACTTTAACGTTAGCATATGGAGTGCTAGCCAGATTTAGCATGTGTATTTTCCCAGCAGCTGAACTCCTACTGTAACCAGACCTACTCCTCGCACTCACAGCCAAATCAATTAACACGCTCATCTATAATGTAGCAGCATCGACCGTCAGCAGCAGCGCTAATTGTGAGGCACTCTGGTTGCACTTTTTGCCAGGAGCCGCGTCAGTTTGTCACCGGCGCGGAGAAGAAAGGGAAGCTATGGTGACATCAGAGTCTCCCGGCGTCTGCGAGCTAGACTCTGTATTGAGTGGCGTCTGTACAGAGAACTGCGGGCGTCTTTATACAGATGGAGATTTTAATGACATTTATGTGGTAGTGTAACGATCGGTTTTGTCACCTTCTGGTATTAATACAGTGCCTGTCCAAAAAAAAAAAAAAAAAAAGAAAAGGTATATAGGTACGAGCTTCCTACTGGATAATTCCTGCATGGGCGATTGAGGTCAGGATGAAAGAATGAGGTCAGCTGACTACCTGAATACACTGAATGACCAGACTAGATTTTTTTTCTTCCTTGATGGCACGGGCATATTCCAAGGTGACAATGCCAGGATTCATGGTGTAATAGTTCATGTTCTTGTCTCTTCTTTTGTTACCTTCCTGTTTTTGGTGCAGCTGCCTCTCATTTTGCCAATCAGCCCAGGCTCGGCTATATATACTCCCGCAGTTCGGTCAGTTGTTGCTAGATCGTTGACCTGTAAAGAACAACTCTGAAGCTCATCTGAAATTATCTATTTGCTTTTCTGCAACTCTGTACCTGCATTAATCCCCGTTTGAGTCCCTGTTCATGAGCTTATTTCCCCAGCCTGTTCACCTTATTGGATGACATTTTTGCTGATATTGAATAAGACATCATTCCTCAGTTGTTGTTTGCCTGATTACCAATATTCTGAACTACCTGTTTGAAGGACACTTTCAGTTATATTTATTAAGACATTCGGCTGCACTCTCTGTGTTGCATTTGAGTCCAGTTCACCACTGTGACAATCGGGCTGAAATTGTGAAAGAGTGGTTCAGGGAGCATGAGACATCGTTTTCACACATGGATTGACCACCACAGAGTCCAGACCTTAAGCCAGTTGAGAATCTTTGGGATGTGCCGGAGAAGGCTTGTTGCTTCCCACAATAGTAATCTCGTAATTAAATATGCTGAAGTTATTACTATTGTTGATCTGTCGTTGGACGTTAATGTTCAAATTGTCGAAGAGTGTGTATTTCTTCGTCTGAACTCCATCTAATGATCTGACCTGGAGCAAAAGCGCTAATAACTGTATTAAGAAAACCTGGCCAGCATCTCTTTTTTTTTTTTAGCGGAAACTAAGAATTCACAAGAAACTCCGAACCTTTATCACTGCATCGTTGAAAGCCTTCTGATTGACTCTACCGTTGTGAGGACATCGTTAAATAAGGAGGACCACTCAGCCAAAAAAAACAACTGTGAACTGTGACCTGCCTGTCGTCGAGGCTCTTCACAAATGTAGAGTTTTAAGCAGAGCCCTTCAGATCATAAACAACCCCTGTGGCCATCCAGGCAGAGGCTTCTTCCCTCTTGAAGAATATATCGCTCTATTTAATGTAAGATTTCTCGCCATGCTAACAGCTTATTCCCACAAGCTGTTTTAAGCTTAAATGATGCACTTTGAACTTTAATATTTTAGCCGCTTTTGGAGTGCTAATATGTAATTTGTAATGATTGTCTATCGCTTGGTTGTGGTTGTTTTTAATGTCTCATTGTGCACTTTGAGCGAATTTGGAGCTCCTACTGAGTATCATAGCAACCAAAGAGCCAATCCGGAGTGAGGCTGGGATGTGCTGGAGAAGGCCTTGTGCCATCATCAATGCAAGATCTTGGTGAAAAATGAACGCAAAATGGATGGAAATAAATCTCAGAGAATGCATGCCATAATCAAAGCTAAAGGCGGTTCAACGAAATACTGAGAGCGTGTGACCTTTTTTATTTTTGATGGTGACTTTTTTTTTTTGGCTAGGCAGTGTATTATGTGTTTATCAGACTGAAACCGACCTTTGAAACTTCAAAGGCAAAATACGAAAATATTCATGGTGACTAGCAGGTTTCGTTTCATTCACCAGGTGTAGTTATGAGTCAGGTTAGAGGAGAGGCAAGCACAGGTTACAAAGGGAGTCGTTTTTTTTTTTTTTTTTAACTCAAATACCCCGAGCTCCAGATGCGCTGATTCTTAATGCAGCGGGAGACAGTAAATGAGTTTATAGATTTTTCCTGCAAAAACAAAATCTGCTCCAGACTGTAATGCACTTAATTTGACAAAAGTGGCGCCATCAAAAAATAGCAAATGTAGCTTTTTTATGATTTCAGTAAAATCGATCCTCCTAATGGCTGCGCTGACAAGATACAGACTGAAGTAAGTACATGTTTTATCTAATAGTAGAGAAATTGATGCATACGGCAAAGCACTCTACAAACTGTACAATTTTCTTTTTTGGGTCGAATTTAAAATTGTTGTCGGACTGTGCGGTGGGTCACACAATCGTGGCATCCATCGAAGTTCTACAAACTTGCAACTTGCTAGAAAAAAGAGATTGTGTCCTATGTGTGTGTGTGTGTGAGGTCCTCTGCTATTATCTTGACAGTGTGGTTGTGTTTAGTGTTGGTCATGTGTTAGATAGAGAGTATAAATGCAGCGACAGGAGGGCTCACGCTGCGACAAAGACTCTAAAATATAAGACGATGCTCGATATCACTTGCAGCTTGTTTTTGGCCCGCGACGGTTGTAAGTTTAATCATCACTGTCTCACTGTAAGATCTACCCACGTTCTTGAGCTATGACAAAAGATTTTCTTCACAACGAATAGTCTCTGATCGCAGATAGCAAAAATCTGAAGGCAATCCTTTTCACGTGTAAAAAATTTAGCCTTTTGTTTCTGTCTTGGTCAATTATGTTAGTAATTACCTCATTAGAATAACATTTAAAGCCCCAGTATGTAACTTTTTATCCAAAAAAATAGACATAAAATATGTTTTTTTTTCTTCCAAAAAATGTGTGTCCTTACTCTAAGCGGGTTTGCATCTCCACAAATTTGACTCTGATTTGGCCTGCTCATGAAAATGTTCCTTTTTTTTTTATATTACCCCATAGAATAGTATATAACTATAGTTTAATAATCAATCATGTATGGTTTTTACTTTTTCTTTCCACGGAATCATGCAAATGAAGTTACAGTGCTGCATTATAGGGCATTTAGTCGATTTACCAGTCAATGGTGTCTAATCAATTTATTTAGGTAATAAGGATTTGTATGGGAAGTTAGTGAGCTAGCTGAAGAGTTGGTATTTATTTTGGTATAAAAGGTGGATTTAACCCACAATTCATAAATTTAATCTCCAATATAAATACATTGTTTCCTTGTACTTTCTTTCTGCATAAATGGTTGTTTTTGCATGAACCCCCTTGCTGTCTGCTGTTGTTATCTTGTGAGTGCACTTTGGGTCAGATACATAGAGATGCGTGATACACTGCCTGGCCCCCCCAAAAAAGCCTCATCCCAAAGATTCTCACTGGGGTTAAGGTCTGGACTCTGTGGTGGACAATCCATGTGTGAAAATGATGTCTCAAGCTCCCTGAACCACTCTTTCACAATTTGAGCACGATGAATCCTGGCATTGTCATCTTGGAATATGCCCGTGCCATCAGGGAAGAAAAAATCCATTGATGGAATAACCTGGTCATTCAGTATATTCAGGTAGTCAGCTGACCTCATCCTTTGAGCACAGACTGTTGCTGAACCTAGACCTGACCAACTGGAGGAGGCTCGTACCTATTTGCTTAGTTAAATCCAGGTGGCCCCTTTTTAGTCGACCAATCAAACATCAGGACGTCTTTAGTTGACTACGAATTTTATTTTTTTTTTATTGCCTACGCCCCTACGTCACTAATGGACCCCATACTTATATCTTTTTATAGAACAGGAAAAAAGTTTGATTGGCAAAACCTTCCAGCTAATACATCTGAGAGCTTGCATCAGCCTGATCAAAAATCATAATTCAGTTCTTGTTCCCAAAATCGTCATTCACACATTTAATTGTCTGTATCACAATTTACAATGTACTTTGAATGATGCGCTGCTAGAATTATCATTTGCATTTTATACTTCCATTTCATTCAAGTCGTGCTGAAAGGAGCACCAGCCGTCAGCTCCTTATGGGGAACATCAACATAATTAGTGTGATTGGATGGAAAAACGTTGGCGCGCTGTTCATCATTCACAATCTGTCTGTGCAGCACTTGTACAGTATGTGACGAAGGGGGAAAAAAAGTGGGATTTGATTTGGAGAGAATGAGCAGAAATCTGTTTTTTGTTGAACCGTTGAGTCCTTTCGCTGTAGTGGCGTCTGTTTGTTCTGCCGCTGAAGAGCTGTCAGTCATCTGCTGTGTGTGGGTTTTGTCGTAGAAATGCGTGTACTCTTCTGTGGAGCAGTTGAAAATGATAACATGCCTGCGATATTTGAGAGACGTTTTAAAAAGCACTGCACGGAATTTTTACTTCAAAAATTAAAAACAGAACTAGTTCATTTTAAGCGGTTTGCGGCGGTCCAAAGTTATTCTTCACTTACCGTATAAACCCTAATTATTCACTGCAATGAGTTTATAAGCACTTTTCACAACTCTCAGAGACCACAGCTGAGGTTTTTTTTTAAACCAAACAACTATTAGCACACTAACATGCACTTCCTGATTCTCTGACAGTAGAACACTTCTAATTAGATGCTGACAATACACAGCGGACTTTTTTTGACCTCAATAGCTGCACAAACATGGGAAAAAATGAGGTACAGGACAGCGATTTTGCATGAAATTCAACCAGAATATACATCTAAAGTGACAAGGTGTAAGAATCAATGAATAGTTTATAGAATGGATGAACTTTGGAGTTTACACCCGGGTAGATTGAGAGGTCTCAAATTTCATAATAGATACAGAAACCACATTTGTAATAGCCTTATTAAAGCATGATCAAATGCTTCATCCAATATAAAAAAAAAAAAAAATTTAATGAATGCACATTTGCAAAATTTACTTTTTTCAGCCTTTAGCCACATTATAACATTGTTACCTCATCAAAATCATACCTGGAGTTGTATTTTCAGTAATCCTCTGTAAAAAAAAGTCCTTTGGCTCTGAGCCTCAAAATAATGTTTTGATTTTCCCAGGAGTCACAGGGTGAAAAATGCACAGTTATGGTTTGTCTAAAGCATTTTTTGCCCCAGGATTGTTGCGTCACAGGGTGAAGATCTGCACAGTTATGTCATCCTCAGACTTGTCTAAAGCATTTTTGCCTTCAAATCATGTTCATTACAACTGTGTCAGGGCATCTTCATTATTAGCTCCCCCCCATGTTAATTCTTAATGTTTCAACTTGGAAATTACTTTATGTCAATTAATTGCACAGCCTAGGCCTATTACATTGGGCATGTAACAATACATCTTGGCTATTCTTTCATTATGCACAGGGTTCTACAACCACTCTCTTAAGAGCCACATGTGGCTCTTTAAAGCCTCCAGTGCGGCTCTTGCACCTTTATTGGGGGGAAAAAAAAAAAAACATGAAAATAGAAAGAAAACATTTTTTGTGTATACTTTATTGATTAAGGTTGTATTTGACAGTGTTTGTAGCATACCAAAGAGCATGCTTTTTTTTTTTTTTTTTTTTTTTTTTTTTTTTAATTTATAGTTTTTTACCATTTGCCTGACCAAATCCCAAGCATACAATTGGAAAGAATAATAATATTTTTTTAGAGTAAATATTTCACATAACATGTAACAGAATGCAGGAAATTACATATAATTTGCTCAAAACCCTGAGACACCCTAAAACACTTTAAATAAGTCTACAAAGTTCATACATACAAAAAGTTACATATTCTTTATAATGTGTTAATAGCTGCAAACAGTTGACTTACTTCTTTTAAATGAATGTATTAACCACTTTGCCTCGTTACTTGTAAAAACATGGCTCTTTGTGACTTTCATTTGGTTTGAAAAGGGCCAATGTGGCTCTTTTGCTGTTAAAGGCGGCAGATCTCTGATTACACATCTAAATCTGTGTCTGACTTCAAAGTCAATATTCTTGAGACCTGTCCTTAAATCGTATAGAGCTATCGTTCGTGCTAATTGAAAATGGCAGATTCCTCCTTGTACTACAGCGGTCTTCAGAGAGACCAAACAGGGCTACATTTCTCTTCAAACTCTGACTTTAGTTGTTGACATTTTTATACCACTCTAATGTCAAGCAGTATTTTGATAAAAAACATGGCGCTGGCATTTATGAAAGACATCAGCCCAGAGGCGTCCAGTGATTGATTCCTTTATTTGAAAAACAACATATTTTCTAACAAACACATTCCTCCCACAGGACTGAATTTGAATGTCTGTGCCAGTCTTTTATTATAAACAAAAACAGCAGCCGCCACAAAAGAAGGACTTTATTTCCATTGTTTCTTGCAGACGCGCACAATTATTCTTCGTTTACAAGAAATTCTCAGTGAAACTTTATTATGTGCTAAAACTTTTCAATTAATTACTTTATGGTAATAGGGGTAAGGACGTGAAATGTTTATGGTTTTATATTACAGTAAAGTCAAGAGCATTGCAAATACTATTGAAATATGTTATACACTTATTAAACAACTAAATTAACAAAAGAAATCTTAACATGCTATAATATCAATATTCACATTAGATATCCCTTTGTTACAGGTACAGTATATTGTTTTCTGAACGTGGCCTTGAACCATACTCCATAGAGATATATTTTATGCCATATTGAATGTGATAGCTGTTTTTTTTTTTTTTCTTTTTCATAATAACTTTAACAGCCACATCAAATCAATAACATCTGCAGCTTTTTACCATCTAAAAACATTGCAAAAATCAAAGGTATACTGCCAAAACCAGACTTGAAGAGACTTATCCAGGTATTTGTCTCCAGTAGGTTAGACTACTGTAACGTCCTGCACACTGGCCTCTCCGAACGAACGTTAAGACAGCTGCAGTACATCCAGAACACTGCTGCTCGGGTCCTGACTAGAACCAGGAAGTACAAGCACGCAAGTGCACTGCTCAGGTCTCTGCACTGGCTCCTGTGGCTCAGAGAATAGACTTTAAAACAGCTCTGCTTGTGAACAGGTCTCTCCATGCCCGAGCACCAAAGTACATCTCTAACACATTAGCGCCATATGAACCATCTCACACTCTGAGGACTTCAGGGACCGGCATAGAGTCAGGACTAAGCAGTCTTCCTGAAAATGTGAGACAGGCCTCTACTTTGACAATGTTTAAATCCAGGCTCAAAACAGTTCTGTTCAGCTGTGCATATGCCTGAAAGTTTTTTTATTCTGCACTTTTCTCCTTTGATTTTATGATGATTATTTGTGGTTATATATGTTTGATTTGTTTTATAATTTTAATATCTTGCTTATTCTGTAAAGCACTTTGAATTACCTCGTGTACGAAGTGTGCTATACAAATAAACTTGTCTGGCCTTGCCTTGCCACTCCAGGGAACGCAGCAACATCTCCATGGAGACAAGCAGGTCGCAGAACCTCCACCAGAAAATTTACATAATGCACCTCTAATGTTAGTTTTCTTGAGTTTTCTTACCACAACAACAATTTAAGCACATGTTTCCCGTGTTGCAGACTGGCATGTTATTACAATCCCCCTTTACTCCATCCTTATTATTCAATATTCCAGTGATTCACGCATACAGTGAACCAGGTGAGTGCGTCTGACCCCCGCGTTTACAAGAGAGCCGGCTAATGACCACATTTTTACTTTACTTTTTCACGCTGTGGGGCTCTGCCAGCCTGCCGCTCTGATCTGAGGAATCTTAATAAAGCAGCCTCACCGTGCGGAAACGCCATTAAAACAGTGTGATTGAGACACGTACTTGGAGAGTGAAGGGGTGGGATGGGTGGGATGGGTGGTGGGGCAGAGAGGGAACACACTGGAGACTGCTGTTATGGATCATTTCAATTTAAAGTAGTTGTTAAAATGATGTCATTTTTCATGTTTAAAGGGACTGTATCTGACTTATGTTTCTTCTAGTTAAAGGAGCTGATAAGTGAGATTTTGATTTTAAATTCCATAAACATCATTGTATTCTTATGATACAAGATGTCAAATACAGCTTTTACCGATGTTGATTTATTCTTTAATTACAAAAACATTCCACTCGCTCCATCTCAGTGAGTGAATTTTGGATGATTCTCCAGTGAAAAAGCATGAGACCACATATACTGAGAATGAGAAAAACTTGTATGTGTTCTCTATCTGCAGGTTAAGTCCCTGGCAACCCAGCTTCCGTTGTGATTGTGCCTTTTTAGAAATATTTATTTTTTATTTATTTGGTAGTATGTTAATGACGTGACAGACATGAAAAAAACGCCGGATTATAGCCAAAATCTCATTTCCATCTGTTGTCCCAAGGGGTGGAGTCACAGAGGGTTAAAATAAAAATTGTACAATCCCCATAGTTGCACATTCCTCTCACTGCACATCCCACATATTGCACATCACACATATTGCACATCATACATATTGCACATTTCACTCATTGCACATCCCACATATTGCACATCCCACATATTGCACATCATACATATTGCACATTTCACACATTGCACATCCCACATATTGCACATTTCACACATTGCACATCACACATATTGCACATCACACATATTGCACATTACACATATTGCGCATCACACATATTGCGCATCACACATATTGCACATTTCACTCATTGCACATTCCACATATCGCTCATCCCACATATTGCACATCACACATATTGCACATTTCACTCATTGCACATTCCACATATTGCACATCCCACATATTGCACATTTCACTCATTGCACATCACACATATTGCGCATCACACATATTGCACATTCCACTCATTGCACATCACACATATTGCACATTTCATTCATTGCACATCCCACATATTGCACATCACACATATTGCGCATCCCACATATTGCACATTCCACTCATTGCACATCACACATATTGCAACTATAAGAGCATAGGCTACATACAGTTCCTTTTAATGTATCAATTGCTGCTATTTCATATCTCAAAAACTGCAATCCTCCCTCTTCTCTTGATCTGACTGGTAACCTATTGTGTCAACATTTTGGAAATTTGTTGTAATGCTGTTCTGTGGGACATTCTAAGTAATCACACCTCCACGGAGACAAGCAGATGGCTGTATTGTCATGGTGCATTATTAGATCAGAGAAGGACTTCAGAAGGAATTTGTCAAACTAAAATATTCTTTTGTTTTAAACACATGGTTCAAAATTGGGTACAGCACATTCAGTGTAGACTAAAGTAAAGTGAAGTAAAACATAGTGACATTCTGTTGTTGCCCTCTTGGACACTGCAAACGCAATGTTCAAGGGTTTCAGTTCCCTGTTTATAGCATTTGGAGTGCTATCCACCATTTTAAGTACAGAATCTACGCTTATCTTTCATCACTCTGAACCCCATGGATACAGCTGTTTTGCATTGGAACATAATGCACTGTAAAAACAGACCAAATCCCAGTGTGGTTGTTTTGCTCTGGCAGGCAAGCGCTTCCTCTTCCATCTATCAGCATGGGAAATGAAGCTGTGGTTAGTCCAGCCATGCATGTCTTTAAACAGCCCACAGGGAGCAATGGTGGCAGTTGGCCCAGGGAATACACCAAGAGTCTCTATATTACCTAGTTGTGCACAGGCTGTACAGTAGAGGATTCTTTAGTGTGTTGGATAGCATTTCATACAGTAGCAGCAGGGGTATTTTATGCCCCTGCTGCTACGTCTTAAAAAGAGATGTGAGTTTTAATATGTGTTGATAATCAAAGTTTGGTTACTTGCTGTTTTCCTTGACACTTTTCTTGACGGTAAACATTTCTTTGTATTCTTAAAGTTGTGAATATTGCATATGAATTTATATATGTAAGCCAACAATATGTGCAGAAGGGTTAGTTAGAAGCGAGTTGGGGGCAGCAGTATAAATTCACCCCAGAGTTTTGAGTAAAATTCTACTTCTCAGAGTAATTGAGTAATCTTGCTTGAGTAAATTTTTTTTTTTCCTGTGTGTTTCCTGTTGGGGCGTCAAACTGGGGGTGTAAATGGTACTCAGGGCCAAGTCTATAATGTGCATTTTTTATTAGACACCATGTAGATTTAATTTCATTTTTAAAAATTATTTATTTATTTGAAGCACATGTATCAAGTACACTTAATGTACATTTATTTCTTTTTCCTATATATGCCAGATGTGAGCTTTCCAGGATAATTTGTTGTCCATAATTACTCCTAGGAATTTATTCTCATTTGTACACCCTCAATATTTATGTGTAGTTCTGGGTTGGCTTTGTGGTCACCAAAGGTCATTACTTTGGTTTTACTGAGATTTAATGACTGTATCCATTCATTCCACATTTACTGTGTCTACAAGCTCACTATAATCTAAACTACTATAAAATTGTTAGTGTCAGCAAAGAGAATTAGTTTGAATGAATGTGATACATTAAATATGTAATTTATATAAAAGCATGGGCCCCAACACTGAACCCTGGGGACACACCACAAGCAGTGCCAAGATATTCAGATGAGTATTCTCCCATTTTAACATACTGGACCCGTCGTCTTAAGTAATCTCTTAGCCAGCCCCCAGCTACTCCTCTGATACCATATCTTTCAAGTTTAGATTAACTGTGTCAAATGCTTTTTTCAGATCAATAAAGACACCAACAGCATGCTTCTTTTGGTCCAGTGCATTGGTGATTTATTCTACTGCTTCAATTACTGCCATGGAAGTGGTTCTTTTTGCTCTGAAGCCGTATTGACTGTCATCTATTATTTAATGTTTGTCAACAAAACTTTTCTAGCCGAAATATAAATGTTTTTTTCTAGATTTTTTTTGAGAATTGAGGCAAAAGTGAAATTGGTCTATAATTTGTGAAACTGTGTTTCTTTCCATTTTTGAATAGTGGTATCACTTTTACATTTTTGAACAGCATATTTGAATTCTTGTTTGTTGTTTGTTGAGAGAAAAAAAATAGTATGGTTTCCTCATTATTGTTTCTCTACACTGAGTTTTAGCTTTGTCTGGGATTTCAGCCGACACCTCTGGACCAATATAAAAAAAAAAAAAAAAAAAAAAGCAAAAAAAAAAAAAAAAAAAAAAGAAAAAAAACTATATTCTTCATTTTGTGATTATCCCCATTTATATCATCAAAATAACTGGGATACAGAGCTTTTGTTGATCCCTGTTTAATTACACTATATAGTATGTCCCAGGTTTTCTTTACTGTGTGCCAGTTCTAATTATATCTCTTGATTTATTTTTATATGTGTTGTATTTTTGTTCTGCATCTTTTGTTTTTAATTTGATAAACAATGTATAAATTGTTTGTTTACTTTTTTTTTTTTTTCTTTTTACTATCATCTAATATTCCTTTGGTAATCCAAGGGCTTTGTGTTTGCCATTTTAACGATATTCTTTTACTGAAAAGTACATATTATACAGAGAAATAAATATGTTCAAGAAGTTGTCATATGCCCAGTTTGCATTTGTTTCTGTAAAGACTGAGATCCAGCCCTGTTCTTAGTTTACTATTGTCAAAAGCATTAATGGTCTCTTCAATTCTTATGCGTTTATAACTCACCTGTCTGACCTCTTTGACTTTTTTGAATTCACAGTTGCAGAGAATAAAGACAGGTAAGTGATCAGTAATGTCACATATTAACAAGTCACTAGTTGTTTGGTTTCCCATAATATTAGTAAAGATGTTCTCAATTATTGTTGCACTGTGTGACGTTATTCTGCTCGGTTTGGTTATTGCTGGATAGAGGGACAAACTGTACATTGTATCAGAAAAAAAATCATCTATTGCCTTTTGTCTAGATCGATGTTGAAGTCACCGCAGATAATTAACAGTAGAAAACAATTTCTCCATCCATTCAGTAAAAGCTTCGATGTCTGAGCCAGGTGAATGATACACACAACTTACAACAATATTTTTCTTCTTATTTCGAATCTTGACAGTTAAACATTCCATTGTTTCATCTATTGAAAGTGAAAGATGGGTTAACAGGCTAAATGATTTATGGATGAATAAGGCAACCCCAACTCCCATTTTACTTTCTCTGTTCATATATCTTAGTTCATAAACATCTTGACAAAACTGTATATCTCTGTCTTGGTTAAACGAGGTTTCTGTAACGGTGATGATGCTGAAAGAGCGAATGGATTGTTGCAGATACTCTTTGAGAGAACTTAAATTACTATACATGCTCCTGCTATTAAAATCTATTACTGACAGTTTCCCCTCAAACTTGAGTAAGATAATTACAGTTTTTATCAAAAGTAGAGAGGAAATAGTTATCTGGGTCAATGTCAGATAGACCTAGTGTGTTGGACTCAATGTACTTAAAAGTTTCCAGTTCCATTTGTTTGTAATGGAGGATTCTCTGTAGTTCGTTGCTGTTTGATGGTGTACGTGTACTTGATGTAGGCCTGCTGTTCATATTGTTCATAAGGGATGTATAAAGACCTTATTTTGTCCATTGATGTCAGTTGTATGTTGTCCAGCTCCTCTTTCTTTCTCACCACCAACTCTTTGGCTTCCTCTGGGGTCCAATTAAGTTGAATAAAAATCTTACAGTTTGTTACTCAGGTGTGTTGGATGTTTTGCGATGTTTTTGAGGTTTTTTTTTTTTTTTTGAGAGTGTTCAATTATGAAACGTTAGCTCCTTTCAATTTACGTCCTTGTTTTAGCAAAGCAGTTTTGCCCAATTTGCAAACCTCATTATGACAGCTGGTCGTTGTTCTTTGAGGGCGGCAGTTGACAGGCCTCGATGTGCTCCAGGTCCAACTCTATCCACCTGCTTTGGAGGTAGGAAGCCACCTGTTCCTCTCCTCCTCACTCGGCCGCCTGCTGACCATCTCCGCGGCCATTGCATACGAGCACGGCTTGATTTTTAATCCCGGTGATAATCACGTCATTCATTTGAGCATATTGTTCAAGCAACCATTCGCCACCCCAAATCCTCGATGCGCCGGTCCCTTTCTTCGCTCTGGTGTGCAGTCTTTTTACAAGCTTCAGCATAGTCAGAAAGCTGCTGCTGCTGCTCACTGACAGCAGCCATCAAGATGATTTGCACCTACGGCCCAGAATTTGGTGCTACACCGGTGGTTTCCTCGCACTGCTCCTGATATGATCTACTTTTTCTCATTTGTTTTTATATACATTGAAAATATGTATTTGTACATATTTTACTTTTACATTGTAACATATACTTTGGCTCAAAACGTATTCAGTTACTCTACCAAAAATGTACTTCAATAAAAGTAGAAAGTATGTAAGAAAACAAATTTATATTACTATGAAAGTGCATTACATCAAGGAACCGTTCACACACATCCATACACCAATGTACACACACACTGGAGACAAGTGGGTGTCTCTCCCAAGGACACAACAACAGTATTCATGTATGAGAGCTGGAATCGCACCCCCAACCCGTGGGTCAGTGGATCTGAGCACTCAACACCGGATGTACGTGATCATGTCAAGAGCGGGATTCGAACCGCCAACTTTCAGAGGATGAGCACTTTACCAACTGAGCCACTGCTGTTCCAATACTCATATTTCACCTTTTATATTATCCTCTTTGTGTGCTTCCAAGTTCTATCTGCAAAAGTATAACTCGTGTTTTGAATGTAAAGCTCCACTTAATAAACTTTTTTGTTTGAAACCCTCCAACCTCATCCTTTCAACATCCTCTCAGAGCTCCCCTCCGCTGAACTGTACACTACTCTGTTTTTGAAGTGGCCATATCACTCCCAGTCCACCGTCATCTGCGGCCAGAACCTGTTTACCACATACACCCGGGCCTCCTAATGGACCTGGTACCGGCCATTACCGCCTCTCCCTCCGCTCTCATCTTCCCCTCTGGTTTGGAGTCAGCCATAGAGCCCTGGGAGAGTGGAGTGGCTCTGCTGGAGGACCTATCAGGTGTCAGGGCTAGCGCGTTCCTGACCTTGTTATCAGGCCTGGGACAACGATGAGAGGATGCAGCCAGCCTTATCTTTTGTCAGCTGACAGAGGGTATGCTAAGGCTATATTTCAAGCCAATACATGCCCTACGTATCACATATTATTAGTATAGGCACGTGGATCAGATAGAGAATCATGCTAGCTTATCGTGGAACACAAAGAAAACATGCGGCTTATCGCGAGGTTTGAATAAAATAGTGGTTTTTGATGCAAGACGTTGTAATCTTTGTATACTCTTGTTTACATGAAGCCGGTTATGGGTTTGTCTGGTGGTGGGCTTATCAGAGGCTGGAGTGGTGATACAGGTTACAAGGCAATACATAAGCTATCATTGAATATTTGACCGATGCTAACAAAGAAGCTAGCAAAAACACTGATGGGATTCCTGTTTATTTTATCCATAAGAGTAACACCTAGCTGATTAAATCGTACAGTCTTATCACAGTAGACAAAGAAAACCATGTTTTCTTATCTAAAGATGTTGTTGTCTATGTCTGTCTGGGGATTGTTCGATTTTATGTGCAAATTTATAGGCCCTGTACACAATTTTTTATCCCATGTATCTGAAACAAATTTTTCTAGGACCCCAGTACAGCTCCATTGTTTAAGCAGCTCCTGAGGTCAAGATATGACATCTAGACATCTAATTATAAAGCGTTTGGCTGTCCAGTAATCAGGAAGTGGATGTTAGCATGCTAGTTGTTACTTTACTATGACGGCGAAAACTCCTCTCTGGTTTCTGAAAGTTGTGAAAAGCATTGCAGTGAATATATGCATAAGGTAAGTGAGGAATAACTTTGAACCGCTGCAAACTAGTTCTGTTTTTCCATGTTTTTAAGGTACAGCACCTTGAACCACATGATAATAGAGTTGATTCTGATAGTTTAGAGTTAGGGCTGGGTGATAAACATAAAATCTAATAATGTCTTTTTATGATACCTATTTTTTGCATTATCTTGATAATAATGTTCAGACAATATTTAAACCATGCTCAAATGTGCCTGCAAATGCCTTGGTTGAGGTTCTAGTATTGCAAACACGTGAATGGGCCATAAACTTAACCACGAAAGGGCAGAAATGTCACTTTATAGCTTTGTTTGAGAGATTACACCATTACATTGATTACAGACGACATCTGCTAAATTACAATATTGAGGAGCCTATCTCCAAAACAACAATTGCAATATTATTCATTTTATGATAAAAATCTCAACTATTCATGATTAAAGGTAGCACAGCCTGTCCTCTTCCAGTTTTTTGGGGTTTTTTTGTAAAGTACTACAATCAAGTACAACAATACAAGTTTTTTCTCATTCTCAGTCTATGGACAGGCCTCATGTGAAACCTCAGAACCTGCAGAATTCACCCAATGAGCTGCAGAGGCTGCACTAGCACTGATTAATGATGGGGTGGAGGGGCTGTGGTTTAGGTAGGGAGGATTCATAAGGATAATCATTTTGTTCATCATAACGTACAATACTGATCTAAAACAAAGCTAAACAAACATTTTATTCCAGTCAAAACCTGCAGATTTGATTTTCATACACAAACCCCCTGAGCCTGCATGAACTGTTTACCTTGAACAATAATCAGCACAGAATTTTGTCAAAACAGATGCCAAAGTAAACTATTATTAACAGAAAATTACAAAATGGTTCAAAGCTCATAAAAGTCAATTTTGCATAATATGTCTCCTTTAAAGGCACTGTACCTGATTTTTGTACTGTTTTAAAAATGTGAAAAACAGAACTACTTTTTATCCTTTTATAGTGTATGGTTTGAGGTCTAAAGTTAACCCTCACTTACCTTATGCATTCTGAGCATCCTAATTATTCACCCTGATGAGTTTATAAGCACCTCACAACTTTTTCAACTTTTTGCTGCCCCAGTAACGCTAATAACAACTAGCATACTAACGCACACTTCCTGATTATCAAACAATAAAGTGCACACATCGGAACTTCTTCTTACAAGACTTATATCTGTACTGGTGCAAAAATTTACTCAAAAACAAAAAAAAAAAAAAATGCATGCATACATTTTGTTATCAAAGCAACACCTACTTCAGTATATGTGGATGTAAAAGTGTAGGCAGCTTTATGTGAAGAAGCCCGATGCAGCCCGGCCAAATAAGCCTGTACAACTGATGTAATTTAACCTCATGAGCTTATACACATATCTGCAATAGGGCAAGGCAAATTTTACTCTCTATATATAAAAAGTCTGGTGCAGGGGCTTTAAGCAACATGAATTATTATTGTTACGAAAGCAGCACCTACTTCAGTACGCCTGGATGTAAAAGCGTAGGCAGTATTATGCAGAGAAACCTGGCACAGCCCAGCCAAATGAGCCTGTCCTCTTTGAAGTGTGATTGGACTCATTACGTCCCTGACCATCTGACCCTCTGGACTTCAATCGGCCCGCGCCAAAACAGGGCCCCGATATGAGCCGCGCTTTGAAGTGTGGATCTTTGTAGACGAACTAAAAAGTCTGATCCCCGAGTTCCTACCAACCAGACACTTTTAGCCAAGTAATTTTTTGAAATTCAAATCCGACCGGTACAAAATGGAAAAGATGTAAGGGAAGATGATAAAGATATACATGTGGAAAGAATATGACTTATTCTACAGAGATGGGTAGAGTAGCCAAAAATTTCAAGAGTAACTTTGCTTCAACATAATAATTTTAGATGTACAAAGTAGTGGTCCAAGAAATGACTCAAGTAAGAGTAAAAAAGTGTTTGAGGAAATTGCTGCTCAAGCAAGAGTAACTTAAAAGAGTAACTGTCCTGGAGGTAACACGCTGAAAGAATTGGACTTATTCACAGAGGTGGGTAGAGTAACCAACATTTTTACTCAAGTAAGAGGAACTTCGCTTCAACATACCATTACTCAAGTATATGTACAAAGTAGTGGTCCAAGAAAGTACTCACGTAAGAGTAAAAAAAGTATTTGGTAAAAGTGCTACTCAAGCAAGAGTAACTTAAAGTAAGTACCGATACTGACATCGTAAAAGCCAAAAGTTAAATCTGTCTGGACGTAACATCTGATTTATAATTTGAAGTTATTGTAGTAAGTAAAGGACAAAATATTAAATAGTCTACAAAAACTGCATTTTTTAAAGAATAAACCACAAAAAGTAGAAAAAAAAACCCATTATGTTTGAAGGACCGGTACAAGATATACAAATGTTCAGATCATTTTGTCACTTGGAGACTTGGCACAGTCAAAAGAGTCATCAAACCATTTACTCAAGTAGAAGTAAAAGTATGCTGCTGGAGAAGTTATTCGATCTCTCCCCGGCCCTGTTCTCCCCTTCTTATCGTTAGCTGTAATATCGGGTGTACACTAACTGCAAGTGCGGTTCGGGACTTGCGCATGTCCCGCAAGGCTTAGAAAGTCATTAAAATCAAAGCACCTTGACACACTGACCTTTGTGGAGTACCAGTGTGGGTCCAGGTGAGGTGCATGTCTACGAAAATAATTCACAAGAAGTCTATATTTCCCGGGCACCTCAGCGGTCAACTGGAGCATTTTTCAGGTCATTACACGTTGCACGATCCTGCGCATGCTTTTGTCAAATATGCACCGCCTTTGTGGTAGTTGGTGTAACAGGCAATCTGCAAGTAACCTGCTCAAAGTACAGACCGGACCCGCCCAGCAGTTTGTATAAATCCGGTGTAAGATTCTGTCCAACGCTTAACCTGCAAGCCGACGACATCCATGCGCCCACACGACAATTCTCCATGAATATACAAAAAAATGTGTGTTGCGACAGTGCTCTGAAGGGGGAGTGACTTAGCGTGGTGAGCAAAGAGAAAGGGAATGTTAATAAGTTGTTTTGGGCAAATATAGCATTTTCAAAACTATAAAAAGTAACATGGTGATCTAAATATGTGAAGTGCTTCCCCCTCAAGTAAATATAACTGAGGACTACTTACTTCTATTATTCTATCCACTGTTGGAGCTGGAGTGGCAGGGTTTCATTTAGCCGGATAGAAAAAAAAAACTGGATAGAAAAACATTCTGGGTGAGCAGAAGGCATTTGGGTAAATATTATAGCAGACGACTTAGGGTTTACGCTGTGCACAAACAGACCGAGAAGAGGAAAACATTACAAGTCAAAGCTGCTGGAAAGAGATAAAAACTAAGATTAATGACGCATGTGTCTTAAACATTTTCTTTGGATATGTGTATATAAGTAGATAGATGTTTTGTGCCAAAAGGATGCAAACTTAAGTAAGGGCTGACTGATTTTTGAAAATACCGAATTGTGACTTTTCTTACAAGCACTGCAATTGCGATTAGATTTGCAGTTTCAGTTTTTGCAGAATCCCGTTATTAATCCAATTAAGGCAAGTTTATTTGTGTAGCTGAAGTCCTCAGAGTGTGAGATGGTTCATATGGCACTCACATGTCGGAGATGTACTTTGGTGCTAGGCCATGGAGACTTGTTCACAAGCAGAGCTGCTTTAAAGTCTATTCTCTGAGCCACAGGAGCCAGTGCACCGACCTGAGCAGAGGACTTGCGTGCTTGTACTTCCTGGTTCTAGTCAGGATGTACTGCAGCTGTCTTAATGCTTGTTTGGAGAGGCCAGTGAGCAGGATGTTACAGTAGTCTAACCTACTGGAGACAAATGCAAGGATAAGTCTCTTCAAGTCTGGCTTTGACAGTATACCTTTGATTTTTGGAATGTTTTTTAGATGGTAGAAAGCTGAAGATGTTATTGATTTGATGTGGCTGTTACAGTCTGAGTCCATTATTACCCCTAGATTTCTAGCCTGATTTGAAGGTTTTACAGACTGGAGACTGGAGACTGGAGTGACTGCTAACACTTTCTATATGTCTCTGTGAGCCAAAGACTATGACTTCAGTCTTGTCTGAATTTAGCTCGAGAAAGTTGTTTTGCATCCACACACTGATCTGTTGGATGCAGTGGCAGAGGGAATCCACTGGTCCATATTCATCTGCTGCCAGTGAAACATAGATCTGAGTGTTATCTGCATAGTTGTGGTAGGACAGATTATTGCTGCGTATTAACTGGCCTAACGGCAGCATGTAGAGACTGAACAACAGGGGTCCCAGGATTGACCCCTGGGGCACCCCTGCAGGTCAGGGACATTTTACCTGAGACACATTTTCCAATTTCAACAAAGTACTCTCTGTTTTCTTGATAGGAGTTGAACCAGTTCAATGCCCTACCTGAGATGCCCATTAAACATTAATAATGGGATTCTGTTCTGTTCAAAGTTCACATTTGAAACCCAAGAGGAATTACAAAAATGACTAAAATATGAACTGACAAACCAATACAAGAATCACATTTCTGAAAATGTACCGATCTAAACAACTGGACAGGATCAGATTTCTGGTGGACACTGCCTTATAATGAAGGAAGGAGCAGATAGTTATAAGGGAGCGTCCACCAGTAATCTGACTAGAACTGAAGAAGTGGCTTAGATGAGCCGTGAAACGTCTTCACTCCTACAACATTTTGTCCAGTTGACACATTTAAATTTTTCTTTTACCATGGATCACACCTGGACATATACAGACAACAGGGTTAGAACTTTTTTTGCAGAATAAGACAGGATACCTTGTTATTGTTTGAAAAATTGCAGCCTTTGCGGTTTGTTAATAAGCTCTGTGCACAACGGCAGCTGGCTACTTTCGGCCAGAGGGAGGGTTGGTGCAGGTATTTCCGTGCTAATGTAATATCTGTGAGGTTTTTGCCAAGTCGCGCTATAATCACTAAATCCTGACAGATCAGACGGTGGACAGGGAGCTGCTTTAAAAATGCAAGGAACATATCACCAGAGGACACTTTTGCTTTCAGAAAGGTAGGTCTTTGTGTGCCAATGCTGACCCTAACTTCTATTAAAACGCTAAAGCCAACGTAACAAAAATTATGAAATGTATAAAGACCACTCGAATTTTTGCAGGTGTAGATTATTTCAGTGTGTCATGTTATTTAAATATATTTTTAGGCTCTGAAATTAGCATTAGCATGAGCATCGACCAAAAAAGACATACCTTTGTAAAAGCTGAAGTGCCCTCCGGTGATGTTTTCCCCACATTTGTAATTGCCCCTCTGGAAGTAGTTAGCTGCCATTGTGTACAGAGCCTCTTGTGTCCATTCATATAGTTATCTTGATTGATTACGATTGATCTTGCAGCTTTACCTGGAGTTGTATTTTGGTTCCTTCCGGTGGGACATGCCCGGAACACCTCCCTAGGGAGGCCTCCAAGGGGCATCCTGAACAGATGCCCGGGCCATGTCAGCTGGTTTCTTTCAATGTGGAGGAGCAGCGGCTCTACGCTGAGCTCCTCCCTTCTGACCAAGCTCCTCATCTTATCTCTAAGGGTGCGCACGGTCACCCTAAGGAGGAAACCCATTTCGGCCACTTGTAGTTGCGATCTTGTCCTTTCGGTCATTTAGAGCTCATGACCATAGGTGAGGGTAGGAATGTTGGTTCATTCACTCATGTTTCATTTATCCATTTGTGTGTCTTTATTTATACAGGGAGATGCAATGATAGTGCTCAGACTCAAAATACAGAAAGAAGTCCATTTAAAACAGGGGTGTCAAACTCAAATTCACAGAGGGCCAAAATTAAAAACTGGGACTAAGTCACGAGCCAAACTAAATATTTATTTAAAAATTTCAACAACATCTGCATGTTTTTCAGAAGGGGTAGATTAAATTTGAGTGAGGTGACAGGTAGCAGATGCTAATAAGTGTTAACAAGTGGTGGGGGCCGGCACCAACACATTTGCAAAGCATTCTGGGATTCATGGTATTAGAGAAGCATGCACCATACTGGTGCGACGGCCGGTGGGCCAGCTCTAATACATATTTGATATGATCTCGCAGGCCAAATTTATTTATATCGAGGGCCAGATTTGGCCCGCGGGCCTGAGTTTGACATATCTGATTTAAAACATTAAAAACAGGTTTGCAGGTATGAGCATAAACGATTGTTACCAGATTATAAAATTGCGTTTGTGGCATCAAAGTATCCAGTTTGGCTTGTCCTTGAAATGTATTCCGTCTTTGGGAAGCAAAACAGCCAAAATCCCTTTTTACCATCTTCTTTCCAGTGCGTCAAGTCCTTAGCTTTACACAGCCATGTGATCTGGTATTAAATGTTCCTGTATCAACCTAGAATTTTGTCAAGCCGTTTAGGAAATATTTTAGACATTATGTGGCAATCTGCTGAGATTAAGCTAATGGGTCAGTAGGATCTTTATCTTTTTTTTAGTATGTAATGATACCTCGATTTAAAGATGCGGGTAGTGAACCAGTTTCATATGCCTCCATGAGCAGCTTATGATACAGGGGCAGCAGATCTCTTGCGTCACATTTATAAAATTCAAATGCAAACTCATATGGGCTGGGTGGTTTTCCTGATGGTAGTGCCTTAATTATTTCCAGTATTTCTTGTGTAGTTATAGGAGAGTCTAAAGAAGGTTTTTGTTCTGCACTGATCTATGGGAGATTCAGGATGTTAATAAAGCTACAGATTTCCATATTTGTGGCAAATATTTCTGATGTGTTGAGACTGATCATATTTTTTGAATACTTCATCTATATTGTAAACTTTATTTATCAGGGTACCCTTAACAAAAAGTGGATCAAAACAGATATAATAAGGACAAAGGAAACAAAGACAAGGATTCCACTCTTTTGATTCCTGTTTTTTTTTTTTTTTTTTTTTAATACATTTATTTAATATAATGTTTATTTAATTTAAATTATATAATGTTTATATTTTTTTAAAGACATTGGGGAAAAAAAAAAAAAAAAAAAACACACACAAAAAAAAAAGACTTAACACAAAAGCCTTAACCAAACCCTATGCCTTCTCCCCCAAAAATGGAAAAAGACCGTAATGAGCTAGCCAGCATAAAATAAGGATGTGTGTGCTAACCCTAACCAAAAAACAACCCATAAATTATCCCCACACAAAATAAAGAACAAAAACAGAACATCCAGACACAAACAAAAACACTAACAAAATGCTAAGGATCTAGCAGAGGTGTACCAGCAGGGAGCTCATCTCACATATGAGCAAGCGGAGACCGTTGGACAGCGGTGAGCGGAGAGAGCGAACACGCTTGCACTATTTAAAGGCTCCTGGGCGTGAAACAAAAAAGACTGGGAGCATAAATATGAAAAGAGTACTTACTATACATATACAAAAATAGGCAAAAATTTGAAATAAAAAAATGGCTAACAAGAAAAAAAAATATGCAGGGAAATAATTGAATAATTTCTGAAGCTTTGAAAAAAATACAGCAAAAATGTAGGCAATAAAAAAAAAAGTACAGAGGAAAATGTGTTCAAACCTAACAATTAATGACTATTATTGTTGGGTATATCTGGCCGGCAGTTTGTCCGCTTTGTCATCAAATTCACAGGTTCTTAGTTTAGATTTGAAAAGCAGATAGGAGAGTATTAAGTTCATATATTAATTGAGTCAGTTTATTTATTTATTTTTTTCTGTAATACATATTTTTCTCTTTAGCTCTTGTGTTTGGCAATGTTTGTTTTCTTTTTGTGTGAGGTGTGCTACTATTTCTCTTAAAAAGGCTTTTGTAGCCTCCCATGCCACTACAGCAGAGGGCGCTGTGGGTGCTGCTGTGGGTAAATTACTTAAATACTTAAGTAATGATGAATTTAGTCACCAGTTATTGGTTTGTGCTATTTTGTAGTATTGCATCAATGACAATCGTACCAAAGCATGGTCTGAAATCAGAATACCATCTCTACAGGAGCCAACAGTTGAGCCTAATAATTGTGAGGAAGTAAGACAAAAAAAGTCAATAGAAAATACCTGGTGGGCTTCTGAATAGAAAAAAGGTAAGGCAAGATGAGTTTATTAGCACAATTCGTACACAAAGTAATTCAAAGTGCTTTACAGAATAAGAAAGACATTAAAATCATAATACAACAAATTATATTATAAATAATCACAAATAATCATCATGAAATTAACATTAAAGTTGAAAAGTGCAGAATTAAAACCTTTCAGTCATATTCACAGCTAAACATTGTCAAAGTCGAGGGCTGTCTCACATCTTCAGGAAAATTGTTCCAGGTTTTAGCTGCATAAAACTGAAACGCTGATTCCCCATGTTTAGTCCTGACTCTGGGCACCAGCAGGTGGCCGGTCCCTGAAGTCCTCAGAGTGTGAGATGGTTCATATGGCACTAACATGTCAGAGATGTATTTTGGTGCTGGTCCATGGAGAGACTTGTTCACACAGAGCTGCTTTAAAGTCTATTCTCTAATCCACAGGAGCCAGTGCAGAGACCTGAGCACAGGATGCATGTGCTCGTACTTTCTGGTTCTAGTCAGGACCAGTGTTTTGGATGCTCTGCAGCTGTCTTAACGCTCGTTTGGAGAGGCCAGTGAGCTGGTCGTTACAGTAGTCTAATCTACTGGAAACATGGATAAGCCTCTTTAAGTCTGGTTTTGACAGTAAACGTTTGACTTTTGCAATGTTTTTTAGATGGTAAAAAGCTGCAGATGTTATTGATTTGATGTGGCTGTTCAAGTTCAAGTCGGAATCTCTTTTTGTGCCACACTTCTATAAGAGCAAGAGAAGAACAGATTGTTTTCATTATTAGAGCGGAGTTTGTCGCTCTGCTCCGAATAGAACATGTGCAGTGTAGAATATCATTGAGAACAAAATAATAGTCTCCACCAAGAATTGTAGGAAATTGTCCCAAATGTTGTACCTTATTTTCCAGATCTGCAAAAAAAAGTGCGATTATCAGCATATGGTGCATAGACATTCCCCACGGTAAGAACATCCACACTAACATCCTTCATCCTTAAATTTAAACTGTGTGTTTATTTACAAGTATAGCAACTCCTCCACTTTTAGCTGAGTCTGCACAGAAAAAAAACATGTCTAACCCGATCGGTACATAATTTTGCTGATTCTAGTGAAGACATATGTGACTCTTGCAAGAACAACTTTATCTAGTTGTTTTGTTTTTTGTTTTTTTTGGCCCAGCCCATTCACATTCTAGGTGGAGTACTGCAATGTTGTTCGTTTGTAACTCATTTATCTGTTATTTTGAAAGTAAATATTTGAGCACCATTTTCTGTACTGTAAAGAAAAAACTAGAAAATAACGAAGCGAAAACTGCAGCTCTGTTGATCGTATTGCATCTATATTTAGCAAGAACTTAATAGGCTGTATAAGCTGCAGACAAAAAAAATAGAATAATATTTTTCATGTCTATGACTTACAAGGCAAATTTTTATTTATTTATTTAACCGGAAAAGTCCCATTGAGATTAAAAACCTCTTTTTCAAGGGAGTGGCAGCAGCAAAAAAAAATAACAATAAATAAAAAATACAGTTGCATAATTACAAAGGGACAAGATAACAAGAAAAGACAAACAAATTATATAAAAAAAATATATATATAAAAAACAAGTGCATGTTGTGGAGTCAGCTTCGAGATCTCCCAGTTTAGATTTAAAAGCGTTCAAAGAAATCAACTCTTGTCAAGTTCCAGTCTTTCTGCAACATATTCCATGTATTAGGTGGAGAGTGGACGAAAGCCCTTTTGCCCAGTTCAGTCCGAGCAAATGGAACAGACAGCAACACACGATCTTACGAACGAAGAGAACGAGAATCAGCCCTTCTCTGTGACAACAAGAAACAGATGTAGGTCGGCAGTAGTCTGAGCATTGCCTTGTAAATAAAATTGTACCAATGACTCCTCCTTCGAATGGCTAGGGCAGGACATCCCATTCGAGAATACAACTCACAGTGGTGTGTCATTGCTTTACAATTTGTAATGAACCTTAGAGAAGCGTGATAAACAGTGTCAACCATTCGAAGACATTGGGCTGAAGCGTTCGTATAAAACAGATCTCCATAGTCCAACACAGAGAGGAAAGTCGCAGTGACAGAGGAAAGTCGCCCAAAACAAAAAGAGTCCTCACCACGGTAAGTTAAGTATAAGCTTTGTTACTTTACTGAGCTCAAAACGAAAATAAAAGAGAAACATTTAGTACATGGGCTTAGACTAATGCCTCTATGAGCAAACCTTTACCGTCTGTGCATGTTCAAGTCGTCTCCCTCCTCTGTCCTTCATGTAGTCCACGGCTTGTTTTGCATCCTTAAAAATCTGCAGGTTGTTCCCAGGTGTGAAGCTTTTCAGTGGGGCTGGATAAAGCAGATACAGCATGCCAGATTTAATGTTATATTCATGCAATACCGTTTTACAGTCAGTGAATGCTCCTTGCGGTTCCCGGATTTCTATGGAGAAATCCGGGAAGATCATCACTTTGTTTTTTCCACTTTATTCGCCTTTATTTTTGCATGTAGTCTCAGGTAAAAACTCATTCTGCGGTCAAATTGTGTTCACAAAAAGCACATGGCTCTATTAGCATAGCGCTCAAGTGGCCTAATGGAGTCAGTTGTTTAGTGGTTAGTAGTTACGGTCCAACAGTTTAAGAAGTTGATTCCCACCTCAGTTTACTTTTTATCTTTTAATAGCTGTGTCTAATGTTTCTCTGTGGAGTTGCAAGATGTTGAGCCCTGTTTTCCCATCGTTAAGTCTATGATTGGATCACACTTTAGCTCAAAGATTGGCATTTTTTTTAGCTGTAGGTGAACTACTCCATGAACCTTTCTATTGTATAAACGTGTGATTTTTAGTATTCACCGAGCAATGATATCTGCTTCAGGTTGTCAATTTGTTTTTGAAAATGGCTCGTTAGCTCGAATAGCTATAATAATATAATTCAGGATATTAATTATAATATTTTGACAAAACAACACATTAATTGATTACAGAAATTGAAAAAAAATTTCCATCTTTAGCTGCCCTTCCCTCTAGCAGCAAAACAATAGTGAATAATAGATTTGACAAAAGAACAAATTGTGCCCAGCCTGAATTAATTAAAGGTGCATTTTGTAACTTTTCTGGTGGGAGGTTAGAATGCTTGTTCCCAGTGATATAGCAAAACACGGAAGTTTAAATCTGTCTTCAGGTCAGATTGCTGGTTGACACTGGCTAACTACACTGAAACTGTAAACAGCTATTGTCTCCAGTTTCAGCTGAAACTACTCGAGTTAGCCTTTAACGACCCTGCTATTCTCACTTCAGATAGATATAAGGCAGTGTCCACCAGCAATCTGACCAGAACTGAAGAAGCGGCTTGGATGAGCAGCGAAACGTCTTCACTCCTACAACAATTTGTCCAGTTGACAGATTTAAACTTTGCCTTTTGCTATGGATCAGACCTGGACGACTGAGGGATTACACAGACATCTTGCTTTTATCATATTTATTGAAAAAAATGAAATAAAATCTTGGAAAAACATGCATTATGGTGAGTGGTTTCTCAAACAATATCACCTGTAAATAAATACTTTAATGCTATACGTGGAACATTTTAGGCAAAGCAATAACATCTCTGTGGAGGCAAGCTGGTAACAGACACTCCACCAGAAAAATTACACAGTGCACCCTGAAGGCACAATAATTGCAACGTAAAAGTCAATACTAATGTACTTACCTGGCCAGCCAAAACTTTACAAAGATGTGTGGGTCTGGAGCCATATCCTGTCTCCCCAATGAGAGTTGCACGTGATCGACAAGCAAATTAACCTCTCAGAGAGACGCATGGTTTGTTCAAGTCAGGCTTACTGATTTACAGCATGGATTTCTATAGAATCAACGATATTTATCTCAAGCACAATAAGTTATATATTTCCTCTGAGTGTTGCGTGAATTTCCAAGAGGAGATGCTGGACGGTCTCAAATTAGGGCGATGGTTTGAGTTCCTAATGGTCCAGTTTAAACACTTTTGAATTTTGACAGAACGTAGAGGGGACTGGCTGGTCAGGCAACTAATGTACTACTTTGAAATGGTAGTACTGAGACAACACTAAATGGAACAAACTCAGTATCGATTCTAAGGAACAGACTAGATAGTCAATATCAATTCTGGATACCACGATGTAGTGCGATAAAAAACTCTTTATTTAGAAAATAGAATGTGATTTTCAACATTAAATTGTAGTACTTTATTTTATATTACCATGCAGTATTATATCTATGTAATCCAGGCACGTCCAAACTGTGGCCTGGGGGCCAAATGCGGCCCTCAGACCATTTTTTCCTGGCTTTCTAGCTTCCAGGTGAATTGGCCCATATTACCTTAAACCAGAGGTGCCCAAACTTTTTTTTTATCGAGGGCCACATCTCAAAACATATTCAAAGCAGAGGGCCACAGTCCGGTGATCAATGATTTATACACAGCTTTGACAGAGCTGCTGTGTATTAATAAGGCTTAAAACACATTAACTTTTGGTCTGTATCACACTGGAATGTGATGTTTGTGGATGTAGTGGTAGAAATAGTTTAATTTGATGTTAAAAGTACTGCTTATGATCAATTGGGCCAGTTCACCAGGAGGCCTGAGGGCCAATACAAACTGGTCTGAGGGCCGCATTTGGCACCCGGGCCATAGTTTGGACACTCCTGCCTTAAACAGTACTTTTTACTCTACATTTCTAAAAATCTACTTTAACAAGTCCATATCAAAATTTAATGTGTCCCATTAAGGATGTAAGCATGAATAAAAGTCTAGTGGTTCAGTCTAACTTAATAATAACGCATATTTGAAGTATTCACTGTACTGGCGACCAGTCTATGGTCCTCAATCGGCCCTCACCTTTGTCTGTGTTTTTTATAGCCCTTAATGAGAAAAGTTTGGACAAACCTGGTGTAATCCCTCAGTGGTCCAGGTAGGTTCCATAGTGGTCCATGGGTGTACACTTGTCTACATGGTCTTATACTTGTTCTGATACAGCTCAAGATCTTTTTAAGGCTGTTCAGGAAAAGATTCACATGTGACTTTTTTAAAATTCCAATACCTCCTCAAATGAATATTATATACTAACTGATATTAAAATTAGAATTGAATAGAGAACGACAAGTAAAAACAAGAAAAAGTACACCCACAAACCTATGCAAGTCTCACCAACACCTACAAAAACAACGCTACGTAGTACATACCGTCTGCTGCCCTCCGCATTTATATTACATATGTTCCTGCGGTCGGCTCAGTAAGAGGATAATGGTGAGAAAAACAAATAAACACAGCGAAGATGAAAGGTTGCGCTGTGCCTTCTCCGAGTTCAATCCTCCGCTCCTGTCCTGCTCGGCTCCTTGTTACCCTCAGTGTGAGAAGCGCCAGCACTCCAGGTCAAAACGCGTTAGATTTGTAGCACCTTTCTCCAACCATACCTCATGTATTTTTCTGAACTACACCGATTTTTGGAGTGTACTATGCTTGTACACAAACAAAATTCTCGCATCGTGCCCGGGTTGGAAATGTTTTGATGGTTCGGTATCTTCGCCAGAAGCAACAAACCTTGAAATGTGTGAATGCGTAAAGAACATGGAATGGCAGCATGGCAGAAACATCGAATACAGGAGGTTCACTTACAATGTACTTTTGCCCATTGAAATTATATAAACATGGGATTTCAAAGGAGGGTCACCAGGGTAACAATCAGCTTTCCCCGAGCCACAGCTGGTGCACCGAGTCTAGTGCCATGGTTCTTTCTACCATGTTAAAAAGTCTTGTCATGCTGCTGACTTGTAATATACTTGTAATGTACTTTCATGTGTGCAGTTTCTTCAATTTATAGTAGTTGAGCAAAATTTGTTTTGGACAGATATACTGAGCAGGTCTTAGGGTCAAAAGGAAACTGCTACGTGCCTGCAATTATAGTGTTTTATTGTCAGGAAGTGTGCTGTTAGCATGCTAGCTAGTTGTTTTAGCTTTTATTGTGTCAGATAGTGTATTACTACTAAATACCTTGAAAAATACATGAATGTCTCTTCATAGATCTGCCCTGTAACTTTGTCTGGACGTGTCATTGTCTTGTTTCCATTAAACTCGCGCCCAATATCCCAAAATAATGGTCCACTTTCATCTACAATCTTATCTACAATCTCTCTCTTCAGTATTTTTTTTATTTTTTTTATTTAACATTAACAATCAATCACCGAACATGTCCCATCGGGAGGAGGCCCCGGGGAAGACCCAGGACACGGTGGAGGAACTATGTCTCTCGGCTGGCCTGGGAACACCTTGGGGTCCCAACGGAGGAGCTGGAGGACATGTCTGGGGTGAGGGAAGTCTGGGAGTCCCTGCTTAGACTGCTGCCCCCAGATAAGCGGAAAAAAATGGCGTTGTGATAGCATTATGTACTGTTCCTAGTCCATTTTTTGCCAACTTTAGTGCAAACTAGGTACATTTGCAGCTTTGCGTTCAAAAGAGTGTGTGCTGCTTCCAGTGGCCCCTGCAATTTCAAGTGCTACGTGACATCATGCATGACTGCCTTCATTATAGTCAGGTGTTTCCAATTACTAACACCTGGCTGCTTGGGGGCGGAGTTTGAAGTGTGTTTAAACCAATCACACTGTTCGTACAGCTCCAAACCCTGCCTCTCCTCCCCCCCCTTTTTTTTTTTTTTTAGTCTACTTACAGTTTAGCAGCTCTATTTTGCAATGTGGTTGTGAACGGAGTTGAGGTGTTCAGTCCCACTTGAATCTAGTTTATATCTCGGATTCTTTCAAACGAATTCCTTGCATTTGCCGCAAACATCAACATGCTTATTTATGATTGTGTGATCCCACAGTTTGGGGCGTGCTCACTTGACTCAGTGCCGCCTATGGACACTTCCCCTCCACTCCACACAAAGCATCAAACGCGATAATTAACAGTTTGCCTGGAGAATATCACTAGAGCCTAAGTGAGATTTGAGATGCAGAGCCAAAGTATTTTTAGCTTGCTGAAGTGACGGCTGTCCAAGTGCTTCCAGACGGAGCAGTGCCTCGCCTCTTCACAGCAGATGCAGATGTATGCTAATGTGCGCTGTTCAGGAAATTCACAGGAAGGCAGCCAGCCATAGAACAGTCTGAAGGATTTATCGTATAAAAAAATCAGATGTGTCTGGGCCATAAACAAGACTGTATCAATTGTGGGTACTCTTGTCATGAGACTTAAAATTTAAACTCAACTAACTGGTCACATTTTTATAAAGCACTTTTCCACCTTCAAGGCACTCTAAGCGCTTTACATCAAGGAACCACTCACCCATTCAAACACCAGTGTACGCAGACACTGGGGGCGAGGTGGGTTAAGTGTCTTGCCCAAGGACACTGTGAATGCACTACAAGCATTTTTGTAGAGAGCGAGATTTGAACCACCAACCTTCCGATCAGTGGACAAACACTCAACTAACTGAGCTACTGTCTCCCTCAACTAACTGTGATTCTAAGGAAGATGCTTCATACTTTATACTGATTCTGTTACCACAATTATAATTAAAATGACTTTTTCTTTGAACAACAGAATGTGCTTCTCAACATTAAATCATAATACTTTCTTTTACATCACCATGGGATCTTATATCTATATAATCCTTCCGCTGTCCAGGTAGGTTCCATATAGGTCCATGGGCGTACACTAGTATAGTATATATATGGGCTTATACTTGTTCTGATACAGCTTAAGATCATTCAGTAAAAGCTCATTTCTGCCCTGTGAATGTGACTTTTTTGTATCGATATCTGCTCAAATCAGTATCTCATTTCAGTGCTTATTTTAGTATCAATTAGTATCTGATTTTCGATACTTTTGACATAACATATTTTAACAGTCCATCAAAAATGAGCTTAAGTGAGACTGTAAAGGTCTTGGTTGAAGTTGGTTGAAAGTATCACAAACACAGGACTGCAGGATGAAATGAACCTGAAATGATGCCTGGCCAAAAAAAAAGTCACCACCAGGATTTAAACTAAGCAAATAGGTACGAGCCTCCTCCAGTTGGTCAGGTCTAGGTTCAGCAACAGTTTGTGCTCAAAGAATGATGTCAGCTGACTACCTGAATGTACTGAATGACCAGGCGTCTTTCTTTTTTGGCCAGGCAGTGTATGTTTCATTTATACACAATGTACTCGATAATCCTGATTTTGTATATCTTCAGAACATAATGAAGTTTCCCTGGTTTTGACTTTTTGACAGCAAACCCTGAGTAAAAATGTAATTGTCACAAAACCCTTATTTTGTCTTCTCTTGGGCTAAAAATCTAAAATCAACTGGAACAAAGTCTGGATATTGCCCCATAAATATTTCCTCTATAATAAAGTTAAGGAAATCTCAATCAAAATGTACCCCATAAAGCACTTTTTAAGCAAATAAAAAAAAAAAAACTTGGATTTAAGTGTTTATGTTGTGTTCTTCATCCAGAAACTATACCCCATTTATTTCGGCATTCTTCATTTTCAACACCATTTTGGAAAGATATGACTTTGCTCATTGCTACCCATTTATATGAACGCTATAAAATGTTTACAAGGGGACTAATGAGTGCAGATAAATTGTTGGACCATTTTTAATAAAGAAATTGAATTATATTGTATTCACTCTTGTAATAACCCAAAGGCTGTAAAATGATAGATATGTGGACCTGGAATATTTAATTGTTTTTGCATCTACCTGCTGGGAAGGAAAAAAGTATCATTCATACTGCTGCATATTCTCACTAACTGCGTGTAAAACCGGATTAAAATATATTGTGCAATCTTTCAAGAAAAACTCCACATTGCCTGAACTAAAATGAGTCTCTCATTTGTGCCACCAATCTCAAACTGGTTTCTGGGGAGCACTGAGCACTTTCTAATTGGTGTTGAAAAGGACTATGCCAGCAAATATGAGCAAATATGAGCAAATATGAGCAAATAGTACTCAAATGTTATTCACTGGTGGATTTTGTGGATTTTTCAACTCAAAAACTAGTAAATGGATTGTTATGTGGTTAAAATGCATGGGCTGGTGTTAGCATAGCAGTAGCATTTAGCCCGCAGCTACCATCAGTATTCATGGATACTAAAAAAATATCAAAAACAAATTTGTGCCATGGGACCATTTTACTCTCCTTCATGTCTTCAAATCTGCCATAATATAACTTTCAAAATCCATGTTTGCTCTTTTAATTGTTTAACAGTAGGATATTGACTTTATTCCAACAGATCAGTGTGTGGATGTAAAACGACATACTCCAGCTAAAGTCAGATAAGACTGAAGTCATCAGCTTTGGCCCACAGAAACATAGAGAAAGTGTTAGCAGTCACCTCCAGTCTCTTTCTTTAAAACCTTCAAATCAGACTAGAAATCTAGGGGTAATAATGGACTCAGACTGAACTTTAACAGCCACATCAAATCATCCACATCTGCAGCTTTTTACCATCTAAAAACATTGCAAAAATCAAAGGTATACTGTCAAAACCAGACTTGGAGAGAGTTATCCATCCATTTGTCTCCAGTAGGTTAGACTACTGTAACGGTACGAGCACACAAGTCCTGTACTCAGGTCTCTGCACTGGCTCCTGTGGCTCAGAAAGCAGACTTTAAAGCAGCTCTGCTTGTGAACAAGTCTCTTCATGCCCGAGCACCAAAGTGCATCTCTGACATGTTAGTGTCATATCTCACACTCTGAGCACTTCAGGGACCAGCCTCCTGCTGGTGCCCAGAATCAGGACTAAACATGGAGCTAAAATGCAGCTAAAACCAGGAACAGTCTTTCTGAAGATGTGAGACAGGCCTCTACTTTGACAATGTATAAATCCAGGCTCAAAACAGTTTTTTTTGGCTGTGCATATGATTGAAAGGTTTTTATTTTGCACTCTGCTCCTGCTTATTTTGCTGTTACAGTCTGATACAAAGTAGGTTATTTGTGTAAAATGTTCTATGTTCATGTGCAGCAACAAGTCAACAATGCACCGTTTCTCTGGGAGGCTTTAAAACGGTTTGCAGTCTGTATAGAATCTATTTGTTGTAAAGATCAGCAGCCCCATGCAAAAAGTACAACCCAAAGAGCTATGGCAGCATCCACAGTCACTTCTGGAAGTTCATAAGGTAAAGGCGATAGTCCAGATTTTAACCAGAGGCAATTCTGCTGTCTTGTGTAGCACTAATGGAAAAAATGACCAAGCCCCAAAAGGTCTCAAAATGTTTCATGTAACAGGAAGCTGAAACCCATGAATATATTTTGAAACCAGGATCTCAGCCAGGAGTACCTAGCTGGAGGAGTAGCCTGTGCTGTATTTTTTTTTGAAGAACACTGTCGCCTGCTCATAACTCTATGTAGATGTATGCTAATGCTTTCTGTTTAGGGATTCACAGGAAGACGTCGAGTCAGTGCAAGGCTGATGAATTCATCAAGGGATAAATGAAGCAGAACTTCACAGCAGGAGTGGAGCCTGATCGGAGCACTCCAGCGCCTCTGCCTGGGTGTTCTGGAGGGGTGACGTCAGCACGGAGAGAGGCGGTATTAGCAGCAGCCTATCCGAGTACATCTGCATTTAGAGACACAAAGCGGTTTATGTGCAAAAGCCTAAGCAGACCATGGAGATGAGCCCAGCGCAGGAGGCAAGGGAGTGGAAACAGGATTAGGCCTGGACAATATTAGCTCTATAGCTGCTCTGTATTGATACTACTTTGCATCAACATTCCCTGGGGATGTGATGCTAACTGTAGGCACTGCTCGATCTGAGGCTTTGTTAGACTTTAATCTGAGTTTTGTTTTAACACAATCTGACCCTAAAGATTTGACTTAGCTAGATCTGCAACAGGTGAAATGATTTGTGCTGTTAAACAAGTCTCTCTCAAATATCATGACCGTCAAACAGTTTTTCAGCTAGTCACTCTCACGTTTTTGTTGAAAATGACTTCTAAACAGGACCATGAACGCTCGCATTGATTACATGTGTTGTCTAAATCCATTTTGTATTTACCTTGAGTTTTCAGACCATCTTAAAACGCATTTTTTGGGCTGTGTTTGCTAATGTGTGCGTTGTGTCACCATGCAGACAGCTGAACATTCTGGCATAGACATACATGCAGAACACTTCCACCGTGAGGTTAGGAGCCATGGATCTACTTTGATCTACTTTTAAATGTGAAAAAAACAGGGGTGTGGGAACATAAAGATGTGAGTACATAGACACGCTCCTTTCGAAATATGGTCCCATGTTGCAGATTAGCCCCTATAACTTCCGGACTCAATTGGTTTCATTTGGCTGCAACTGAACACCTGGGTGACGTCATACTCCCACAATCCGCTTCTGTACACAATCTAAGTACTGCTAACCCTTTAGTTTAGATCTGTTCAAACTGTACACATGTTCTGAAAATTCTTGCATTAGTTTGTCAGTTCATTATTCAATCTTTATGTTTGGACCATAGACTGTGTAAGGAAGTTGGCGTAAAGGACTGTGATGTCACCCATAGCGTTCGGCTCCAGTCAAATGAAGCTCATCGAGGCCAGCGGTTACAGGGGCGAATTTGGAGACAAGTTCCATATTTCGAATTCCAACTGCGAGTATCATCAGAATCAGAATCAGAAGACTTTTATTGCCATTGTCAGTGAACACAACTCACAAACTAGGGACTTTCTTCGGTGATAAAGTGCAACATAAAACACTGAATAATAATAATATTAAAGAAAAAGTAGAAATATAGCTATTATAAATACAAATAAGGGCATGCATAAAGTTAAAAAAGATATGTTTAAAAATCATAGGAACCAAAGAGCCAATCTGGAGCAAAGGTTTTGAAGGTAACGCCCCTTCCCGCCCGCACCGCTGGTTTAGCAAGGGGCGAGCGCTTAGCAATGCTGTCAATCAAACCTGTTGCTAAAGCTAGCAGAAAGAAAGTACCTGATTTGTCTTTACCTTGATTTATGGACACTATAGTGAAATAAAAATACCAGGATCATGTAGAGCGGGTTAATATGAACATTTTAAGACCAAATTGATGAGCCTGATAGCAGCAGTTACCGAAAATGTGCCGAAAATGTCCCGAAAGTGTGCCGAAAGTGTGCTGAAAGTGTGCCAAACGTGTGCCAAAAGTGCGCGCATGCTCACTTCCTGTTTGTAACACAGTGGCTAGCAGGTTAGCTATGTCCATTTATATATACAATCTATGGTCTGGACATGCTTAGAATGTGAACATTGAACAGAATGCTTTTATGCTTTTAATAAAAAAATAAATAAGTAAAAAACAACTCTAAATTGCTAATCTATTCGTAATTGCAATTCTTGTAAAAAAGAAAAAAATAATTAATTAAAAAATCACAATTTGATATTTTTGGCCCCAAAAGCACTGTGCCGTTATTGACGTAGGACAAAAATGTTAGCATCAACCTGGCTCCACTGTCCTTACTCCAAATCCCCTGTGCACGTCTTATATTAAAGCCGTGATCAATGCAGCAATCCCCAGATAATCGCCCTTTTAGCCTTATATCATTGGTTTATGTGGTTCAGACGAGGACTCAGATCAGAGGCATAAATCCGAAGGAAACATATTTTATTTTCATTTATCACACGCACCCAGCACCAGGATCAATACCAACATGAGGCAATGGTACAGGCCGTTCAGCTGAGTCTGCACAAAACAGCACAAATGCACAGGGCGCTCCATGTTCTGGCTCATGTCTGGAATGCAAATACAATACATTTGTCCAGGGCTGAATATTTTTGTATTACGATAACGAAATGATTGCGATATTTTAATAGACTTTTTGACGCAATAAGTTCAGTTCATTTAAAACAATCTCCTCCTCACCCTCCGCGGGTGGTCTTTTTATCCCCTCTTTTTCCACGCTTGAGACCTCTACCAGAGGCCTGGGAGCTTGAGGGTTCTGCGCAGTATCTTTGCTGTTCCTAGTACTGCACTTTTCTGTACTGAGATGTATGATGATTTTCCTGGGATCTGCTGTAGCCACTCCTCCAGTTTGGGGGTCACTGCCCCGAGTGCACCGATGACCACGGGCACCACTGAGGCCTTCACCTTCCAGGCCTTCTCCAGCTCTTCTTTGAGCCCCTGGTATTTCTCTAGTTTCTCATGTTCCTTTTTCCTGATGTTCCCATCGCTTGGTACTGCGATGTCCACCACAA
Source organism: Periophthalmus modestus (assembly GCA_019594935.1). Lineage (NCBI taxonomy): Eukaryota > Metazoa > Chordata > Actinopteri > Gobiiformes > Gobiidae > Periophthalmus > Periophthalmus modestus. The sequence continues at coordinate 16,460,141 of JAIEZT010000009.1, forward strand.
CGGCTTTACTCTGTTGTTTATCCACCACCACTATGTCCACTATGTTCGCCATCACCATTCTGCCAGTCTGTATCTGGAAGTCCCACAGGATCTTGGCTCGATCATTCTCCACTACCTTTGGAGGTGTTTCCTACCTTGACCTGGGGGTTTCCAGTCCGTACTCTGCACAGATGTTTCTGTACACTATGCACACTTGGTTATGCCGCTCCATGTATGCTTTCCCTGCCTGCATCTTACACCCTGCAGTTATGTGCTGGATTGTCTCAGGGGCCTCTTTGCACAGCCTACACCTTGGGTCTTGTCTGGTCTGGTAGATCTGGGCGTCTATCGCTCTTGTGCTCAAGGCCTGCTGCTGTGCAGCCAGGATGAGTGCCTCTGTGCTGTCCTTCAGTCCAGCTTTCTCAAGCCATTGGTAGGATTTCTTGATATCAGCCACTTCATTTATGTTCCGGTGGTACATCCCATGCAGGGGCTTGTCCTTCCATGATGGTTCCTCCAGCTCCTCTTCCTCTGCACTCCACTGTCTGAGACATTCGCTGAGCATGTCATATGTTGGGGACTTGTGCAGGATGTACTTGTGGATCTTGGATGTTTCATCCTGGACTGTGGCTCTCACACTCACTAGTCCTTGGCCTCCTTCCTTATGGCTCGCGTACAGTCTCAGGGTGCTGGTAGGAAACCCGCCATTCATGGTCAGGAGCTTTCGTGTCTTAACATCTGTGGTCTGTATCTCCTCCTGTAGCCAGCTTATGATTCCTGCTGGGTATCTGATTACTGGCAGGGTGTAGCTGTTTATTGCCTGGGTCTTATTCTTGCCATTGAGCTGACTCCTTAAGACTTGCCTTACTGGTCTGAGGTATTTGGCCGTAGCTGCTTTCCTTGTTTTCTCTTCAAGGTTGCCATTTGCTTGTGGGATACTAAAGGTACTTGTAACTTGTCCTCAATGTCTGCTATTGTCCCTTCTGGGAATGAGACCCCTTCTGTGTGGACTACCTTCCCTGTCTTTGTCACCATCCGGCTACACTTCTCAAGCCCGAATGACATTCCAATGTCTGTGCTGTAGATCCTGGTGGTGTGGATCAGTGAGTCGATGTCTCGCTCATTCTTAGCGTACAGCTTGATGTCATCCATGTACAGGAAGTGACTGATGGTGGCCCCATTCCTGAGTCGGTATCCATAGCCAGTGTTGTTGATGATTTGGCTGAGGGGGTTCAGACCTATGCAGAACAGCAGTGGGGACAGTGCATCTCCTTGGTATATGCCACATTTGATGGTCACTTGTGCAAGTGGCTTGCCATTGGCCTCAAGGGTGGTTTTCCATAACCTCATTGAGTTTGCAATGAAGGCTCTTAGAGTCCTGTTGATGTTGTACAGCTCCAGACATTCAGTGATCCATGTGTGTGGCATTGAGTCGTAGGCTTTCTTGTAATCAATCCAGGCAGTGCACAGGTTGGTCTTACGGGTTCTGCAGTCTCGGGAGACTGTTCAGTCTACCAGGAGCTGGTGTTTGGCTCCCCTGGTGTCTTTGCCGATGCCCTTCTCTGCTGTGCTCATGTATTGATCCATGTGCCCATTTATCTTAGCCACGATGATGCCTGACATGAGCTTCCATGTTGTGGAGAGACAGGTTATTGGCTGATAGCTGGATGGATAGTTGGACCCTTCGAGGGATCCTTCTGGATCAGGATCGTACGCCCTTCGGTTAGCCATTCAGGGTGAGTCCCATCCATTAGCAGCGGGTTCATTTGTGCTGCCAGGCGCTCATGGAGAGCAGTGAGCTTCTTTAGCCAGTAAGCGTGGATCATGTCAGGGCCTGGTGCGGTCCAGTTCTTCATACCTGAGACTCTTTCCTGGATGTCTGCCACTGTGATGGTGACTGGATTCTGTTCAGGGAGGTTGCTGTGGTCTTCTCTGAGAACCACCAGCCATTGTGGATCACTGTTATGTGATGCCTCCTTCTCCCATATACCTTTCCAGTACTGTTCGGTTTCCAGCCTTGGTGGGTCTGGTCTGGTGTTATTATATTATTACACTTTCGCCGGTTGTGTTACAGACGGTTTATTCGTCTGGATTCATTATCTCGTGTGTATCTCTTTAGGCGGCTGGCCAAGGCTTGGAGCCTTTGTTTGGCAGTTTCCAGTGCTTCAGTTATGGGCATCTGGCTGTACCTCCTGGGTACTGGGTATATATATATATACCCAAATTTTAGAACCCAATGTGGCCCGTGTGTCAAAAAAATTGCCCACGACTGCTTTATACTCTTGTTTGGGAGTTTACTCTAGATGTTTGTTTCTTTTTCCAGAGATTTTCATCCTTTTAATTATAATACTGTAAATAATAATAATAAAATAATTAGCTATTAGCTGAAGCTCAATGTCACTCTACAATTTTGTGGTAAGCTACTTCTGCAGCCACAACTCTGGGGCAGACTAACGAAAGCGAGGCTGCCAAACTGCGCAATGGGCCCCTCCTACCACCACAATGCCGCACACACCACATTCATAAATATGTGCACACTTGATATTCTAATTTTGCATATCTCCAAAACAACAATATCCATTTTTCGATGTATCTCCCACCTCTACAAGTGTATGTTTTGAAAATTACAACAGAGAGCGTTTCCTGAACATGTGCTATCCCAATGGCACTGCTGCTGCTGTCTGTGTAACGATTGTTTCACTGGCGTCTCATTACAAAAGGTGTCTATCCATTATTGTTAGCGTCATCTGCTGTGATGTGTTTGAACTAATAAGGTGCCATGTGTGTCTGTGATAAAGAGCAGTGCTGCAGTGTGCCATCTGGCCCTCATTGTCTGTCAAAAAGGTTTCATTTTGACGGGGAATCACACAATCAGAGAGAAGAGAAGGCTGCCACGTCGTGCTGGGAGGTGAATAGACTTTGGTTATGTTTTTTTTTTTTTTCCACTGAGCCAATCATCATTTTGAGCTCCATGCTGCAGCTGAACTTTCTGACTGTCGACTGAAATTCCGCTTAATCAACGATCACTCATACTGTTGATATACACAGAAATGCTACCAGACAGGTACTCCAAAGTTTCATTAGTGTTAATAAAAGAAGAAAAAAGTTGAAGGCCCTGCACCAGATTTTTCCCACTTATTCAAGCAAAACATTTTCAGTATGGAGATATATTGTATAAACATTTCTGGAGGTCAAAATAAGTCAGCTGCGTGCTGTCAGCATCTAAAAGTAGCGTTTTATAATCTGAGTAGTGTGAAGTTAGACGCTAGTTGTTATTAACTTAACCGTGACTGCATAACTCCTGCTCTGGACTCTCACTGGAAGTCACAGGTCATGTTGCTGGCTCGTCCGATATTTTGTTAAAACAAATAAAAATGATTTAAAAGTCTCAGTTTAAATCATAACTAGTCACATTTTCCTGCACTGGTGGAGGTAAAATGATTAAATATGCAAAGTAAAGAAGGAAACAGCAGGAGCAAGCAAGGTTTGCGTCTGTGCTCTTCAGAAGCAGGAAGTAGGTATCCTAATAATTCTCGTCAGGGTGGTGGTTTGATTCCAGCTTGTGCGTTCTGTCAATGTGTCCTTGGGCAAGACACTTGTTTCCCAAGATGAAAACAACAACAACAATGGCATAGCACACTCATGTTTTCTTTACCCATTATGAAGAACGTGGACACATGCAGTTCAGCCTATTGGGACAACCCGGTGTTTCCCCTGTAGTAAAACAGATGCCCTGACAGCATGAGAGGCGAGAGAGGTGAGAGAAGAGGAGCACACCCCACAGAGGAGGGTCATAGCACCGTAGAGAGCTGACCAGCACCGGAGCAGACGGGGTGCCACAGACGAGGGGAGCACCCACGGGACCCTAGATACACAGTTAGAGACAGAGGAATGAGACTGGACCCTGATCTTTACCTGGCTATGAGGATCCAGCTAAAGAGCAGGAGAAGCCAGCACCTCACAGCAAGGCCACTGCATCTCCAGGGAGAGCAGAGAGCGGTTCTTCAATAGCCTGCTGACCCATTCCCTTCTATCTGTGTAAAAGCAGAAGCAATCTACGGCTCTCCGCACAGCTTTTGTTGAATGAAAACTAGTTGTTAAAAATAATATATTTGTGTGTATATATATATATACCACTTTTCCACCTTCAAGGCACCCAAAGCACTTCGCATCAAGGAACCACTCACCCATTCAAACACAAATTCATACACAAGGACACAACAATAGCATTCATCCGCCAACCTGAGGGAGAGTGAATCTGACTGCACAACCAGTGATGTTTATGTTGAGAATGGGATTTGAACCGCCAACCTTAAGATCAGCAGACAAACATTCTACCGAGCTGAGCTACCAAATTATTTAGTTTTACATTACCAAATCTAAAAAAACAAAAAATAAAGCAAAAAAAAAGGCGCTTTACCTGATTTTTACTGTCTTAAAAACTGGATGAACAGAACTACTTCATTAAAAAATAAAAAAAAAATGCAGTAGTCCAAAGTCATTCCTCACTTACCTTATACATAAGGTAGCTAACATCTTAATTAGTCACCATGATGAATTATAAGCGCTTTTAACAACTCCCAGAGATCTGTGCGGAGAGTTTTGCCGTTTGTAATGACACTTCCTTATTATAAAATGCTTTCTAATTAGTTTGGTCTTTATTTGAAAGGACAATGTACAGCAATATTAATTATATGCAGACAGTCCACAGTGAAGTTTTTGACCTCAAGAGCTGCTTGCACAATAGATCTGTACTGAGGCTAAAAAGATTTTTGCTCAAATACATGGGGAAAAAAATGAAAGTATAAGAGTATATTTATATCACTATGTATATACATTTAGCAGCAAATATTTGCTAGTGACTAGTCCATGATAATTTCATAACTATTAAACATTTGCTTTGTAGATGCACTTGTAATGTGGTTTACAAGGACTAGACCAGGACTAAACCAGGACCAGGACAAAACCAGGACCACCAAACAAAGGAAAAGGACTAACCCAGGACTAACAAACACAAGACCAGAACTAAACCAGGACTATACCAGGACCAACAAACACAAGACCAGAACTAAACCAGGACTAAACCAGGACCACCAAACACAGGACCAGGACTAAACCAGAACCACCAAACCAAGGACAAGGACTAAACCAGAACTAAACCAGGACTAAACCAGGACCACCAAACACAGGACCAGGACTAAACCAGAACCACCAAACAAAGGACAAGGACTAAACCAGGACTAAACCAGGACCACCAAACACAAGACCAGGACTAGACCAGGACTAAACCAGGACGACCAAACAAAGGAAAAGGACTTAACCAGGACTATAACCAGGACTAAACCAAGACCACCAAACAAAGGAAAAGGACTAAACCAGGACTAAACCAGGACGACCAAACACAGGACCAGGACTAAACCAGGACTAAACCAGGATCACCAAACACAAGACCAGAACTAAACCAGGACTGAACCAGGACCACCCAACACAGGGCCATGACTAAACCAAGACCAAATTAGAACCACCAAACATAAGACCAGGACTAAACCAGTACTAAAGCAGGACTGAACCAGGAAGGGGGGTCATGTATATGTGTGTTAACAGGGAACGTGAGGGCTAAACCAGGACTAAATCAGGGCTAAACCAGGACTAAGCCAGGACTAAACCAGGACTAAACCAGGGCTAAATCAGGGCTAAACCAGGAGTAAAACTGGACTAAAACAGCACTAAACCAGAGTTTGAAGTGGATCTAGTTGAAACAGAAAAAAAAGTAACGCTCTTTACAAGCTTGCCACAGCTGCCCAGAGGTAGACTGACAGAAGCGAAGCTGCCAATCTGTGCCATCAGCCCCTCTGACCACCACCGTTCATGTACGCAGTCACCACAATCATACAAGGCAAGATGAGTAAAGTGTCTTGCCTAATGACACACCAACATAATAGGAATCAAACCCCCGACCCCTGGGTTGATGTGCCACTGTCGCACCAATATACTCCAGCCTTATTATAAAATGTTACTTAGACGATTAATGTGGCATTCTTTTGACCACTGACAAATGGGACCCATCAAAGTTTTCAGATGTTTTTAACTCAGTACAAAGGTTCAATTACCTCACCTTCTGGCACGCTGAGGAGTGAAGCATTTTCAATTTAACTCAAATAAATTACATATCAGAATGATTCACCTTAGTTCCAGACACTCCGAATTAACTTGCCTGGACTGGAAGCAAAATTGAGTTTTCTTCACTTGCCGCAGCTCGCATTCAAAATCTAGTAAACCACTGCCAAATGAAACGATCCAACTTCTAACATAATTGCAGCAAGTGGCCCGCAGTTTAGCTCCAAGTACTTGTGCTCCGAGAACGCCAGCAAAATGAAGGTGCCAAGTCCATTTAAATACGTATTTATTTTTCCAGCTTAGAAAACCCATTTGCACAACTTTATTACAATAGCCCTGTGATAAAGACATTTCTATTCAGTTTTCAAAGTTCATATCTAGGATTAAGCCTTATTTAAACTGTCTGTACTTTAACATATTATTACTTTTAATGGAAGCCGATGTTCATTTATGCACGTTCTAATCTCCCTTTTACATTGTCCAGCACTGAAGTGACGTTAGCTGCACTACGCTAACACAAGATAAGCTGCATTTTCTTTTCCCTTGCAGAGGTGTACTGAGGTCGGTTAATCTTGGCACACCGGCTGTTTAAAGAATACCCGGAGCTTGCTGGACTTTGGGGTTCCTGTGGTAATGTATTTGAACAGCTACGCACGCTGTAATGCTATTCAACCCCCGGGCGCTAGCAAAGGCCCGTGTCCTTCGGAAGCCGCGCAGCTCAGGGTCGTGCGGAGGTCTGCGTTCACTCAAATTACCTCCATCATCTGCTCCCAAGGACATAGAGAAATGCTGCGAGAAGAGGGGAGGAAGTGGAGGTCCACGGCAGAGCTAACTCGGGTAAATGTTATCGTGGAATATAGGTGCTAGCTAAAGGGGAAATGGGTGCTTTAGTGTGAAGTGGTAGCCTGTTTTTTTTAATAGCTGTGTACATGTTGATACTGTCCATATCATGAGCTTGTATGTACTTGTACTTATTGATAAAACACCTATGATAGAACAAATGCAAGATAGATCATTTAATGCATACTGTGGAACATTGCAGGCGTCCATCATCATGGAACTAGGAAGTGGCGTACTCCGACCTGAGCCTAAAACAACTACCCTTAACTTTATGGATGTGGGAATTCCATGAAACTACAGTTAAAACCATACTTCTCCATGGAAATAGATGAGTTTTATGCTACACTATGGAATATTATAACCGAAGGAACAACATTTCGTCCTCCTGAGCCATGTTTCTGGAGATGCAAGCTTAAGGTAAAGACACATATTTTTTTGATTGCAATAAAAACATAAAAAGTCTAGCCTTTTTTTTTGGCTAAAAAGATGCAGGGGTTTGCAAGGTAAAGAGAGAGGATGACAGCTTACAACAAACATATTTTTCATTGCCACAACAAACAATAAAAAGTCTAGCCTTTTTTTTTTTTTTTTTTTTTTGGCTAAAAAGTTATGTGGCTTTGCAAGGATGACAGCGGGAGAGGATGACAGCTTACAACAAACATATAGGCTATTCTTTGCCACAACAAAAGTCAACTTTTTCTACACGGTTGTTTAGTGTTCCTTTTCTGTGGAATTTGCATGTTCTACCTGTTTCCAAAACATTCACACTCTGCCCATAGACTGAGTAAAGCAAATTTCCTCGGTATGACTACAGTGTCTTCCCGACCTTGTTCCGCGGGAGTCAATATTAACATTTTTATGCAATAATAAGGAAACCAATTAATCCTTTAGATATAGACTATAATACCACAATAAGAGGCTTTATTCTTGTGATGTTACTCGCCACCATAGTTTCTCTTCTCTATTTTTATAATGAACATTTCCCTCTTTTCTTTGCAGTCTAAAATAGGCTCATTAGTGTGGCTCAGCTGGTGAACTGGTATTAAAAAATCTCTGTGTTGTTTACTGCTGCCACTGTTGTCCCGAGCACAGATTTGGGAGGGAGCGGGTACAGTTGGTAGTCCCAGAATGAACAAACTCTATAGTAAATAGCTGTATTTACTCAGCTGTTATATTGAATTGAACTTGTATGTGTAATTGGGTCGTACTAGACTGAATCCGCCAAAGGAACATTCTACATTTAATCTCCTAAAACCTTTATTATTATGATTTTAATTAGCACGGCCTTCTGGTACAGTGTTGTGTTTAAATGCTAGACTGTATATGTAAATGGACATAGCCAACGTGCTCCATCGACTCCATCGAATTCACTTTCTATTGAAAAACTGTCGCTCTTCTCCGTAACTGCTGCTGTCAGGCTCATCATTTTGGTCTTAAAATGTTCATATTGACTCGCTCTACATGATCCTTGTATTTTTATTTCACTATTGTGCCCGTAAAACAAGATATGAACATTAATAACAGACAAAAATTGATTGACAGCATTGCTAAGCCCTGCTCCCTGCTAAACCAGTGATGCGGGCGGGAAGGGGTGTTACCATAGTCTCTTCTAATAATGGGAAATACTGCTATACCATGTAAAAAAAAAAAAAAAATATTGGGCTACTCCAGGTGTAAAATAGGACTACAACAAGACTGCAGTAGTTTTAAACAAGGAATAGCACGAAGGAAAAACCTTGTGTACAACCATTGATACACCTAAGTTTATACATATCCATCCATCCATTGTTTTCTGCTTATCCGGGGCCAGATCGGGCGTTGCAGTCTAAGCAGGGACTCCCAGACTTCCCCCACCCCAGACATGTCCTCCAGCTCCTTTCAGTGGGACCCCAAGGTGTTCCCAAGCCAGCCAAGTGACATAGTCCCTCCAGTGTGTCGTGCGTCTTTTCTGGGGCCTCCTCCTGGTGGTACATGCCCTGAACATCTCCCTAGTGAGGCGTCCAGGAGGCATCCTGAACAGTTTATAAAACGCTTAAAAAAACAAACAAAAGTTAGCCAAGCCATTCTCTAGATGATTAAATGTCGAACTTCCAGAAGGTGTATAGTATACCAATTTTTTGCCTATGTGTTAGTGATGTGACCAGTTGGCTCTTTTGAATGGTCCCTTAATGTGAATGATTAAATCCAGATCTAACTTTTTAAAATAATCAAACTTGTATGCATTTTAATATTGATTAACACTGAACCAATACTATAGAATCATAGCTTTGTGCACAAAAAAAACAACAACACATATCTACCATCATAATAACACTTAGATTTTTTAATTATTAATGTTTTATTTAGATGATGCATCATTTCAAAGGGTAAACACACTCCCCCTCTCAGCTTGGTCACTTCTCTCTGTGATTATATTTGTTGCTAAAATGAGTTTTCACACTGGCTTCTGTCATATAAATGTTGAAAGACCCAGTCTTTTGAACGGCTGTTTGACATGAACGGATTCAAAAGATTCAGATCCCATAAAAAACCCAAAAGTCCCATCACTACTATGTGTGAATGTGATGTGTGTGAGAATTAAATGAGGGTTATGTAAGCATTTGTCCTCACCAGGGCAGGTTATCACCATCAAGTCTGGGGAGAGAATGAATACTGCAATGTTAGCGCTTCTTAACCTAATACATCATTAGGGATGCGCTAGTCCAGCTTTTTCAGTACTAATAGCAGTGGTGTGTGGTCAGGGCAATCAAGGAAAGCAGTGCTTGTCCAATAAAATCTAAAATCAATGGGTGTCAAAAGTATAATTAAATAGTTATGAAATATATTCAAATAATCCTGTTGTCCTTTTACTTCTGTCTGTTTGAAGCGTGGTTGAAGTCATGATGCCCTTTAGTACACCCTACTGGTCACAGAGCAGACTGCAGCAACCGCGGGTCCGAACGTCTTATTAACTTGTGTTGCTGCCCTGTGCTAAGTAGGCCATGCTGTGCCATAATTCTTCCATGCATGGCTCACTCTCAACATGTGCTTTTACAACTAGAGAGCCAGCCAGTTGTTTTAGAGGCTTGCACATGTGTACTGAAGACACAGCAAGTTCAAATAGCGCTGCATAAACCAGTATTACAGCTCCATGGGAATCAGACATCTGAGGAAGATTTCTAGTACATGCGCATATGCAGCAGGAAACGACAACATTTAATCAAATCATCATAATCATTTAATCAAACACTAAGCTAGTTGCAGGGATAGTTTGTGCGAAATGGTGGATCTGGACTGAGCAGTGCCAGCGGCTGTGGACCTACTCCGCTTCTGAATCTTCAGAAAAGATGTGGTTTTAATTTGTATCTGTGAGAGGTGAGTGCTGTTCTAAGACAGGGCTGTGTTTAAGGGACATTTATGACACATGAGGCTGTAAGTGCACCTGTCTGACGAGTCCACTGTTGTTATTAGTCTTTTCGTGAATGTACAATTTGTGTAGTAAGTGCATTGAGAGTATAGAGCTGTCATATGTCACTCATATGGTTTCTAGATGCGTGATGATAATTACATCTATAACGATAGTACTGAAGGCTCAGCTGCATAAATGAGGTTTAGGAGGAGGACAAATGTGTGAAGAAACAAATAGTCCATTGAACAGCCCTGTTTGTGCAGACGGGGTGTCAAATACAGTCCAATATATACGAATATGAATAAACTATGTACATCTAGGCTTCTCTAATTTGACTCCAGATGGCTCATTATGCATTTAATATGTAAAATAAATCCATTTTTGCATAAAATTTGCTTAAATTGTTATCGACTGCTTGTCTGTCCATAAAAGTCCCCGCACGCTACTGACCAATACTGATAAAAGGGTATTGAGTATCTGATGGTTCCCAGTACAAATCGATGAGACGATGAGGTATTTCTTTAAACTACCTACATGTCATCATCAGACTGTTCTTAATATAGTAATAATTGTCAGTTAGTTTATAAGTTTATTCACATTTTAATCATAATCTTATCGGACATGTTAAATGTCCACCAGAGCTTTTCCATTTCACATTTTCTCAGTCTGAAGCCAGTAGGATACAGTGCATACCAAATTATTCTGCACTTTAGCCTGCATTCATTCAAATCTATCACCCATTGATCATTCCATTGGTTATCCCCCTAGTGTAAACTCACACAGCTCCAGTTTTGGTTTGGTTGTTGAACACGTGTTGCTTCTCCTTCGGTTCATGCCTCAGCGGGCAGCGGTGGACTTCACAGATCCGACTCGCACCAGAGGACAAGGCACATTTCTTCCCACACATTCCACCTAAATGAGTTTGCTCTCGTTTTCGGGAGAGGACCAATCCATAAAAGCCGCTCTACTTTGGCATTTGGAAAATCCATTTGCTATGATTGAAACTATCCAACTGAAACCGCCACTGTCAGTCTATTCTCTCTCAAGTGCTATCTGTAGAAATTATATTTTTAAAAGTAGGCGAGGGATGTTCGTGGATACAGGGAATGGATTGAGGAGAGATTCGGAACATATGGAACTACATAGGCTAAGTGGATTTTTTGGATTGTGGACAATACTGGCTAGGACTGCACATGAAAATCAAGCAACTTCAATTAAAGGCGCAGTACCAAATTTCAAAAATCAGAAAAACAGAACTAGTTTTGCAGTTTGCAGTTGTTCAAAGTTATTCCTGATTTACCTCATGTATTCCAAGCATCCTTTCCATGTTCTGCAATGAACTTACTGGCGCTTTCACAACTCTTATAAACCAGTGCGGAGTTTTGCCATGACTGCTTTATCTGCTTTGTCTGGATTGTTCCACATGGATATAAGCATGTGTTTTTGTCACTTTGCACATGATTAATAATTGCACACTTTTTTTTTTTTTTGGCAAATTCTATATTTAATGGTGCACAATGTAATAGGAAGGAAGCCTGCTCATGGTAAGAATGTATGTTTTGAAAGCCAAGAAGCGGAAATGTCTTCACTCCTACAACGATTTGTCCAGTTGACAGATTTTTAAACTTCGTCTTTTGCTATAGCTCAGACCTGGACGACTGAGGGTTTACACAGACGGCACGTTTTCAATGTTTTTCATAATAGATACATTCAATGTCATACTGTGGAATAGTCCAGCCGAAGCACCATCTAATGATAGAAAATAATATCAAATATCATTACCATTTTTTTGGCTCAGTGGAGAATTTCCCTACAAACTCACTTTGGCGAGTCCCTTGTTGTACATACAATTATTGTGCCTGCAGATTTGTCACAGACTCGCAGCCGCACTTTTATTCTTCAAGCCCAGGTAAGATGTGGCTTCAGAAAACACATACAAAATAATCTAATCTCAATCATCTTTTTCAAACCAAATGCTCAAACAATTTCCTTCAACAAAAACTAGTTTGAATTGAAACTGAAAAAAATGATATGTTGCAATACGAAAAGTTATATTTATCTTGCCAATAAAATGAATGATATAAATCCAAGTCCCTATCTCACAGTCTACGCTGACCCTGAGATGAACCACTATGTGCAGCTACAAGTTTTCATTTTCAAAGCAATCCTCTGTGAAATCTCTGCTCATTTTGTAGGATTGGTCTGAAGCCTGAAATGTGGATTTGTCGCTCAGAGGACCGGGGATGTGCCTTACTGCCAAAAGGCAAAGTTCAGCCAAGTTTACGGTTATGTCTCTGTTGCCATGGTTACAGCATAAATCTTTCACAAATATCACTGTCTGGTCTGTGTTTTAAGAATACAAATATAGCTCAATCGATGAAGCACTGTCTTAAGAAATAAAATAGTGCACTGGTTTTCAAACTGCGGTTCACGTTTCACTACTGGTACGTGAGGCCCTAGAGGTGGTACATGGAATCCTCAAGTTTTTTCTATTGTTTTTAAGCAAATCTGTCGTGCCCTAGTTCAGATATATTGTATAAGCAGCTCTTGAGGTCAAAATATGTCAGCTGCTTGCATTTAATTAGAAAGTATTTTATTGTCAGGAAGTGTGAGTTAGCATGCTAGTTGTTGTTAGCTTTATCATCATGGCAAAACTCCTCAATGGTCTTTGAGAGTTGTGAAAAGAGCTTGTAAACTTGTTGTGGTGAATAATTAGGATGCTCAGAGAGTGTGGATGTGAGGATCAACTTTATACAACTGCAAACAGAACTAAAATCGACTAGTTCTGTTTTTCTCGTTTTTAAGAGCACTAAAATCAGGTCCAGTGCCAAGTAATTTTTACATGTTTGACCTCAAGATTTGGCGATTTGGAGAGGCATTTTTTCCTTTGTTGGTGCTTGGTGTGAATCTATCATAGTACATTCTGCATTTCAGACATATTCTTTCACAATACAAGGCCAACATAATACACATTTTAAGCAATGTGGCTAAGCAGGTCCTGGGTTTGATTCCAGGGCAGCATCGGGCCTTTCAGTTCAATGTTTGTATGTTCTCATTGTGCCTTGGGAAATATCCTCTGGAAATTTCAGTTTCTCCCATCAACCCAAAACATGCACAATAGGTAAAATCCTCCAGCTGACTAAGCTCAGTGCATGATCTGGAGGTCCCCCCAGCGCAGGGACCTGCACAGACAGAGCTCAAGCACCTGCCCCTTTGTCCTAAGTGCTCTCGTGGTCAACATATTTTTCAGGTTTAATATTTGCCCCATGAAGAGGGTAGATGTGTGAAAGTTATTTTAAACACTCAAATATTATATAGAATAATGCTGCTGTTGCTCCTTCTCTCTCTCCTGCCTCTCGCTGTCTGTGCCAGCCTCCAGTCTGAGTCGACCTGTGTGTCTTAAACCTAACAACACATGGCGCCAAATGAAATCTATAGGAACAGTTTAGAGTCAATAACCATGTTCCACAACACCTAAGCTTTTCGCCAGTTTTTTAATATTTTTTGACTATCCGCCTCTTATTCCCGCGCCAGTAGTCTATATTGCTGCAATACATGGCGCCTTTCTTGGAAAATATCTGAATTTTTCATAAAAGCAACATGGCACACACTCCACTGGGAACCACAGACACACAAGATGAACACAAGTGATCGGTATTTGTTAATGACAAATATGCCATAAAAGTAGGTTATAGTCTAAAATAAATCACTGACTGTTTTTCTGGTGAGAAGTAGACTACAACAATCCGCCTGTACCCTCCTGACATGTTTTTGTGCTCTCTGTCATTTTTGTAATATCCTTATTGGTCCCTTAGCTAATATAGCCTACACCCATATGCACAAATATGTTCATTTTTTTCAGCAATATGGAAAAGTGCTCCTTTTTCTTGGTAGAGCGCCTGCCCCTGAAAGCATGCCTGTCCCTGCCCTAACAGCACTGAAGGATAGGTCAAATGCAGAGGACACATTTCCCTACAGGGACCATAAATTCTACCTTACTCTACAACATTTATTTAGCTTGACGAGATTAATATACACTTAAATCAAGTGTCACTATATCACTATATCAGATGTTGTTATTTCCCTTTGCTGGCTCACCACATCCCGCATTGTAATAATTACTCTGAATGACACCATCTCCGAAAAGTGCTCTGACCTTTCACCCCATCACACTTCGCCTTGAGACCGCAGAGTGTCTTGTTTATGAGCGTGCGTGACATAATGTTGTTTTAGACAGTCTGGAGGAGCTTTGGAGAGCACGCACCCCAAACAACACGGTGACACATTGCGAGGTGATTAACTCTTCGCCACTGTCTGAGGATATAAATAGCGAGCGGAGACAAAGCCCTGGGATGGCACATTGGATTTTCATTAAATTGTTGCTTGGAAACACAGTAATCTTCAGACGAGGATTGCAGAGAAAATATTGAAGTTCATGAAACACCTCCAGAGTTTAATGGCGGAGGCGCTGACAGGTCGCAACTGTTAGGTCTAGCTATTAACGCTATTGAAGTTGATTTATCTATTTCCTTTTATATAGATGTTTTATTAGGGAGGGTTAAAGAGATGTGTTCACTGAATACATGAAAATCAGTATATGTGAAATCAGCATATAGCTTTATTCAAGCGTGTTTTAAGTGCACATTAAGGTAAGGTATACTTTATTGTCCCTGCAGGGAAGTCTGTCCTCTGCATCTCACTCGTCCTTCATTGTTGCAGCCCGGGGCCACCTGTTAGGAGCAAGGGGACCCATCTCCAGATCCAATGCCAAACCTTTTTGTGGTTAAGCGAGACTCAGCCACCGTTCTGCCTAAGTCCGTCTTAAGTCTATCTTCCTCCCTAGAACTCAAAATGCTCAAATCCACGGCAGAAAGTGGTAATCCTGGAATGCTTCTCTGAGTTTAGAGCGCACAACTTTATAAGATACACTGCCTGACCAAAAAAAAAGTTGCCACCTGGATATAACTAAGCAAATGATTTTATTATTTTCTGGGGTTGCTGCAGTTGGTCAGGTTTCGGTTCAGCAACAGTCTGTGCTCAAAGGATGAGGTCAGCTGACTACTTGAATATACTGAATGACCAGGTTATTCCATCAATGGATTTTTTTCTTCCCTGATGTCACGGGCATATTCCAAGATGACAACGCCAGGATTCATCGGGCTCAAATAGTGAAAGAGTGGTTCAGGGACCATGAGACATCATTTTCACACATGGATTGGCCACCACAGAGTCCAGACCTTAACCCCAGTGAGAATCTTTGGGATGTGCTGGAGAAGGCTTTGCGCGGCGGTCAGACTCGACCATCATCAATGCAAGAGCTTGGTGAAAAATGAATGCAACACTGGATGGAAATAAATCTTGTGACATTACAGAAGCGTGTGTGATTTTTGTTTTAATTTTTTTTTTTGGCCAGGCAGTGTTGGTTCAAATCATCCAAGGCCTGAGCACTACTTAGCATAATCATTCAAGCCCTTAATGAGTGATTAGGGGACAGATTTCTTGTTTGAACAGCTTTACTCTTAACTCCAACCACAACTGTTGTATTTTGAGGTTTAGATTACTAACTTCCTTTTGTATAGATGTTATAGATATTAGCAGTAAGTAAGTATGTAAGGGGTCCAAAAGTAGCACAGAGCATAGCCTAATAATGAAACCAATGAGGAGGCCCCAGGGAAAACCTAGGACACTCTGGAGGGACTATGTCTCTCGGCTGGCCTGAGAATGCCTTGGGGTCCCACCGCAGAAGCTGGAGGACGTGTCTGAGGTGAGGGAAGTCTGGGAGTCCCGCCTTAGACTGCTGCCCCTGCGACCCGGCCCCGGATAAGCGGAAGAAAATGGATGGATGGATGAGGATTTTAAGACGCCAAATACTAAGATAAGTTTGAACCAGATAATCTACAGTTGGTGGGTTAATGCTGAACCTACTGAGAAACCAACACTGATATTCTTATTACCATACAAAATCCAGAAGCCAAAGCAGAAAGACATCTGGTATAGTTTACTTTTTTGTTTTGAAGCGAAACGTGTGGACAGCCGGCTCCATAAAGCACTCACCGCCTTGACGCTAATCTAAAGTCTCTAGGCTCCCCGAACACGGACACATCTTGCTGCTCCATTCTCTCCCAAATGCTCTCCGCCGTTTTAAAAGCTCCAAATGGAAAAGAGAAAGAAACAGCTCTGAAAGGTTCGGCTTGCATTTCAGCCCTGTCATTCTTCCCCCACCGGTTGAATAATAGAAACTATACCGAGAATACACACAGCACATAAATGATTTAGAGGGATGCCTTTTAGAGAATCAGACAAACAGAAGATTGTGCGTCAGCCAAAGGTCGCATTTCATTAGAATTGTCACAAACACGGAGCCGGAGAGGAGAGCCAGGGAGCAGGGCTTTTAAAATCACACCGCAGACTAAGGAAAAGGCACTTTTAAGAGTTCTGCGGATGCACCAAGGCAAAGTAATGAAAAGTGGTCGCATGGAAAACAGCATACATACAGGTTTGTGTGGTTTTCAGTCAAAGTAAATATTTAATTTTGAACTTTGTGTTCTATATGCGGGAATTCAGTATTATTGTTGTGTAATAATGCAAATGCTGTAGGGCTGTGCAATAATTCTTTTTTTTAATCAAGATATACTGTAGATTCAATCATTTCTACTTGTCAATGATAAGCTTGTTTTTTTTTTTTTTTTTTTTTTTTTTTTTTTTTTAATTTAGGGTCCATCCTCTGACAGTTAAAGCATGTGGTTTGGAGCAAAGTTTAGTCCCGAGAGGAAGACATGTGACTAGTTTTTTTTTGCTGTTTTTAAGTAACATGTCAGCCACTGGGGATACATGTGTTTTATTCCATCCTGTGGAAGATCATAGTGAAATGAACAACATTTCCATGGAAACAAGTAGGAAGAGATGCTCCTTCAGGCCAAATAAGAGTCAGGTTTGTGGGGATACAACCCTGCTCACTGTAAGAATACTTTTTTTTCTCTTTTTCAGTGAAATAAAATCAATGAAAATGAGAAAATATTGGTTTTTATTTTTGTTTTATTTATTTATTTTGATGCAAAGGTGAGACTTTAAATGACAATATTTAAAAGTATATCTTGTTTGTGTTCATGAAAGTAATGTTTAAGGCAGTTTTATTTGTTTTAAATAAGATACATTAAAAAAAAAAAAAAATCATGATGAAATTTTATGTTGAGAAACATTTTTGATGTCCATCTTAATGAAAGTAATCTTTTTACATCTCTATTGGAATATTAACAACTGCCTACAGGATGGAATTTATATCTTCAAAAAGTATTTAACAGATTTAAAGTTATTCCGTTACAGCAGTGCAGCACTACTCCAAACTGGTATCTTGATTTACTCATGGTAAGGTAAATAACATGTGTCCAACAATGGATATGGAATGCATGAGGGTTCACCAGGACGCTATGGAGACCAGCGTGGAAGGTTACAAGGACTGTGGACAATAAGATAACAGCTATGTTCTGGTCATTTTGGTTAAAGCCACATCTCATGAATGTGTGACCCCCACTCTGAGAGGGTCATAAAACACTCACCTTGTCCGACTTTGCCTAAAGTTTCTTAATGTGTAACACCATGCTGACCGGAAGAAGATCCACCTGACAAACACATATATACACACAGACATTGGGAGACCCTACAAAAGCTGTCAACATGCAAATCTCGGGACTTTCTTCTATCCTTTCCCGAGAGTCCGTTGCTTCATTGTTCACTTTACCTGTGTGGAACTCATTAAACCCTTCTGACTTTATGTTTCAGTCTCTTTGATGCTTACACCAGAAACGAACATTCTTACACACTTTGGTGCAAATGTTACGGACTTAGAGTGTGCCTATGCCTTTTCTGGAGTACCCACTGGTTTATTGTACATATTTTAAACTATCTCATTTCAAACAGTTTAAAGTTATTCCTCATTTACCTTATGCATTCTGAGCATCCCGAGTATTAACCACGATAAGTGAGGAATATTTTGACCTCAATAGCTTGTTATACAATATCTCTGTACTGGAGCAAGACAGTTTTGCTAAAAAATTAGGCACAGGGCCTTTAAGTTGATGGAGCAGATGGAGTACACGGCATAAAGCAATCCAAGGACACAGAAACATTTAGTTCAGGAATCCAGCTCAGGACCTTGAGATATACGAGACAAAGCTCACCCCATTAATCAAATTTAATACATCATAATTCATAGCAGATGGCAAAACATTTCTTTTTATTTTTGCTGTTGTTTTTCAGAATGTAAAATGTGTCGTCTTTTCCGTATCACCAATGCAGCAGCGACAAACAGACCTAGCGTTCCGTCAACTTGTATCCGCTCTCAAAACAGACGCACCTGCTGGCTGTTTGCTCCCCCACCGATGATTTATGCAACTGCTTTCTCCATACATTTTTCTAGCTTTTTCATCGAAAATACCCTTTTAAAAAACCTCTCCGGTGCTAGCGTGTGGCTAAACTACCCTCCGCGCTGAAGCCCTGCCGCGAGCCCGCATCTATCTCGATATGAATAATGACAAAACATGTAATTACATCAACGCTGCACCTGGGGAGACACGCGCAGCTCATGTTCGCATTAATATGGCGTACCAGAGCCCCCTCCAGGACGGGCCCCCAGGTGTCTTATGCTGTTTACACACTCCCCCTAACCCATTCATCACTGCCCGGGCACGCACCAAGGTCAATGAGCCGCAGCGCTGGAGCAAAAACCAGGCCTGACACGGAGCAAGTGCAGGAGGAGTCGTTTGGATCACTTATGTCAAACTCACTAAGGGCCACTACAGTACGTGGTAATAGTGTTAAATGGAGCTGGGATCGTACAGAAGGAAGTGGAGAGGATGGTTCATAACGAGGTCTGCAGAAATTAAGGAGTAAATGATAAAAACAGATGGGACAAAAAATGTTGGTGGCACTTTAATAAGCCTTAAAACTAAACAAACCAAGACCAAACCAAGACCTTAATCATAATGAAGAAACAGTTTACTAAGAATGAGTAGCGTAACGCAGGTGTGCTGTTTGCATGCTAGTTGTTGTAAGCATTACTGTGATGACTCCGCTCTGGTTTCTAAAAGTTGAGAAAATGCACGATAAGTCAGCTTAATATGAACTGTCTAATATCACAGTAAGCTCACGCCACTTCTTCTCATTGTCTAGGACTCGCTGGTACAATCTTTGCACTCAAACCTGAAGGTGGCTGGTTCTAAAAACAAGGAGAATACTAATACCTGAAGAAAACTACACTGCCTGGCCAAAAAACAAAGTTGCCACCTGGATTTAACTAAGCAAATAGGTACAAGCCTCCTCCAGTTGGTCAGGTCTAGGTTCAGCAACAGTATGTGCTCAAAGGATGAGGTCAGCTGACTACCTCAATATACTGAATGACCAGGTTATTCCATCAATGGATTTTTTCTTCCCTGATGGAATATTCCAAGATGACAATGGCAGGATTTATTGGGCTCAAATTGTGAAAGAGTGGCTCAAGTGGAGGAGTTCAAGTATCTCGGGTCTTGTTCATGAGTGAGGGAAGGATGGAGTGTGAGATTGACAGGGAGATCGCTGCAGTGCCTGTAGTGATGCGGTTGCTGTTTCGGTCTGTTATAGTAAAGCTGGAGCTGAATCGAAAGGTGAAGCTCTCGATTTCCCGGTCAATCTACGTTCCTATGCTTACCTATGGTCATGGGGTCTGAGTAATAACCGACAGGACAAGACTGCGGATACAAGCGGCCGAAATGGGCTTCCTCCGCAGGGTGCCTGGGAGCTCCCAGTCACACGGGAAGCCCCAGGTAAGACCCAGGACATGCTGAAGGGACTATGTCTCTCTATCGGCTGGCCTGGGTATGCCTTGGAGTCCCACCGGAGGCGCTGGAGGACATGTCTGAGGTGAGGGAAGTCTGGGAGTCGATGCTTAGACTGCCTCCCACGTGACCTGGTTCTGGATAAGCGGAAGATGGATGGATGTATGGTTAAGAGAGCATGAGACATCATTTTCACACATGGATCGGCCACCACAGAGTCCAGACCTTAACCCCATTGGGAATCTTTTGGATGTGCTGGAGAAGGCTTTGTGCAGAGGTCAGACTCGACCATCATCAATGTGACATGGTAGAAGCTTGGTGAAAATCATTGCAATGAATGAGTGATGGAAGCTAAATCTTGTGACATTGTAGAGTGTGTGAACTTTGAAACTTTTGTTTTTTTTGGTAATGAGTGTCTTTGAAAACTAAAGGCATGTTTTTTTTTCCAACTAAAAATTAGGGGTTTTTTTTTGGAAACATTCACCTTTTTGTAGAACTAAACTACTTATTCAAGTCCGTTATGCCATCGTGCAACTTCTTCCAGAGTTGACTATTCCTAATTGTTAATAGTGAAGGGACCTAGCGAGAGTTTTGGAGAGCATTCCATAATATGAAAATGTTCTCTCATACAAGTGTACTGCACAACACATTCTGTTGTTTTGGAAGGAACGGCTTAGTTAACAGAGCCAGAATACATCAGCCCTCCCACAAATTATATGACATTACTCAGGATCTGCAGCTGTCAGTGGGCGGCGTATAGGAGCAAGTGCGCAATCTTTAGGAGCACATCGACTAAGAATGTAACAAATGAAAGGGTTTAAATGAATGCACCCCGCAAGAAAACGACTGGGCCGAGAACTGCTGAATAATCCATGGATACACAAATTGCAAATGGACCCAGAGATATAGCGCTTTTTCATGGGCACTCAAAGAATCCTTCAGCCATTCGTACAAACACATTCAAATACTGGTGCAATTGTGGCAGATCATGGGTGAAAGAAAGAAAATAAATTGGGGAAAACAGTGATTTAACTGGAAATTGATTTGTCAATATTTCTCTTTTTGAAATGGAGGCAGATAGGAAATAAAATAAAATACATCTATCAATAATTACACATTACAAATACTTTTTTTTTTTTAATTTAATATAGTTAAATTATTTTATGTGTAAAAAAGCCAAATGCATGTATTTCCGGTACAAATCTGAAGAATATAGTAATAAGATAGAACTTGCCAAAGATCCAAAATAGACAATTCTGTGAGTGACTGTGGTGAATCTCCTCATTTTCAGATGGCCGTGATTGACAGGTGAATTAGCCAATCAGGGACACACATGGTCCATCGTTATCAAAACCAATATGGCTGCTTACAAAGAAAAAAGAAGGGTAAAAAATATAATGGATTTCTGCAGAATTAACGAGAGAAGCACTAAACTCTGTTAATCTGAGGTGAGGGAAATGTGATTTTGTTTGTTAATTATAACTGACATGTATTACTGAAATACACAAATCTGACTGGATGATCATGTTTGGTTCTGGCTTGAGTCTCAAAGGAGAGCGAGGAGACCAGACCGGTAACTCCATCTGTATAAAAAAAAAAAAAAAAAAAAAAATACAGATATATAATTCTGGATTTGCCAGGTAAAGATAAAAAAACAGATAAAAAAAGATTTCGTTTTTTACTAGACTAGGAAGTACAAATTATAAAAAATACCTACAGATATAAATTTGACCAACTCTGTAGTTTATTTTTGGCTGTAGTGTCACTGTAAAATGGATCTATGAAGTGAACGATTTTATAGTTCACTGCAAGGATTTTGTTGGCAGAAAACCAACATTGCGTAAATGACCACACAAATGTGGAGTCGCTCGAATCTCAGAGCTTGCAAGAAGGTTAATTTCAGATCATCCATACAAAGTCGGAAAATCTTTATTATTTAGATTATTGTCATGGCGGCTCAGTGAAATGTCAGAGCAAACCATTGTTTTAGTGTGAGGTCAGGCAGAGGTCAGCTGGACTCAGTTGCCTTTCGAGTTAAATGAGTCGACTAAGCTACCGTATGTTACTTTATAGTTTAAAAAAAGACTAAAATAAAAGCATGTTATGTTTGCCTTAAAAAACAGGCATCCTTACTGTGAACGAGCTTGCATCTCCACAGACCTTTTGACCTGGAGGAGGGCCTCTTTTTGCTTGTTTCCATGGAAATGTTGTTCTCTTTGGCTATAATCTTCCACAGTATGGCATAAAGCTTACATATATAAATGGACAATGTTCAGAGGTATGGTTGTCTCTTTCTATTTCTATGGAATTACGTGCCACCTCCAGAAATTTGCCTCTGCCTAGGGACTGTAGTTAAATCCGCTCTGTGCAATAGATTCATTCTGCAATGTCCCTGTCAAATAAATACGTAAATAAAGTCCAAAAAAAAGAGTCCAGTTGACCACATCAGAACCAGTAGATTAGATAAGTTATGGGCAGTGTTGAACTCTATATGCCTGCCGTTCATCTCTATCTCTCTAATGTGTTTGTGCAGCTTTGCTCTGCACTAATTGCTCAGTTTAACGCTGAACGGACTGACGCGCCCATGTCCGCCAGCGGCATATGTAAATCAACGCTCATTTGCATCCGGTGATGAGTCTTCTGACGTCCATCACGCCGCGGCTAATTGTCTGGAAACCATAATTATAGCGGGATATTGTTAATTGCTCATTAATTAGAGCGTCACTCCCTTCAGCCGACCTTCATAACTTAGCTCTTTTTTCCGGAGGACAACCCCTCAAACCCCCATGCCCTCTTTTTCGATTTATTTTCCTTATAAAACTGAAATGTCCCGGCGCTAAAAATACACCGTGTCTGCGTGTGGCTACGGGACTCACTCGATGTTCCCACAACAATTAATCACGTACGCGTAAGGCTGCTGTAAATGAAGTTAGTGTCCCCGGGTGTCGCAGCAGCCCTCTGGAAATGAGCTTTGGAGAAATGTCTGGTCTCATGCGCTGCTACTGTTACCGATGGAGTCGAAGATGGATTCCTGAGGTGAGGGAATAACAGAAATGAAGTTAAATGAGGCTTAATGAAGAGAGGACCTGGGAGAAGACTGTACCGTGCTAAGTTTAATGAACATAGCGGGACTGTCTAGGGCTTTCGGAAAGATTTGCAAGATGAAGTAAAACAAATGAAGGTCTCGAACACCGGGAGAACAATTTACTGTTCATCTTGCATTCTGTGGCTTTAATTTCTTTTTAAACATGTTTTTTTGTCACCTTGGGATGAGTACATAAACATGGGGTATTGCCAGAGCTGGACTGGGAGGAGAAATCAAACCTGGATGTTTTAGTTTGGACCGGCCCTCTGATGGTGGCAATTCAGAAAAAGAAAAGTATACCTGTTGATTTTATAGGCTCAGCTATATTTGTGCACAATTTGATTAAAACTGGAGTGATTAGATTCAAAACTGATTTGTAGATTGTTTAACAACCCTCTTGATAACCCTGTAAGACCCAGAATGTGCTTGTTGTTCAGTGCGCAGAGTCACAGTTGATAAGCAGTGTGGTTTGAATTGGCCCCTAAACTCCACAGGTTTCACTCACTTGCGCCAGGACGTCTGAACTCATGCTTTAGGTCACTTTTTACATCATCTTGGCTGCCCCCTTGTGGATGTGTATTTAATTGTTTCGGTCTGTGCGGGTGGAGCTGGGGAGTGACTCTGTCCATGCGTGCATTAAGGGCCCGACGCACAGCACAGCACCACCTACAGCCACTAGCTCACGCCACTCCCAGCCCTACACCTGCACGTCCGCACCGTTTTATTTCCTCGAATTGAAATCACACCCTACACACTCACACCTCACACACTCAGACTATCACACGCCTCACCTGCATCCTGACATTTACAAACCTCATTAAACTACCTTAACATATTGACTAATTTTCTACATAAATACTAATATAATTGGCAACAGTTGTTTTGTGTATTTTTGGGTCATAGCTTATAGCCAGGTTATGACAAAAGATAACAGCTTTTGCACCTTTGTAGAAATCACATATGAAATAAACTGCTAAGTCACTCCCCCTTCAGAGCACTATCGCAACACAATCAGTGTGGACTCCGCTATTGAAACTACTGCATAAGGCGCCAGGTTTGTGAAGTTGTATTGTATTGTTTTGTTCGTAAGGGAGACTGGGTGATGTAGGCCCTTGGGTTGAGCATTTGAAAAAACACACTTTATAAACTACATCTGTGTTCCCAATGAGGTATTTACGAGTTTGGATCTCCCACTGTTATCACCGACAGGAATGAACAATGGGAAAATAAATGAAGTCCTTAGGCAATGTGAATGCAAGGCTAATAGAACCAATGCTTCGTTGTGAACACAATTTGACCACAAAACAAGTACAGAGACAGTTTATGTTGAAAAAAATGTTATCAAAATGTTTACCTGTGATGCAACCAGTGACGTGCGGTGAGGTTCATGGCTGGTGAGGCACTGATGTCGTCACAATCAGATTCACAAACATATAAACCACGTGTCAGTACATTTGACCCCGGGTCAGTTTCTCTCCCAGTGACTTGGGGCCAGAATATACAGAATTTCAAAATAAAAGTTCCGAAGTCCGTATAAAATAGCTCTAATACAGTGGTTCTTAACCTTGTTGGAGGTACTGAACCCCACACATTTCATCTGCACATTCACCAAACCCTTCTTTATTGAAAAATAAAATATGATTTTTTTCCAAATTCAAGACATAGGTGAGTTTTACTGGTCACAAAATGAACCGTGCATTAACATCACTGTGTTCAAAGAACAAAACCAATACAATGCCTCAACTCACAACAAATCACATACAAACCTTTTCACAAAGACATGACCTTTTTAATATTACCACACTGAAATGATTTTAATTTTTAACCTTATGTATTCCAATAATGAACTTATTGTATTTATGCTATATATTATTTTTTAACATTTTAACACACATCCATCACCTAATTTCCATCAGGTACAATAATAATGAATATTTACTGCAAATCAGTGACTTCTGCTGTTGCCTTTGAGACACCAGTTCAGAAATGCGGCTTCTCCTTGTGCCACTCTCATGTCATTTTCACAGCAAAGTCTGTTCCGTGTCTCATGCCGTGAGAACAGCACATCGAGCGGTGCCTTTGGCGAATTGAGACACAGCGTCAATTTGATAAATGCACCTTCAATGTACTGTTCAAAGTGTGGGTCGAAGTACCCGCACAACTTAAATGCGCTGTCGGAACAGTGCATTTAATTCGGGCGGGTACTTCGATAGGCACATTGAAGGGTGCATTTGTCGAACTGGGACACGGCCGGTGCCTAGAGACGCTCGCAGTCCGCGAGTCTGTTGGCAGTGACAGAATCTGATGCTAGAGTTAAGAAAGAAATGACACAATATACCATCACGACAGTCACAAGTTGATACTGAGTCACTAAATTCTCTGCAGCACAGACTGGCCAAGCAGCGTGAACCTGCAGCCAGTGATGGACAAGAGTCTCATCACGAATCATATGAGTCGGGTGCATGTCTTGACCTCCGCTGAACCCCTGAGACTGACTCACCGAACCCCGAGGGTTCAATTGAACCCAGATGAAGAACCACTGATCTAATAGTATGAAATAAAAAGCTGATTTTGTATTGTTTTTTATCCTTATTCTGGTTCCCCTATTTTCAGTGGATTGAAGTCATTAAATTTCTTACCATTTTGTACGTCTCTGTTTGAAAAGAGCGAGTTTTTCGTCCTGTAGTCTGGAGCAAACCATTTAGCTCCTTTACCATTGGTCTTCCTTTAATTATAACCTCCTGCTTCGACCGAAAGTCCAGTTTAGAAAATTGCTTGAGCTTTAATATGTAATCTTCCTCCACTTAAAAAATAGGGCCAGACATGAAGAAAAAAGTGAATTGCTAAAGTTGACTTGCTAACTCTAAATTGTAGTTTGCGGCCCCTATTCTGCGGGTGTTACAAGAATTCCTGGGCTCACAAGCACCTCCTAACATGAGACAGGGTAATTGTGTGCCTCACTCGACGCCTTTTCACAGCCGCTATAGTGTGCTCAGCCCTTAAAGAGTTAAAGCAGCACACACGCGCGTCTTTTCTCAGGTTTTCAACAGTAAACGTAAAAATTCTGCAATTTTTAGGAAAAAAATTAAAATAAAATTGCAAAGTTAAATATAAAATAACTTTATGGTACAAATCATTGGATAAATATAACTATTTCATTTATTTTTTTTCTCTGTGATGACAGGTGAGGCAGTGCCTCACCTGCCTCACCTGACTGCACGTCACTGGATGCAACAGTTTGCTAATTGTTGGCAAAATGCGCAAACGGCATTTACGAGTGCTCAGAGAAGATTACTTTTCATTAATGAATCAAAATACAACTCCAGGTAAGATATAAGCATATACTATAACATGGTTAAAAGCTTAAAAAAGTCTATTTTGCCTATGTTTCATTTAAAGAATACTGCAGTAAGTTCACCAGTTGTTGAGGACTATTCAGTGACTATACAGCGGCTGTGTCTTCAGACGTGTGTGCTATAGATAGTACAGTTATTTGCAGAAATGACATTTCGAGACATATGACAGATTATTTTTCAATCTGACATGTAGGTCATTTAGATTGATTGTTTCACCTTTACATGGAGTCTTCCATGTATACTTCTGGATCCTTGATTTTCAACCACTGTACCGGATTGTCAGGTGTGCAAAGAAAATAAATTAAAACAACAAAAACTCTTCTTTGAAAAAACTGCTATGAATTGTGTCAGGCTTATATGAAGGAAAAGAAGACGTCCCCCTGCACTTTGCGATATTGACATGCTGCAATTAAATAGATGACAGTATGTTTAGGACAATGAGATGCACAAAGCCAAGGTAGCTTCATTTTTTCTTTCCCTAATTGCCCTAACTAGTTTTTAAATCAAATGTAGTTTATCAGGGCTGGTTATTATCTGCCTGGGATCCAGAATACACACATCTTCACTACTTAAAGATGTAATTCTGGTCACTGATGAATCTCCCAGTTTTCAAATGGGCATGATTGACAGGTGAATTAGCCAATCGGAGACAAGTATCAGAAAAAATAGGGAAAAAATTAGGGATGTCAATTTACATGTCAGTCACATGCTGGGGCCAGAGGAAACACTGTCAGTTTCTTTCTTTGTTTTCTTTTTTTTCTTCTTCTTCTTCTTCTTCAAACATCATGGCATCCATAATCAAAATTAAAATCTGTTGAGATATCATTCTGGATTTGCTTCATTAACGTTATTACAAAAATATGACTAAACCCAGACAAAAACAAGACATCATTTAAGACTAAATAAATAAAGTCATATCAAAACTGCCTATTTTGTTTTAAAATACTTCAGGGACCGGCCTCCTGCTGGTGCCCAGAGTCAGGACTAAACATGGGGAATCAGCGTTTCAGTTTTATGCAGCTAAAAACCTGGAACAATCTTCGTGAAGATTTGAGACAGGCCTCGACTTTGATGCATCTACTTTAATGTTTAAATCCAGGCTCAAAACGTATCTGTTTAGCTGTGCGTATGACTGAAAGGTTTTTATAAAAGGCTTTTATTCTGCACTCTTCTCCTTCAATGTTAATTTTATTTATGTTTTGATTTGTTGCTTATTATGTAAAGCACTTTGAATTGCTTCGTGTATGATTGCGCTATATAAATAAACTTGCCTCGCCTAAAATATAAATTAAAAAAGAAAGAAAGATCTGTCAACTGGAGAACCAATATTTATTTTAGCAATAAGAATACTGCATTTACCAGTATTTATTTAGTCAATATTGATAACGCATTGTTTTTGCTGAAATATAGCGCACTTTAATTGGTTCGTAGCATGCTCATTTTTGTTAGGAGTCCCAGAAGGCTGAAACCACGTTCATCTTATTTCAAGGCTGATAGTTAAAAAGACATTCATTACACATATTTATTGTGCTGTCCCACGAGAATATAAAAGGGTTATTATGCTTTCTTTTGTCTTTCTAAACCAAATAATCATTACTGTTTCAACAGCATGGGTTTTAGATGTTAAAGTGGGACTAAACGCCTAAACTATCGCCCACAACCGCATTTCGAAGAGAGACGCTACACTGGAAAGGAACTGGAGGAGTAAAGAAGAGAATGAGGAGGAGTGTGATTGGTCTAAAGGGTATCCATACTTGTGTTTGTAATCCGACACACTTAGGTGTAATCAGGGGCAGTCTTTTGTAATGTCACCAACTACAGGAAACTGCAGAGGCCACTGAAGAAAGCACAAACTTGACCATGATCCAAAACTGCTGTTATTAGCTGCCCTAGATTTAATTCAACCTCTATTACATTTGTGTCCGAAGCAAACTGGATTTTAATGTAGAATGGCAGTTATACCAGAATTGTGGAAAACTGTGCCTGTTTTGCCTTTTACATAAAGGTTGGACGACTAAAAAATGTAAATGATTTCTGTCCAGTATCTAAATTACCTTGTCTTGCAAAGGTTTTCGAAAAGTAAATTGCAAATCAAGCTGCAATTTATCTAAATACATGCTCCATTTGGAAGTCTTATCAGTCGGGTTTCAGAAAAGGTCATAGTACTGTCACTGCAACCACAAAAGTTTTAAATGACATTTTCACAGCCCTTGATGACAAACAAGATTGTGTAGCTCTGTTTATTGATTTAACTAAAGCTTTTGACTCAGTGGATCATAAAATCCTCTTGAAACGTCTGAAGCATATTGGATTTGGCAATGCTACATGTAAATGGTTCCAAAATGATCTTTCAAACGGAGCCCAGGCAGTAGTAGCCAATATCCCAATGTCTTTGGGTTTAAAATCAAAATTGTATTTTATTACAGAAACAACTGTATCCCTTTGAATTGCAGGAAATAAACTGTTCAAGCGATCTTTCTTTCTGTATTAGATTATGGAGATATAATATAAATGCAGAATTCAGCCTCTACTTTGAAACCTTTACATACACTCTTTCACTCAGGTCTTTGTTTTATAACAGGTGATGTATTTAAAACCCATCAGTGTACGCTATATGAAAAAGTAGGTTGGCCATCGCTATCTGTTAGACATTTATTTATAAGTGAGTACTTGACAGACGGCCTGAATATCTCACTTGCTTGTTGATCTTTGATACAGGAACTTTTAATACAGGATCTCATGACTGTCTGTGTCTAAAAACTAGCCGCACTAGAACTAAAATGGGATAAAAAAGCAACAAAAATGGAATGCATTTCAAGGACATGCAAAACTGGGTACACTGGTGTCACTAATTCACTTTAATAATGTGGTGATAAACATTTATAATCACAGCAAAAAAAAAAAAGAAGTTCAAATCTGTCAACTGGACAAATCGTTGTAGGAGTGCAGACGTTTCACTGCTCACTCAAGCGGCTTGGATGAGCAGTTTTTGTTTATATTTTTCCTGTATTTTAACAAGGCGCTCATGAAAAAGAAAGTCTGAGTGCTCCCCTTGGGCTCTCCCTGTATAAATAAAGATAAATGAAATGAAATTTGGATTTAGTTTTGACCAGAAGCTGCAAATGTACCTTGTTTGCTCTCAAATTGTTAAAACAAAATACTAAGAACAGTAGATAATATATTATTAAAACACTATAAGCACAGTTTAATAGCATAAAAAGTGGATTTGGGGTTTAGCTCCACTTTAAAAGGAGCACTCCTGGATCAGCGAGAGATTACACTGACCTACAGTGTTTCTGTTGAAAACCAGGACAAAATGCCGGCAGCGGGCAGCACAGTGCAGTTTGTCTGATATGTTTGTATGATGCAATTGCACTGTAAAGTGAATTATTCAAGGATGTGGTTGCTTTTGAAGCAAATAATTTTCAGCTCACAGGTGTAAGTAACCGAGTAACTTTTGGTGCAGGGGCCACCACCTGCTTGTCTCCACGGTGATGCTAATGCACTGCCTGGAGCATGAAATGTACTTTCACGACACTGAAAGTATCTTGCTTGAATTCATGCAATTAAAGGTGTTTTTATTCAGGGTTTATTCAGGATTCAACAAAACAAATGTAATGCTTTTAACTGCCTTTTTAATGCCACAGTTAAGGATTTTTAATGCCATTAACAGATGTGGAAAGAAAAACATTTAAACTTTTATCTTGTCAAATTACCGTTCTTTATATTTTATAAAGCTTGTTTACTGCAATGCAAATGGATGTTTTGAACCTAATTCTACAAATAGGTTTTGTTTTAGGGATGAATGCATTCACTGAAAATGTTTCCAGCTGAAATGGCTGCCCCAGACTCTATAAGGCTGCTGGGACATGCACAAATGTAGATAAACAGACTGAAGAATACCTTTCAAACAGTCCCCGTGGAGCCTTCAGACGACTATTATACCATGGTAAGGCTTTAAAAATTTAATTAAAACTAAACTGAAATGACACTTTTGATGTAATTTATTATCAACATGTATTAGCAGAAACTCTTTGGTTTAAACGAAAAACATGTATAACAGAGAAGAAACCATGCCAACCATGCTCAGCCAGGTTTTGACCAAGACAAACCCAAAAGCAGAAAAAAAAAAAAAAAACTGGGCTGAACAAGATCATAGCCAGGAGGACATTTGCCATAGAGCAGGAATAAAGTAAGTAAGTCTTATCAGGCATGAACCAGGTCTAAACAAGGTCTTAACAAGATGTGAACCAGGTCTAAACCAAGGCTAAGCCCAGTCTTCAGTTGGACTGGGTCAAACACAGTCAAGATTTGGACCAAAACGGTGCAAATGCAAAAGTGAAACAAGCAAAACAAGGCCAACAACAGTCAGGTCATAAACTGGATTCCATTTTCCTTTAAGTTCAACGGTATCATAAAGAAGAAACTTGGAGTAAACGTGACCCTAAACAAAAACTTTAAGATGTAAAAGAAAATGTTACTTCAAAAATTACTTCATGCATCAGTTTGATCTTTTAGTTTCAAGTGCTTCTCGAGATATTTCAGCTCATTGCATTTTCCCTAAATCTTCTCCTTATTATGTTAGATTTGGTTATGGTTAGATTTATTTTCTGCCACCTCCAGGCATAAAATTCTAATACTCTGACACTGATACCATTGGTGCTCCCAGACAAATTCAGATGTTCACTGTGAACATGATTTTCACAAATGTAATTTCATGACAAATGCAATTCATAGGTTTCAGGATATGATTCCTTCCTGATTTGATGGATTTTCTGCCGTCCTGTCCTCCTTATTGCTATAGCAACTAAGGACAATGCCATACAATGCCTTCACATCAGAAAACGATCCAAGAATAGATATAATTTCCCTGTTATATCTACAAGAAATGGCTGGCAGTAGTCCTGGTCTCTGCACATTTGGTTGGGTCCAAGCATGAAATGTCCGTTACGGTAGAGTAGGGCTCTTTTCTTGTATCGTTCTTGTATCTTGTGTCCTGCATCAGCAAGTTAAGCAGTGTTTTTAAAATTCTAGAGCAAAAAGTTTGCCTAGTTTAGAGTTTGGTTTGTGTTGAAAAGCCGAGCAAAGTTGATTGCAGAGAACATATTAGTATGCAGCATGTAGGTTAGTATTTGGCAATACACGTAACACAAATGTTACCTTTAGCACAGAGCGCTCCTAAACCCATGTCAACATGACTTGTATCAACCCAGTTGGTCTAGTCCCGGACATCCAGTTTGGTCAGTTTAAAAGGGTCATGTCCTGGAGCAAATTCCTTTTGATACAGCATTTGATGAGGTTCTATATGATTAAAAATACCAACAATGTAAACAACAAAGGAACAAACAAATGAGTCAAATAAATATAAGGATTTAAAATAGTAAAATGTGAATTGCCATCATTAAAGCTGTCAGAGGACTGTCAAAAGACTGAAGACTCTAAATACAGCCATAAAAAACTGAAGTTTGGCTTCAATCAGTGAGCCAGTGAGGGCAACCACTGCGTTATCGAAGGAGGTGGTTCCTGTATTTGGCACAGCTTTTTTCTTTGGGAAGCCTCTACATAGTTTTCGGCCACAGCTCAATGGCCTTTTCCACGACTGGCACATTCTCCACCCACCTATGCCCACAGAATGATAGAGGGAAAAGTGCTGAGCCTGTGAGCTTGGCTAAATCTGCTCTTCTTGCAGGGATGTTATGGAATAAGAAGTGCATGACTCGCAAGAGTTTCTCCACAGTCCAAAAAAGAGAGGAGAAAAGCCATTTTTCAAAGAGTTATGTAGTGTTTGGAGTCCGCAGCTCCCAACACAAATCAGCTGGCAACTGTTTTGTTCTGAATGCTTTCGTTGGAGAGCATTGTGGAACTTTCAATTTACATTTGGCCCATCTACTGTACTAATGGATAGACGATTAAGGTGCAAAGAGCTCACAGATTCCTAGGAGAATAAATCAATATAGTTTTATGTGTAAGGCATTTATCTGACAAATATGTGTTTAGTTGATTATATATTTAAACACTATAGGGCTGCACAGTGTCTGGTTCATTATACAAAGTTAAAGTTCTCAATATAGTAGAAAACTAATATATATATATATTTTTTTATGTTTTGAAACAATATATATTTTTCAAGTCTTTATAATAATCATGCAATATCTAATTTATCATTTAAATTTAACTCTATTAATTATGGAGAGCACACAATACATCCTCCATGTGTTGTGGGTACAATGATATGATATCGTAGCATCCCTAGTCACTAATGTAACATTGAGCAGCCCTGTAATGTTGGAGCGCCTATAGTTTTAGAAATGCACTTGAAATACATCACTGTTACTAAAGCACACTCTATAGACCTACCATTCATTCTAAAGTCCACTTAATTGTGTTCAAGTAGATCTGCTGTTCTTGAATGTCCCATGAACTGTGAGCCAAGATATTGAGAGTGGGCTGGGTTGCAATCCCAGAAACGTACGTGGACATCCAGCTCTGTGGTTTTTATTGATACGTTTAAGCTTTAAGGCAGTTTTATATTATGTTTTTGCAATTTTTGAATGAGGAAACATTGCACCAAAACAGTTCAGAAATCCCTTCATCCGATGCATATGAATGATGTTGCACAGCAGTATGCAGACCCCAGAGGACCTCTACCTCCAGAGTCGCACCAGAACCAAAAGTTGCACGAAT
Source organism: Periophthalmus modestus (assembly GCA_019594935.1). Taxonomy (NCBI): domain Eukaryota; kingdom Metazoa; phylum Chordata; class Actinopteri; order Gobiiformes; family Gobiidae; genus Periophthalmus; species Periophthalmus modestus. The sequence continues at coordinate 16,493,399 of JAIEZT010000009.1, forward strand.
GTCATCTCGACTGAAGCTCTATCAAAAAAAAAAGTGATTATATTTATTTGCTTTTATTTATTTCATATTTATTGTCTTCCTTTTAGAACCAGAGACCTTGCGATATTTAACAGTGTTGATCCCCATAGTTCCTAGTTTAAAAGCTTTCTTAGTAAAGCTGCAAAATCTTTCTCCGTCTTGACTGATCACAAGTTTCAACCAGAGCTTATAATCCCCAACGTCAAGACATTTTTGATGATACTTGCGTGTCCCCATAATTAAATCAAAGTCCGTGGGCTCACAATATCACCATAGCAAAAACCTCAGGGACGAGTTCTAGGTTATACTACACGCAACATTTACATTTACAACAGCAAAATGAACTGAAATGGATGTAAATGTTATGCCTGTTTTTGTTAATGCTGCTTGAATTTAATGTTAATGCTTTTTAATACTTTTTAAGGCCTTCATTTCTGCAAAATCCATTTAATTACTTTTAATGCTTTTTTAATGCTCCGCAGAAACCCAGTTATTGCTAAATTAATGATACAATTTGAGAAACAGCTATTTGTATTGTGAAAGGGCTCACCTCTGTACAGATCTCATCTGTAACTTAGCTTGTTAGCGTCAAGTTTAATGCCACTCCTTAATAGGGTTAAATCTAAAGAGTAGTAAGATCTAGTTTGATGACAATGCTTATTTGTTTCCCATCCCCCTTCATAAGAAAAAGTACTGTTATTCTGTTGAACCCTGCCTTCTATTCTGGTCGTGATTCATCATCAAACTCCAAATCGATATCCCGCTATTGAAAGGAAAAAGAGTTGGTGACGTTACTCTTTTGCCAGCGAACTTTGGAGTCCAAAGTCAGTCTTAGAACTACTTCAGTTGGTAGTTATAGATAACCCAAATACCAGTAGATGAATGGACCTCAAACTTTCACACTTAGATAAGATTAGGCTTTTTTTGGTGGTACCACTGATGGTATCTAAATCAATCATAAAACAGAACTATTCTAGGTCTAATCTAGGACTAAACAAGGTCTGAAAGTGGACTAAATCATTTTCACTGTAGTAAACCAAGTCTGTCCAAGTATCTTCCAGAGGTTGTACATGTACCACAGTTTGAGAAAAATCTTAGATAGTATTTTAATGGGTATTTGGCAAAAATATCATGTTCTGTCACAGCTTAAGTTGAAGCTTACCCCAAAGCTCAAATCCTTCTGTGAGCTAGCTTAACGCTGCCTGGGCCTGGGGTACAGACTGGGAATGTGCTCGTGGATGTTTGCTACTCATTAATAGTAATGTCCACAGTGCCGGGGCCTGATTTATGAAAACAATAGAGCGTCTTCACTTAAAACCAACACGAGGTTCAGGTGGCGGCGTAGGGACTCGCCTGCTGCCCGATCAAAGGAACTCCCCAAGATTAATGAGCAAATTAAACTGCAGTAATGTGTGAAATCTCTCCTCCTCGCCATTAATAAAACATGTGAATTAGTCAGATCAAAAGAAAAGAGGGGGAATTGGAGATGATTCTGTGTGTGGTAGGAGACAAAAAGCCAGCACAGACATGGTTTTAATGGGGTTTAGTCCTTATTATGGAGCAGGGGAGGGAAATGATGCCACCCTGCTGCCGGCATTCACATGAACTGAGGAAGAGAAAGAGGACAGAGCATTTTTTTTCATGAAAATACAATGAATACTGAAAAGATAAAAGTTTGGCTTTCGAGCATCATTAACAATGGATGGAACTTTTTACTGTAGTATGTCTTTAACAAGGCAAGGAAAAAACATTGTAGAGCTGGACGGGTACAGTAGCCTAAAATTTATAAGGAGCAGTGAAAAGATAATTAGGTATTTAAATTGCTACCCGCAGCTCTACCACAAACCCTTCACCAGTTTTCACATGGGTGAATTTTTCAGACTAGTGAAGCAGGGTGGCAGCAGTAGCCCAGCCAATCATCTCATCCCAAAGGGTTACATAGCACCACATGGCTCTTTCTTCTGTGTTTGCCATAAATGAATGCACAAATGTGTCGCCAAATGCTTCTTTTATAAACTACTCAATGGGGAAAAAGACAATTTTAAACTTTAAGAGGGAAAAACAACATTCAACATGTATATAAGTGGACTGGCTCCAGCTATATAAGGCCAATGGAGACTAGCAATTATATCCATATTTGGAAATCCGGGTATGCAACTAAAGAGCCAATCAGGGGCAAGGTTGTTGAAGGTGCTCGCCCTTTTTGCCTACAACACAGGTTTAACAGGGGGCAATCTCTTAACAATGAGCTGTAATTGTTTTCAATCAAACTTTGGGGAAAGAAGGCACTTGATTGATCTGTTATTAATGTTCAATGTTGCCCACCTTGAAAAGCACAATTCATGTAGAAAGGATCATTTCTGGTGTTTCTTTCTCTCACAGAAAAGGTTACTGTAGTGTATACTGTGCAGAACTTAAATGTGACTAAATATTTTGGCTAAAAGGAACCTGAAAATCCAAGCCGAATATTGTCTCGATGAACCAACATACCACCCCCCCCAAAAAAAAAAAAAAAAAAAAAAACCCTACCCCCCAAAAACCTAGCCATGTTAGCTATTTCCCTTGATGGTTTTATTTTTATTTTGAAGTTCATTGGCTCCAATCTCCGGCGTCCTTTGTGCAAACTCAATAGCAGATAGCAGCTAATTAATTACAACCACTCGGGACATATTGACTGGTCACAATGTGCAAATATAGAATCTTTTTGAACCTAGTGAGGATTGGCATATTGCTTTGGTGGACTGTCGCGCCAACCGTTCATGATTTTCAAATGCTTCATATGAATCCACAGCTGTTAGTTCTCATCGGGGAGGGTCTCATAGGAGCGCGGTCCTAATAAGCTTCATTTGATCTTCGTCTGCTGGATTCGCTCACCATCCCATGTGACTGAACATCTCTGCTCTGAAGCCAGTGGGATTCAACAGAAAACACACAGTTGATATTAATAACAGTTAATAAACTCTTCTAGGATTTCCTCCACCACTAATCTTTATAGTTGTTTTGGACCCCAATGCGAACTTCACAATCTGCAGCTCTCCAGTTGTGATTGATTGAGAATTTTGGGCCACTCAAAGAATTTCCTTGACAATTTATTGGGAGAGGAGCGGACAGTTTTCCATATTTCCGGCCTATGTAATAGGCAGTTAGGCTTTGGCCAAAATTTTTTATATTTTTTTTCTCATTCTACTCTCCAGATATTGCTGCATCTGTGTCATTGAGTACAATTTTTACAGCCAAATAAACCTACCTACCTACCATTTCAAAAACCTAATTATGCTAAAAAAAAAAAAAAAACTCTGGACCATCCAATCATAGCCGCCATGTTGTACTCCATGTTTAAGATATCTCTTATATCTCCTTGTGGCATTCATAACTAAATATACAACTTTCTATACCTCGTTAATTCCATAGAAATGTGTGCTGTTTCTTGGTTATCTGCTACCTTTTTCTCACTTTTTTTTTTTTTACTTGGAAGCCACCGTGTTGATTTTGATACAAACAAACCATTTGTTTCTCTGATTGGTTCATTTGTAATGTTTTTTTAAATTATTTTTTCCTGATGTCTGGTTCTTTGTTGACCTTGGCTAGCCTGGAGTCCAGATTGGTTCTCTCTGTATTTTGTAATAAGAGGATCTCTCAGTCTGCTCAGTTAGGTTTTTTTGTATAATTGTAATAGTGATGTGACATTTCTGACCCCCACATGTACGACCACAGCCTGAAAAAAAAAAAAAAAGGCAAATAAGTACAGAGTAGTGGGCGGGGATAGGGGATAGTTGAAAACAGTACATGGTTAAAACCCCTGTGCTTGTTTCTGTTATATAGCTCAACAGTGAGGGCCACCCCATGGTTTTGTAACAAAATGTCCCATTAATTTTTCTCTTAAACTTTCTGAAAAAAAAAAAGTATATTAAAAGTCTGAAAGCTTCTTACGTGGTAACAAATGACCACACGACCAATATTTTTTACTTAAAATCTGTTTCTGAAACTTTATAAACTTATGTATTTAGTTATTAAAAGATTTTGCAGAATCTTTCATTTCAAACGGCCTTTTTGGACTTAAATCAACTGTGTTATAGATATTAGTTAGCACGTAGCTGGTTGGCCTCAGTGATGTCTTTGAACTCTTATTATTTTAATGATTTGAAAAGTCAGTGAGAAAAAGGAATGGAAATTTACTTCTGGATCCTGAACAGGCTGGTAAAAGAACTGTCACTGTTGAGCTCCATAATCTATGACACTCGTGAAGAATTATGTTGTAATATGCATATTTTTAATTGCAACATTCATCAAAAATTTTATAAAAGAAACAAGTCCGGTGACTTCCCCAGTGGGAGCTGACGTTGCCTTGAAGGTCATCACAACAAAGAGACGGCACCTCCAATGCACGGCTGCAGATCACACAAGCGAGCAGCTGATTTTATTTTTATTTTTATTTTTTTGTGACAAATCTGTACCACAGATTAAGAAAATAAAATTGTAGAACTAAGTAATTACATCACAGTGGGCGTGTTCCAGTGGAGGTGAAAACAGGGATTGATTGGCAATATGGAGTCTCGAAAATAAGCGATTAAAGATTGCTAAACCATGGACGGATCACTCCAAGTACAACTTTTGGTGAGTAAATGGTGAGGGGAAACATCTATAACATGCTTAAAAGCTTTAAACATTCGATTTTGCATAATAGGTCTACTTTAAAAGCTCATGAAAGTCGATTTTACATTTTAGTCATCTTTAACAAAAATATATTAGTTAGAATTGTTACGTAAGTATGTATGTAAATTTACATGAAACATCAAATGAGTCGTCTTTTGCGGAGGTCACTGCATATCACCCATTTTTACATAATTTTGCTGCCCGTCCGTAGTGGCTCTCGCATGAATGGGACTGTAATATGCTTCATTTCTGCTGCATCTGTTTGATTCTCTCACTGTCCCATGTGACCATCCGCCTCCGCTCTCAAGTCGCCAACCGAGGATCCTCCAAACATAAACACAGTGCTTCAAATCAGGCGGGTTTTCACTCGTGGGAGCGTGGAGCCCGGATCTGGATGCCTGAAAGTTCGACCTTGTGAGGGACTTTTGGGAGACAAGGGAGACGGCGGAGAGAGAGGTCCGTGCGGCTAAACTCGGAGGAGCAGACTGATTTAAATGGAAATGAGAGGCTGCTAGTTCGTCAGTCAGCGGAGACGTACCTGGACTGAAGGGCGGACTCGACGCTTCAGATAACAGCGCAATTAGACATTTGCACCGACCAGGAATACAGATGAAAGAGGAGATGACTTTAGCCTGGAACAAGTTTGGCTACATTTTAACATTGGGGTTTTACTGCCTGTTGGAATGACACAGCAAAGCTAATTTCTTTTTCTTTCACTTTTTTTTTTTTTAAATTATTATTATTTTTTTACCAAACACAAAGTTGAAAAGGAGTAAATGAAAAAAATGTCAACTTGGGATCAAAAAAAAAAAAAAAAAAAAAAAAAAGGATTTAAAGGGTCTTTAAAAATGTGGAAAACAGCACGAGGTTCACATTGGTTCAAAGTTATTCCTCACTTGCCTTTTGCATTCGGAGCATCCTAATAATTCACAGCAATGAGTTTATAAGTGTTTTTCACAACTCTCAGAGACCAGAGCGGAGTTTTGCCACAATGGTAAACCTAACATGCTAACCCACACTTCCTGATTATCTGACAATAAAATGATTTCTAATTAGATGCAAACAGCATGCAGCGGATTTATTTTGACCTCAAGAGCTGCTCACACTGTATATTTGCACTGTGGCAAGATACATTTTGCTCAAATACATGGAAAAGAATCAGATACAATTTAAAAAATTGGATGATGCTGTAATGTACAAAAAATCTAATTTGGTGCTCTTGATATATTCAGACCATTGTAAATCAGATCCACTCCACTTTGTTTGACTGTTACTATCAAATTTCAAATCAAATTTTCCAAAACAGTTTTCTGCTTTTTTTTTTTTTTTGCCTGGCATCCTCAGTATGTTATAAAACTACTCTATCTTGCAAGTATTAAATTACAATAACCTTGGAAGTAAGAAAAATAAAACATATTATTATCATCATTATCAATTATTAATTATGATTAATTCAAATACCTTGAAAAACATGTGTTTTTTTTACTGTGAGTGGGCTTGCTTCTCCACAGATCTGACCTATACTATAACTTAGCCTGGTAGCACCACATGCTTGTCTCCTTTGAGATAGATAAGTTTCTTGTAACACTGTGGATTATTTCATCAAACCATTAAAGGGGGGGTGTTTTACTTCTATGGGGTATTAACAGCTAACACATAACACATTTAGACCATCATGTGACCTTTTATTGTTTTGAAAATGCTATATTTGCCCAAAACAACATATTAACATGTTTTAAAAGTGACACTTTTGTTTATGAGGCTCTGAATCTCCCCTCCCTTTACTCTCCACGCTAAGTCACTCCCCCTTCAGATCAGTATCCCAGAAAATCAGTGTGCATTCCGCTAATGAAACTACTGCACATTGCGTCAGGTTTGTTAAGTTATTGAGTACAGTTTTGTATCATGCCTTTGTATATTTACAGAGAATTGTCCCGTGGGAGCATGTATGACATAAGTTTGTGGGCGAAGCATTGCAAAGAATATTACAGCTAACCAAAAGAAGGGTTCGAACAGGGCCCGGGAGAGATCTAAAACCTCTTCAGGCATGTTTTTGATGAGTAAATAATGTTAAAATATGGTTGAAAGCTAAAAAAAAAACCAACATAATTTTGCATAATACCTCTGTTTAACGAAAATTAATCAATAATGAAGGGGCAACTTCATTTTAACACAAAAAGCACTACAAAGTTACATCATTTTACGAAACCTTTACAGAAACCAAGCTAAACAGCTAAATGGAACGGAGACAACAAAGTGAAAACAGACCATTAAAAGTAAGTTTTGTGCATCAGGCAGCTCATCTATCACGTTGGTACTGTGCGTTTTGTTAATTCATCTTGCCAAACAAATGCAGTGGTTTTAACCCCTGAAGGGATGCCCAGAAGATGAGCCGGCTCCAACTCCTGTGGGCTAGAGATGGAGCGTGATAAATTCAACAACTATTTGCTAAGCACCACTGTTTCAGACTGGAAAAAGTGGATAGTCAGGATTTTCACAAGTGAAATAGCAAATCTTGTGAGAATCCAACAGAGTGTGTAATGTTTTCCAGCAAGGCATAATGGAGTTAAGCGCTGTACCTGATTTTTACTGTCTTAAAAACATGAAAAAATAACTAGTTCATTTTGCAACGGTTTGAAGTGGTCCAATGTTATTTGTCACTTACCTTATGCATTCTGAAAATCCGAATTATTCACCATGATGAGTTTATAAGTTGTTTTCACAACTCTTAGAGACCAGAGCTGAGTTTTACAGTGACAACAACTAGCATGCTAACGTGCAGACAGTACACAGTGGACATATTTTGATATATTTTGACCTCAAGAACTAGGGCCAGACAAATCTTGCTCAAATACATGGGAAAAAATGGTCCAGGCTTTATAAAACCTACCATTTATAATTAGATTGGTGAGGAATTTTGCAAGTTGGTGAAATAAGAAATCTAGAAAGAATCAAACTGGGTGTGTAATGTTTTCCAGGAATGCATAATGTGGTTTAGTTGTTAAGTGCTGCGTCTTGTATAATGTTAAAATGTTTAATATTTATAAGTAACCCATTCTTGTTGGGGAAATTCGGCAATAACTGTGGGCGAGCCAGAATCAGGAGTACCTAGCTCAAGGAATTACCCTGAGAACCCTAATAACTATCTTTGTTAAATTTAGAATCCAGGGGTAGGTAGTACTCAATTACATTTCACTCCCATTTACATATTCAGGAGTGACTTTTTAGGAATTGTACTTCAACATACCTTCAATACTTAACTGGATAATATAAGGTTAAGTCAAGGTATACGTCATGAGGGTAATTCAATTCATCTCCAGATCTTAAACTTGGCTTTGTCAGGGACACCTAGCTGGAGGATTACCTAGTGTGCATGTTTTGGGTTATATCTTACACTGTTTTTTTATGTTGATAATATAAAGAATCTGAACATTTGTGTTTTTTGCACCTCGCCTTCAGATATGATGTAGGTTTTTTCTCTTTTTTGTGGCCTATTCAATGAAGAAAAAAGATTATTTAATGTATCTAATTATATTAACGTCACTGTAAGTTAATGTGATTGGAATTAAACATTGAACAAGACATTTCAGTGACTTTTCCTCCAGTATCTACTTACATAGGTATGATTCTAGCTATGAATGATATCCATGACCTCTTAGACTGGGCATACAGTTGAAACTTTTCCTGTTTTAGGTCTATTAGCATTGCCAAAATTATTTCTAATTGCTAAATGCCAGGATAATGAGAAGTTTACATGCAGTAAGATTATGATGCCTTTAAAAAAAAATGGGAAATCCAGATAATGGATATGTCATGTCTTTGGAAGCTTTTGATATTTTTATAGACAACATTTGAGTTAATTAGCGACACAGCTGTGGAAGAAGCCATTACTCCAAAAGAAACATAAAAAAGCCAGATTACAAATGCACACAGAGGGGACAAAGACCTTAATGTTTGGAGACATGTCCTGTGGTCTGATGAAAAAAAAAATTCAACTGTTCAGCCATAACGAGCATCATTACGTTTAAAGGGAAAAGGGAGAAGTTTGCAAGCCTGAGAACACCATCCAAACTGTGAAATACGGGGCTGACAGCATCATGTTGTGGGGTTGTTTTGCCGTAGAATGGACTGGTACACTTCACAAAATAGATGGCATTATGAGGAAAGAACACTATGTGGAAATACGGAAGCAACATCTCAAGGCAACTGCCAGGAAGTTAAAGCTTTGGCGCAAATGGGTCTTCCAAATGGACAATGACCTGAAGCATACTGAGAAACTGGTTACAAAGTGGCTTAAGGATAACAAAGTCAATGTTTTGGAGCGGCCATCACAAAGTCTCAATCCTATTGAAAATGTATGGGCAGATTGGAAAAGGCATGTGCGAGCAAGGCGGCCTACAAACTTGGCTCAGTTACACCAGTTCTGTCAGGAGGAATGGCCCAAAATTCCTGCCAACTACTGTGAGAAGCTTGTGGAAGAATATCCAAAATGTTTGACCCAAGTCATACAGTTTAAAGGGAATGGTACCAAATACTAATGAAATGTGTGTAAACTTCTGACTTTGAAAAAAAATAATGAGAAATTGTGTTCTCTCATTATTCTGGTATTTAGCAAATAAAAATTGGTAATCCTAATTGGCCTAAAACAGGAAAAGTTTTGTCTGATTTTATGTCAGACAGTGATAAAAAAAAAAAACAGTATGTGTCTTTTTATAGTGTATGTAAACTAGTGGCTTCAGCTGTAGAAAATACTGATAAAAAACTGTGCATTTACCATTTTATTTCCGAAACAAAAACTGCAGGAACAGCTGTGTGTACAAGGTCACAACCCACCAACTGGCCTAGAACGACAAACACTGATAACTCCTTTCAGAACAGACAAAATGCACTCACTTCCCCACCGCTGTGACACCTCTGGCCCCTCTTTCCATGGTCTGTTTAGAACATCACCAACAGCATGTTTTTAAAGATATTCTGAATGCAGACTTATTATGGAAAATCAGAGCTTTTAATCATGTTACAGTTGTTTCCTCTTCTCATTTACCTTCTCAAAGTTGTATTTGGAGTGATTCATGCAGGTTTGAGCAAATTTTAATTGCTTATTTTCAAGACACCGATCAACCCATTTTCACTGGCACCGGCAAACGCCCACTGCTCCGTACTTAGTTCATCCTCCAATTTTATTCTTGTAATCTGTGATATACGTATGAGTCGGCAGTGTGCAATCATTTTGGTGCAAATCAAAAATCTGCTACTCGCTAGTGTGATGTGCAGCTATCCATAGGAGGGGCCGACAGTTGCATGACTCTTTATTGTAATGACATTTACGGCGACGTTAGCTCCCATTGGGCCCTGCAGTTTCCTAATGCAAAAGTCAGCGGGCTTGCTTCTTTTATTACTTGTCTTTAGATGAATATAGCTATTTAAAATGTGCAAATCATGACATAATGATCTACAATATGTCTTCTTTAAACAATAAAAGCACTTATAATTGAGTGTTGTGAATGTAAGCTAGATAAGTTCAATACAGCACTGTGAATCATTCCAGGAAAGGAATGAGATCCTAATGGACACAAGCAGATGACAGACCCCCACAAGAAATGTTACATAGTGAGCCTAAATACTTTGTTCTTTTCCATCCTATGCTTTGATTAGAATGTTGTCGTCAGCGTGTTGGTCCAGAAACGGTAATGTTGGGAATCCAGATGTAACTATGAATGATATTCCTGACAAAGTCTAAGAGCAGAGATGGAAAATCACTATATAAAAAGTGACCATTTATCACTTTGTTTCCAAAAATCTGCACAAACAGCTGCGTGCACAAGGTCGTAACCCACCAAATGGCCTAGAACGACAACTACTGATAACTCCATCTCAGCATTTCCTCCAAAACAGGCTAAACACACTCACTTCCCAACCGAGGTGACACCTCCCGCCCTCTGCCTCTCGTCGGTTTTGTTTATGCGGCACTTTATGTTCCCTGTTCGTCATGACATTCCCGCCTGTCACATTGTAGCACTTCGGAGAGCCGCGGCGTGCCAAGTGCCAACCCGCGTTTGCACATTTTGCCCGGTTGCCAGTCAGGAGCCCGGGACCCAGGTATACAAACTCATTACCCTGTTTATTCCCGCCAGTGCCAGTTGCTATTATCAGCCCCGCACATGAAGTGGACCTGGGCTAAAGTAGTGTGCGTCCCGTGAGGGTGGACCAATTTTGAGGCGCCATCGCTCATTTAACCTGGCTGCCCCGGTGCAGACATGAGCTGGACCGAACCCAGAGTGGAATGGCAGCAGCGGGGTTGACCGACATTCAGGGAAAAAAATGGCATGGGGCTATGTCTCCATTTTGGGAGAGGGGTGTAATTAGGTCTGGGCTACAAGATTATACGAACTGTCTGTAAACAACACGCTGTAAATGGTGGTAAATGACCACATTTTGACATAACGCTTTTCCACCTTCGAGGCACTCAAAGTGTTTTACATCAGTGTACACAGACAATGGGGGCGCGGTGGGTTAAGTGCCTTGCCCAAGGACACAATGACAGCTTTCATCTGTAGGAGCTAGAATTGCATGGCCAACCTGTGGGTCAGTGGATCTGACAGCTTAACCAATTATGTTTATATGAAGAGTTTGAGAGACTGAGAAACTATCTTTAGCTAAATCTAGTGTAACACATCTCTTCTTTTATGAGATTAATGTGTTTGCACCCTGAGCCCTCTTAAAAAAAAATAAATAAATAAATAAAACTAAACAATAAACTAACCTGAGAACAGCATTCAAACTACCAAACTTGAGTGTACAAACCAGCTTCCAACTACCAACTGAGCTACTGTCACTGTAAAGATGGCAGAAGTTAAGTGGAGAACAGCGCATTAAAGCTGGAGTACCCATTTTTTTCCATGTAGTTGAGCAAAAATTGCTTTTACTGCCTGAATTTATTTATAAAGGGTATTGTCAGAGAATGAGGAAAGTGTGCTGTTAGCATGCTAGCCGACAGCCAACGTCCACTCCGGTTTCTGAAAGTTCCAGAAAACGCTCATAAACTCATTGCAGTGAATAATTGAGATGCTAGGAATGTGTGGAACAGAGAAATATCCTTGAACCGCTGAAAACCATTTAAAATGAACTAGATCAGATTTTCACAATTTTGAAACTGTAAAAAAAAAAAAAAAATCTGGTACAGCACATTTTTGTGAGGAATTAACATGACTTACCAAAAGTTTCATTCATGATTTATTTGATAGGAACAGTAGTATTCTTCATTTTCTGTTGAAGCGTGTTTTGATTAGGAATGTGTTTTCTGTCTCAGCTAATACAGACTGGCCCTAACTCCATAAAACAACTAATCTAACAAATACCACAAAGTCCGTCTTATCGCCACTATCTGTATTGGCTCGGTGCACAACAGCAATTGGGCTGCTAGTGTCCCCGAACGCTGTTAAAATCTCTATTTCTGCCTCCATTACATTCCTATGGGGTTTTCACTGACTGACTTTCACTGAATGTTTCAAAATTACACGGTTGATAATAAGTCTAGACTTGACTACAGACAATGTTTGTGTGCCCACGTTGAAGGCTAATGATGAAATGAAAATGTAAAATATCAATTAAAAGCAAGATATAACCTCATTTTAATTTAAGACAACTCATCTGGGGGAAGTGTCTGGGTTTGAGGGAAGTCTGGGAGGCCAGGCTTAGACTGCTGCACCCACGACCCAGCCCTGGATAAGTGGAAGAAAATGGATGGATGGATACGTGGAAGGGTGGAAAACCTAGTTGTGTATGTAGATTGGTTTTAAAAATTGTCTGAATTAAAGTTAGGATTAGAATTAAAACAATAACGCAGCTTGTCATTGCTGTTTTGTACTCCTAGCCAATTAGATTTGTTTATTATTATTATTTTTTTTAATATAGGACTTGGGAAGTAGAGAACCCGTTTGCTTAAACAGGTAATAGCAAAAGATGAAGTTTAATTCTGTCAACTGGACAAATCGTTGTATGAGTGAAGACGTTTCGCTGCCCATCCAAGCCTCTTCTTTAGTTCTGGTCAGATTGCTGGTGGACACTGCCTTATATCTATCTGGGAAACCTTACTGAAACTGGAAACATCTATTGTCTCTAGTTTCAGCTGGAGCTACCCTATTCAGCCCTTAACGACCCTGCTATTGTTCCCATTGTTCTGGGTCTGAGGATGGAGTTGTAGATGGGGGAGAGATTATGTCTCAGGCCCCCATTCCTGTTTAAGGAAGGACTCTCCTCTGGTTTAAGGATTTCTTTTCTCTGGCTAAGATCTGTACCTCACTATCTTCAAAGGAGTGGTTAGTGGCTTTGAGATGGAGATACACAGCGGACTGGGGTCCAGAGGAGCTCTTGCAACGATGTTGGTACATCCTCTTACGGAGTAGCTGTTTAGTTTCTCCAATATAACGCTCACTGCACTCTTCACTACACTGAATGGAGTAGACTACGTTACTTTGTTTATGGCTCGGGGTTTTGTCCTCAAGGTGGACCAGTTTTTGTCTTAAAGTGGTTGTGGATTTGAAAAAGACAGGAATCTCATACTGTCTGAAAATTCTCTGAAGTCTTTGTGAGCTTCATCTTTTGCTATGGATCAGACCTGGATGACTGAGGGTTTACACAGACGTTAAACAAGTAATTGCATAACAGTGCGAATGACTTGGGCCGGTGAAAGGCAGCAAAGAATACATAGCTTTTTTATTGGTTTTCTTTGTCATAGTTAGCCTACTATATGACTAGAACCCAACATTCACAGTTAATAAGTTAAACAAGGTATATAGACACATAAAATACCGAGAGAGCTGTTCAAACGGAGATGACTTCACCAAATGTTGAGGACAAAAGGTACGTTGTATAAGGAACTGGTTAAAACTAATGAAACTAGACTTTGCTTTATCTCTCCCAAAGTTGATCTCGTATAGCCTATATTTTTTTGCTTGTTCACTGAAATGTTTCTCCGTGTCGTCCTTTTGAAACTGCAGTGAGGAGCATGTTTTAATTACCCTCTGAGGCTATAGCCGTGACCAATCAATTCTGGAGTAATGGAGCGTACCGTCATTAGCAGATCACACAACATTAAACTAATATTTGTGTTTTAACGCAAGGACACTGTTACTGTGGAGATCAAGGGAAGCTAACACTTTGTGGAGGTGGTGCTATATAAAGGTTGTAAAGGCTGCAATGCCCGCATCTTAAACTTGTTTCAATAGCTGCCCTTGGAGCGGGGCGATCTGATTGTGTGCAAAATGGAAGCATAAATGAGCCTCAAAGAAAAGACAGGTTAGGGCTTTTTTTGGGTAGAAATTGCACTGCTGTGGTTTTCGAACTTCCTAAATCATGCACAATAGAGTTATTAAGCGTGATGTCACTTCCGGGTCCATCAGCTGATTGAAAACAAAGAACATGATCCCATTTTCTCCTTTTTTTTTAGCGACCACACGTCTCACAGTAAAAAGACACAGCAAAAAAGGTCATAAGCACGGTTCTATGGTTAAAACTGCGACAAAAAGTGTACGAGGGAGGTGGAGGTAAGAAGCGGTGACCAGCAATTAGTGAGATATACACAGTAATCCTATGTTATGCTTGATTATTATAACATTATTTACATATTTGATACAGTTTGTGGTTAAACATACACTTTTGGAAGATAACTGTCTCTTGTTCAATGAATAAGGAACAAAAATAAAGCATCGAATGGCTTTGGGCTGTACTTTTCATTACACAAAGTCATAGCAAATGCCGAAGTTAAATCTGTCAACTGGGCAAAACTTGAATGAGTTTGAATAGGGCCATTAAGGCTGAAACTGTAAAGAATAGCTGGTTACAGTTTCAGAGTAGTTAGCTTCTCCCTTCAGACAGATATAAGGCAGTGTCCACCAGCAATCTGACCAGAACTGAAGAAACGGCTTCACTCCTACAACGTTTTGTCCAGTTGACAGATTTAACTTCTGCTTTTGCTATGGACCAGACCTGGACGACTAAGGGATTACACAGACACGACACAAAGTCAACACAAATTGGAAGTGCTTCATTACCATGGCAACACCGTGCAAAATAGGACTTTGAACCTCTGGAATCGTTTGATCGTGATGACCTGAAGAGTCACTGTGCCGAATGTCACGGTCTTCGGGGAAACTAATAAGTTGCTTTATTACTTTGAAATTTAAGAAAATTCAGAAATTTTGACATTAGGATAACACGGTGAGAGCGTTATCTGACAGGTTGCTTCAGCAGAATAGAGATGGGTCAAAAGCAGAGGGCAATACTGCTTTACTTTTCAGCTAAAGCAAAAACATCTCCATGAAGACAAGCAGGTGTATCCACAGCCACTATGTATACCATTTATACAATAGAGTTGGTTTGTTTTTTTCTTTAAAAATTTGTTTTTTTTTAATAGCAACAAGTTTCACCATATGAAACACTTGCTGTATTACCCTGCATTCAAGGCCCGAGTGCTCAAAAAACGTCTGTTTTTACCTACCCCCTATCCCCTCCCACTGCTCTGTACTTACTTGCTATTGTCCAAGAGATTTTGAATCCAGGTCATATGTGTAGAGTACAACAATGTCACTTTTCCATTTTCCACTACAAAAACATGTAAATCCACTGTTTGCTACTGTGAAATTTCTCTATTAATAGCAAAAGATGAAGTTTAAATCTGTCAACTGGACAAATCGTTGAAAGAGTAAAGACGTTGGTGGACAATGCCTTATATCTATCTGAAGGGAGGAGCTAAGGACACTGAAACTGCAAACATTTATTGTCTCCAGTTTCAGCTGAAACTACCCAGTTCAGCCCTTAACGACCCTGCTATTGTTCCCATTGTTCTGGGTCTGAGGATGGAGTTGCAGATGGGGGAGAGATTATGTCTAAGTCCCCCCATTCCTGTTTAAGGAAGGATTGTCTTTCCTAACAAAAATTGCTTCTTTAACTCCCCGCTCAAACCATTTCTTTTCTCTGGCTAAGATCTGAACTTCACTATCTTCAAAGGAGTGGTTAGTGGCTTTTAGATGGAGATGTACGGCGGACTGGGGCCCCGAGGAGCTCTCACGCCGGTGCTGGTACATCCTCTTATGGAGTGGCTGTTTAGTTTCTCCAATGTAACACTCTCACTTTGTTTATGGCTCGGGGTTTTGTCTTTGGGGTGGACCAGTTTTTGTCTCAAGGTGTTTGCGGTTTTGAAAAAGACAGGAATCTATTAATACTTGGGACGTGACAGTTGTACAGTTTCAAAGGACATCAATAGACCTGTCTCTATTTTAAGTCATTTTAGATCAATATTGTTGTTCACATAAAACAAAATGTGAATTATAATTGAAATACGTGCAGGTTATAGTTACTTTGGAAAACTTTGTCTCTTTTCTTTAAGTTGTCAAAATGGTTTGCCACGGATCGTCGTTACTATATGGTTCTCATTGCGAAAAGAATCAATTAAAATGCATAGGTACAATATAATTCAGACTCATTTTGTTTTACGATTGTCTGTTTTTTTTACACCCAGCACAGTGCAAAGTGCATTTTTTCTCAATAAAAGACAGGTAGACCCTTTAACTCTAATAACTTTCCACAACTATTCACATTCACAGCACAGACTTTAGCAAATACTCTTCATTACATTTTTTTGAACTTGGCCTTCAGAGATTCTTTAAGTATTTGTATTTATTTTTTTTTTTTTCCGTTGAGCTAATAAACACAGTCTCTGAACTTGGGAGTCTTGTTACCTTGGAAACGTGCGCAGTACTTTAGTGAAAAAGAGCTTGTTCTGACTGTCCCCGCAGACCAGGGCCTATTTTCAGCCTGTTTACAGCAGGTGAGAGCTGCTACTTGCCTCTCCAGAGAACACGGAGTAGTTAAAGTGAATAAACATTTAAATCAAAGCACATTAGTGTTCAAATGAGTTGTATTTACCGGAGGAGAGCGCGGAGGTATTTACGAACGATTATAGGAAAAGAACCGTACTTTGTTTACTGATTTTTTTTTTACCCCAAGGGAGATTTGAGATGATTCAGGTTTTGCTAATCTATGCAGTGTTTAAAAAGGTGCACGGTGTAACTTTTAGGATAGATGGTCTGTAAGCTGATTGTCTCCGTGGAGATGTTGCTTTTTCGTTCCTCTGTGCTGTATTAAAAGTAACTCTCTCTATGGAGATATGCACGTGAGGTATTTACTTTAAAAGAGAAGCGAGAGACACAGAAAGAGTGCAGAATAAAAAACCTTTCAGTCACATGCACAGCTAAACAGAACTATTTTGAGCCTGGATTGAAACATTGTCAAAGTAGAGGCCTGTCGAACATCTTCAGGAAGACTGTTCCAGGTTTTAGCTGCAGAAACGCTGATTCCCCTGAACTGACTCTGGGCACCAGCAGGAGGCCGGCCCCTGAAGTCCTCAGAGTGTGAGATCTTTCATATGGCAATAACATGTCGGAGATGTACTTTGGTGCTAAGCCATGGAGAGACTTGTAGACAGGTGGAGCTGCCTGTAGTTCGTCTTCTTTTATAACATGAACTACACTTTCTTAATTGCTGTTAAGTCCTAGGGAGATGAGGGCTGACATATTATGCATGCTAATTTATGCAATGATAAAAAGGTGCACTATATGACTTTTCTGAAGAAGGATCTGCAGGCTGTGTGTTTCCATGAAGATGTTGCTGTTTTTGCCCTTAGCTCCTCAGTACGATATGAAATGTAACTCTGTGGAGACTTAGACGTAATACCACCAGGCAATGTTGCAGGTCAGATCTGTGGAGAGGAAAATGGTGCACTGTGCAACCTGCTTGTGTTTAAAGACATATTTTGTATTGCTTTGCCTGGAAATTTAGCACTATCTATAAAAAACTATCTTACATTTATTCCATTACAGTTGCGTGTTTGTTGGTTTGTTTCGTTGCTGCTCATCTCCGTAGAGAGAGATATGTTTAATGGCATACTGTGGAACATTCTGATGCTACCAAAGAGGAACATTTGTGCATAAAAATAACTATAATTGAATGGAAGACCGATGTGTTCAATGCCATACAGTGGAACATACCAGTTAAAACAGTAACATATCCATGGAGACAAGAAACGTTGCAAGTCCTTGTTTGACGTCAGGTAGAGTGTTAATTTGTTACAATTATAGCTTTTGTTAACAATGCCTTTGCAGCAATCTCTACGGGGCAGAGTACATTTCTAGGTGGTAATTGCCTTGGAAAGAAGAGCAGTCATCTTATAACAGGAAAGCCGGCAGGTGAAATCCCCATCGAGTCCATACTGTTCTGTTACTGTGCCCTTTGGCAAGACAACGTTATTTCAAATTACAAAACTCGGACAACTTGGATGGTTCAGCACATATTATTTATTACTTTTGAAAATGTTACATCTGCCTGTGGGGAAGCTGGCCCGATGTGGTCGAAGTAGGAGGCAGTCTCAGAAAATTCTCAATGAATAAAATTTATTGCAGGTCCCTGTGGTCTGTGGAAAAATGCATCTTTACAAAAAGTAACCGTGCTTAACTAAAACAAGAATGACAAAAATTAAGAAACTAAAGAAAAACCATCTGCACGTAGCTACCTGATTCCTCCCAAAAGACTTGCCCTACTTATATACGCTCGACAACCTGAAGCACCTTCCCCAGGTAAACACCATTTACTTCACAGGTACAGTAGGTAAAACTTTAGCAAGATCTCGTCATACACTGCGGACTTATGAGGGCCTAAATCCCTTTAACTCAAAAAGTGTTTAAAATACATTGGGACGGTTTGTAGCCGGGTGTGAAGCGGCTGGGATGAAAATCAGCTTCTCCAAATCCGAGGCCAAGGTTCGCGACTGGAAAAAGGTCGCTTGCCCTCTGAGATTGACAGGTGGGTCGAGAGTCAGCATTTGCTTCAAGTGGTCGCTGACTTTGGGTCTTGTTCACAAGTGAGTGAAGGATCGATTTACCGGTCAGTCTACATTGCTACCCTCATCTATGGTCATGAGATGTGCTAATGACTGAAAGGACAAGATTGCGGATACAAGCAGTTAAAAATCAAAGTTTCCTCCTCCGCAGGGTGAACACAGGAGTAGCTCGGAGTAGAGCCGTCGCCTCCACGTAGAGAGGAGCCAGCTGAGGAGGTGACTCGGGCATCTTCCTAGGATGCCTCCTGGACGCCTCCCTAAATAAGTGTTCCGGGCACGTCCCACTGGGAGGAGGTTCCCGAGGAAGACCCGGGACATGCTGAAAGGACTATGTCTCAGCCTGGGAACGCCTCAGGATCCTCCGGGAAGAGCTGGAGGAAGTGTGTGTGGAGGGGAAGTTTGGGCCTCCCTGCTGAAACTGCTGCCTCAGCGACCCGGGATAAAGTGGAAGAAAATGGATGGATGGTGTTTAAAATAAAACTAAACACTGAAACAAATACACAAAGACATTGAAAAACAAAAAAAAAAAAAAAATTAACCCAGTTCTCTCCCCTCGGTCCAGCCCACGACCTCACCCAAGGCTTTAAAAATGTCTGACATAGGGCACGCCCACTCTTTGCCTGGACCATGTGGAGATTCAGGTAAGAATAGATATGTGTTAAACTGAATTGACTAAATATAACCAAATAAAATATCTTTGAGGTAACAGGTTTATGCAGTGTTCAAATTAAAGGTAGACTAACTGGAAGACTAAACCAAACAAAGCCACGATAGTTATGGTTAGTTGTATATTGAAAAATTATTGGAAATGAACAAATGTGTGAATAAATAACTCCCCATTCAGAGCGCTATCACTCTAATGAAACTACTGCACGTTGCACCAGGTTTGTGAAGTTGTGGTGTATTGTTTTTATCCTGCTTTTGTTGAACGGACCCGGGAGAGATTGCTAGATTACTCAAACATGCACGGATGACATCTAAAACCTCTTCATGCATGTTTTTGATGAGGGAACGTTATAACATGGTAGAAAGCTAAAAAAAAAAAATCTATTTTTCATAATACCCCCTTTTTTACCCCTCTTAAAAAGAACGTGAGTAAAACACAGTAACAAGATATGAAGATATGAATTCATAAAACAAGAGAAAAACATATTATAAATGACAATGGGAGCAAATTCCACTACTTAGGGTCTGCGAGAGTGACTTTAACTCATGTAAGACTATGATGAATATTTACCACGGGTACTAGAAAAACATGAATACCTGTCAAATGCACTTTAATTCCACCAACCTTTTAAAATGAGTGGAGGCATAAGGACACACAGATTCTGCAGTCATTATGATTAATAGATGTATATTAATAATTAAGTGTGGAAGAATAGAGTGTGACAGGGAAAGAAAAGCTGTGAATACTTAAAGACAACAGCTGAGTGAATGAACGGCTCACCCACGGGACATTTTATTATTTCAACATGTTGGAACAAACTGTAATAGGTCCATATGCTGCAATTAAGGGAGAACATGACAAATTTAAGACTTACAACTCGGTGTAGCTAATGGCAGCGTTTCAGACTTCTGTAAGGTGTTTTTATGAAAGAGACAAATGGTATTTTATCTTTGACATGTTTTGAACGCCTTTGCGTATTGTGACATAGGTGGAGGTGTTAAGTTTTGAAGACACGATACTTGTATTTTTGTACTTTTCATCAAAACTACTTTTCCCCACAGACTGCGACTTACCTTATGTAAAACTATATTTACCACGTATATTACCACAAAACTATCATTTTCTGTGTACTTTTTATGAATCTATCTATCTATCTTGCATTTACAGGTGTTTTTATTGTTCAAAAACCAGTGGTGAGTAGAGTAGCCAGAAATTTTACTCAAATAAGAGTAGCGTTACTAAAAATACTTAAAAATACTGCTCAAGAGGAAGTAAAAGGTAGCGATCCAAGAAATTACTCAAGCAGAAGTAAAAAAGCATCTGATGTACATTGTAAAAGTTAATATAATTTGAGGGACCCGACATTAAATAATGCTCAAAATGTGGTATTTTCAAAGGATAGACACAAAAATGAGACAAACTGAACCACATCCGAAGGAGCAAGAAACACAAATGTTGTCGACATAAAGCTTTTGTCACTTGACTTAATCACAGTAAGAAGAGGAACCGAAACTTAGAGTAGTGTTACTTAAATTCAAATATTACCCAAGTAGTAGAAAAAGTAATGCTGCTAGAAAAGTGCTCTGAAAAGTGTGATTTATTTAAAAAGTTACTCAAGTAAATGTAACTGAGTACTACCCACCTCTGAGAAAAACATGTGTCGTGTCAGCAGGGTCTCATCTCCACAATTTTGACCTGTCATGTGGTGGTGTCATCTGCTTGTCTTCATGGAGATAGGTAATGCCATACTGTGGAACATTCCCGGCAAAGCATTTTGACTGCATGTTTTTTTAAAGCTTGTATATACTAGCGTTATCCTGACACAAAAATGTCAAACTTGATTTCAATATTGAGGAATAGAATCAATATGCAATACCACAATGATAAAAAAAAACACAAAAAAACCCCACAGTATCTTCTTTTATATTACCAATATTGTTTAAAGTATATCAAAGCTTAGTTAAATAAAAATGCAGGTAAATCTCCCATTAAAAACTCCTATAATATACAGTTGAAACCAGAAGTTCACATGCATTATATAAAAAGACGCATATGCTTTTTTTACTCACTGTCTGACATAAAATCAGACTAAACTTTTCCTATTTTGGGTCAATTACATTTACCAAAATTATTTATATTTGCTAAATACCAGAATAATGTGAAAAATTTTTTTTTTAAACAATGTTTCATTAGTTTTTTCAAAGTCAGAAGTTTACATACAGTGCTAGTATATACAAGTCAAAAAAACATGCAATTGAAATGCTTCCAAAGACATGGCGTCATTATCTGAGTCTGAATAAATTGTTTAAATGCTTATTGTATGTGAACTTCTATTTAATTTAACAATACTCTCATTATTCTGACATTTAGCAAATAGAAATAATTTTGGTAATTCTAATTGACACAAAACAGGAAAAGTTCTGTCTGATTTCACGTCAGACAATAAGAGAAAAAAGTGTATGTGTCTTTTTATATAGTGTATGTAAACGTCTGACTATTTCATGAAAAAAATAAATAAATAAATAAAAAATCACCTAATTATTCTGACATTTGGCAAATAGAAATAATTTTGGCAATCCTAACTGACCAAAAACAAGAAAACTTTAGTCTGATTTCACGTCAGACAATAAGAGAAAAGAAGCGTATGTGTCTTTTTATATAGTGTATGTAAACTTCTGACTGTTTCATATAAAAATAAAAATAAAAATCACCTCATTATTCTGACATTTAGCAAATAGAAATAATTTTGGTAATCCTAATTGACAGAAAACAGGACAAGTTTAGCCTGATTTCACGCCAGACAATAAGAGAAAAAAGCGTATGTGTCTTTTTCTGTAGTGTATGTAAACTTCTTACTGTTTCAATAAAAAAAATCACCTCATTATTCTGACATTTAGCAAATAGAAATAATTTTGGTAATCCTAATTGACTGAAAACAGGAAAAATTTAATCTGATTTCACATCACACAGTAGGAGAAAAAAAGCATATGTGTCTTTATATATATATTACTATATGCAGTTTACATACACTATATATAATTAGTAAGAAATAGTTATTAGTCAGACAGATTATACTACACCGCCCAGTCACTCAACAAACAACTACAACAACTGCCAGCCATCTGGAAGAACTTGTAACTGCCCGATGGACAAATCTAAGTCTTAAACCTATCTGTAATATCTACAACTCCCAAAAGCTGTTCCTCGAATACAAATGGCCGTGCTCTATATAGCACTTTCGTAAAATTGCTTTGCGTGATTTAGCGTGCCGAGTGAGGGGCGTGAAATTCAGCGCAAACATAAAGACAGTAATGATAATGCAGCGTTCTTCTCCGGTGAAAATGTGGAGAGGAGAGACGCTGCGAGCCTTAGGTAATAACAGACCACACCAGCGCGTAGTGTTTATCCATCACTTTAATATGAGAGCGAGCCATAACACAATAACAGCGGCCTGCAGCCTTACATCACCCACATCTAATGCACTCGGACACTTCGGAGCGGTCAGCAGGTTCATCTCGGGGCGCAAAACAACAACAACAACAACAACATCAATAGTCCACAAAGGTTAAAGCTAATTTCATCCAGATCTGGTAATGCTGAATATATTTTGCATGTAAAAAAGAACAAAAAAGATGCATTTCTTCTGGGATTTTGTATGAAACTATAATATTCATAGCTTATTTTTTACGTTTTGTTGGTTGTAAATCACAATCTTGATTTAAAAATGCTCCGTAATAGAAACAGGTCCACTGATTTCATGTTCAAAACTAGGGAATTGTAGTGATGTTCGCGAACGAGTCGGCTCTTTTGAACGGTTCCTTAACGTGAACAACTGGAACCACGTCTAATTTCTTTTTCTTTCTTTTTTTTTTATGCATTATTAAACTGATCAAACCTAAGCCAACGCAAGAAGCAGAGGAGGTGACACAAGTGAGAGATTTGCGCAAAAAAACACATTGAACATGATTATAACAGTTTCATTCCAAAGATTAAACATACACCCACTCTTAGTGTGAACCTTTGTAAACGTGTCTGAGCCGTGGTTGCTTCTCTCAGCGATTAGCTTGTTGTAAAATGAGTTCTCACTTTGGCTTCCGTCATATAAATAAATAGTAAAAGAGTCATTCAAAAGATTTGGATCCCATAAAAGAACTGAAAGTCCCATCACCAGGGGATTTTAAGTTCCGCCTGGCATTTTTTAACTGTGTATATATGTTGGCTTTCTTTGCCCCAAATCTTTATTTGTTTTAATATTTATTGTCATCTCTCTGTTTGACCTAATTCCTAAATCTTTACATGTATTGATTTGTAATATTATCTACGTCTTTGACCTAATTTTTGTGATAATATCTGTTGTTACGCCCGGGCATATCTCTCATTTTTTAGTGTAAAAGACGATGTGTCCAACAGCCTGAAGTCACTTGGACTAGATTAAGACTGCTACGAATATTTTGATGGTATAAATACACTGTATGTATGTTCATTTGGAGGCCGAGGGCGAGACGACACTATTAAGGACAACAGCTCTTTGACATTTGTGCGCAATTGATTCAATAAAACTGACTTTGTGATTCAAGACAACTTCTCTGTTGATTTCATATGTTTTAAGGTGTTTACTATTAGAAATTCCATCTGTATATCTGATAATTATATTTTACACTGGTCTACAGGTACTATAAAGTCTGTAAATACAATTACTTGCCAATTGATCCCATTTAGATTATACTGATGATATTACAGAGAGGCTAGTTCTATTATTTCTATTATTGCAGATATTGTTTTAACCTTATTTCAATTCCTGCAAATATATTTACTATACAGTGAAAATCCACGCTGTATCACTTTTCAAGTTTTTCTATGTGGGATATGTAACTTTTTCAGTGTACATACCACTTTTTTGTATCCCTGGAGATATTACTTTACCTGGTATGTTTCACAATATGGCATTAAACTTGCATTTATTTAAAGAGGCGGCATTATGCAAAATCTACTTTTTTGGAGCTTTCTACCATGTTATAACATTGTTCCCTCATCAAAAACATGCCTGAAGTGGGTTTATATGCACCTGATATGATGTGAAGTAGTGTTGCGATAGCGGAGTGATGGGGAGGGGCGACTGAAAGCTTCAAAAATAAAACTGAAACTAAATACAGACTCGGCGAATATAGCATTTTCAATACAACACAAGGTAACATAGTGATCTAAATATGTTATGTGTTAGCAGTTATTACCCCATAGAATTGAATTACCCCCTGTTTAATGCCATAATATGGAACAACCCAGGCGAAGCAATATCATCTCATTCTCCAGCAAACTTGCATAGCGCGCCTGTAAGTTTTGCTAAGGTGTCTAAAAGTGTTTGCGAGCTTCCTAATCCCTTCGTGACACGTCTTACCCTCCCCTTATAATCACTCACTAACATATTGCACTCTCCAATTTACCAGACTATCACAGAATTACCATAGCATTTTCCTTTCCAAACTAATGCATCTGTTTCGCAGTTCTAACAATCTGTGGGTTCATCGGGGGCCACCGCGACGGACCAAACGGCGGTGAAATACAGTAACACAACATAAATAGTCGGCAAAGTGCGAGCCACAGCTGCTCAAAGGTCAGGCTTTACGGCTCAGCGGGACACCGAATTACAAAATGTCACCGCGTAATAAATGGACACTATTTCATATTAATTATACAAGAAACCGCAGCTGCGCCGTGGAGCCTGAACGCCTTCTCCGACCGCACTCTGGAGTTTATGCCGCTGCCGGGAGCCTCGCTGAGAAACGCACAAAACTTTAATTTTGAGATGAATAAATGGAAAAAAGTTTGGCTTCCGTAGTAGTTGGTTGCTGTGTTTACTGGAGTGTTTGCTTCTCATTAGCAGAGGTTACACATGCTTACAGTATTTGGAGAATACAGTGGCATAAAGCTGGTAATTGGGCTAAAAGGAGGATAAACTGTTAAGGTTAAACATAACAAAGTAACACATTGCGGGGCCCGGTTTAAAAATGTTGTGCAGAGCAGATCCCCAACCACCGGTCTGTTACCTAACCTACATTATTCCGGTCCGAGGTGCAAAAAAGATCGGAGACCCCCGGTGTACGTCACTATTGTGTACTGAGATATTCTTCCTGGTGAATGCGAGAGTACACACTTTTGAAATACTTCACAAAGTAGATAAGAAGTGATGGGACTTTCGGCTCTTTTATGGGATTCGAATCTTTTGGATCTGTTCATTTCAAAGAGTCGTTCAAAAGTCTGGCTCTTTTACTGTTTATTTATGTGACGGAAGCCGATGTGACAACTCGTTTTAACTACAAACCAAGGCTTAAATGTGTTTAAAATGGTTTGAACTAAGACTGGGAGTGAGTTTGTCCTTTGGAATTATTCATAATCTAAATAACAATAGCAATGATTTTAAAAAAAGTAACTATATTATGATGTCAAATATGTTTTTTGTGCACAAATCTCTCACTTGTGTCGCCTGCTCTAGTTCTGTTCTGATTCGTGTGTCTTTTAAGTGTTAACCAGTTTAAAAAATCTTAAAAATTTGACAAAAAAATAAAAAAAAAAAGAACCAGATGCAACCGTTCTCGTTAAGGAACTGTTCGAAAGAGCCGGCTCATTCCCTGTACGTGATTTTTACTGTGTTAAAAACTTAAAAATCAGAACACATTTTTGTCCATTTTAAACCGTTTGCAGTGGTACTAAGTCATTCCTCGCTTAGCTTATGCATTCTGAGCGCCCTAATTATTCACGGCAATGACTTTACGTTCGCTTTCAGATACCAGGCCATCACGGTAAAGCTATCAACTAGCATTCTAACCTGCAAATTTGACAGGATCCGCTGCTTCCGCTTCCCCGCGATACTTCTGAAGCACGCAACAATCACTACGCAGCAAACGGCCGACCTCACCCCTCTTCAGATCTCATCCCGAACACAAATATCTGTTTATCTCCTCCCTTTACCTCCTCTTACTCATCCGACGCCTCCTCAGCTCTGCAATTTACCCGAGTGGCGTTTCCTATCACAACAAATCAGTCTTATGTAAATGCGGCTAGTGTCTGTGCGCCGTCTGCTCATTCAGCCAGCCGCAAAAGACGCTTCCACATTCATTTTATCTAATGTTTGAGTCGCCCTGGGTCTCCTTTAGCTCAAATAAAGCCATTAAAAGTCTTCGATTTGAATTCCGCCGCTTTACCTCTGACAAGATAATTTGATTAAGGCGTTAATCTGGTTATCCATGGCTCATTAGCGAAGAAGATTACAACTCGGACTAGTTAATACGCACCGGTTTGGCCCAGTGAGGTTTTCATTTGTTGGGAAGAAAGTATTGATTGTTTTCTGTGCTGCTTGTTTGTGGAACACATGATTGAAATCGTGTGAGGGGTGTGGGATTAATTGGTTAATGGTTTGTAGATGTCAGATAGATTTCATTTGTGAGTTGCATATATGGAATACAGAATACGTTAGGGAAGTGAGTGGTTTGATACTTCGCTGTGACATCACGTTGGGGGTGTTCTACATGTATATCTATGGTGAAATGGTCAGCAGTTATCATGGAGACACAACGCACATATTAGCAAACAATGCAACATGGATTTAAACATCGCAAGTCACTTCTTTATGCTCAGACTGTGGTAAAACAAAGCTCATATTAAAGTCTAACTTGAGTAACAGAGCTGTAGACAGAGCAGTACCTACAGTTAGCATCACACCCCTACGGAATGTTGATGACATCAGGTGCTCTGTGCTTACACATGGGGCTCCTTAACCTGGAAGGGCCCCCGGTCAATTGCCCTTCAGCGCTACCAATTAAATTTTCTCTAAATATCACAATGAATTGAGATAAGTTGAATTAAACAAGAAAATACCATCACAGTAGTATCTGATTGTCAAATAGATTCCCCCTCTCATGTTTACAGATGTTATTCGAACAGAGACAGTCAATATCATCTTAGAAGAACATGTATATTCAAAATAAGTAAGACTAGAACCAATAAAAATGTCATTGCATTTCTGTTCGAGGGGTTAATGTGTGGAACAACCTTGATGATAAATTAAAAAGCTCCTACACAATAGAAGCATTTAGAAAGCGGTATAAAATATAACTTTTTGAAAATTACAGGACGCAGGAATGATTCATGTTAAGTGCCGTGGTTTGTAGTTTTTCTTTTATACATATTGAGTCATATGTTGTAGAACTAATATGCTGCTTTTCTTGGATTCTTGTGCATTATTATTAAACAGGGTTAGGCATTATAAGACATTTTTACTTTAGCCTAAACCAGTGGTTCTTAACCTGGGTTTGATCGAAGCCTAGAGGTTTGGTGAGTCAGTCTCAGGGGTTTGGCGGAGGTCAAGACACGCACTCGACTCATATGATTCGTGATGAGACGCTACATTGCTTGGCCAGTCTGTGCTGTAGAGAATTTAGTGACTCAGTATCAACTTGTGACTGTCGTGATGGTTTGTCGATTTCTTTGGTAACTCTATAGCGTCAGATTCTGTCACCGCCAATAGACTCGCGGACTGCGAGCGTCTCCAGACGCCAGCCACGTCCCAATTTGACAACTTCGAACAGTACATCAAAGGGTGCATGTGTTGAATTGACGCTGTGTCTAATTTACGTGCCCTTAAATGCGCCGTTGCACTTTGATGAATTGAGACACGGCATGAGACACGGAACAGACTTTGCTGTGAAAATGACATGATAGTGGCACAAGGTGAAGCCACAGTTTTTAACTAGTCTCAAAGGCAACAGTAGAAGTCACTGATTTGCAGTAAATATTCATTATTATTGTAGCGTGATGGAAATTAGGTGATGGGTGTGTGTTAAAGTGTTAAAAATAATAAATAGCATAAATACAATAAGTTCATTATTGGAATACATAAGGTTCAAAAATTAAAATCATTTCAGTGTGGTAGTATTAAAAAAGGTCATGTCTTTGTGAAAAGGTTTGTATGTAATTTGTTGTGAGTTCATGCATTGTATTGGTTTTGTCCTTTGAACACAGTGATGTTAATGCACGGTTCATTTTGTGACCAGTAAAACTCACCTATGTCTGGAATTTGAAAAAAAATCATATTTTATTTTTCAATCAAGAAGGGTTTGGTGAATGTGCAGATGAAACTGGTGGAGTTCAATATCTCCAACAAGGTTAAGAACCACTGGCCTAAACCCTTTCAGTCATGATAGAAATGTTATGTACAACCTTACACAAGTAGAATAATGTTTGATTTTGAATGTAATGACCAAATAAAATACCACTACATGTTAGAATGGACTAGTCCAAGAGTGAGCACAAAGTGGGAGGGGCCCCGTTGCCGCTGTGGTAGTTTCACAGATGTTTACAAAATGAACAGACATCAAACTATTGAACCATTCCAGTTGGACTTTTTCTTGCTCTTGGTGGAGGCGTGAGGATGCCTGTGCGGTGAGGTAGGCTAAAGGTCTCTTATGACTGTACTTTTCTAGCATTATTTTATTTTAAGACACATCTACCCATTAAAAGTCTTTTCACAGAATCAATGTTCTGGTTCCACTTTTAGACAAAAAAATGCATGAACAAGCACTGAATTCACTGAATGCATATTAATGAATAAGTATGTGTATTTGCATATTAAATGACCTGCTCCTCCAATATATCAAGGTTTGTGCATATTAATGGTCCGTTTCTGTGTAATAACCAGGCCGGGAGGCAGGGAGAGGACCAGCTGCCGAACCTTGCGCACACAAAGTCAGGATGTCTGCTCGGATATTTAATCTGCCCTACCCTGCACTTTCAGCCCTCACACTGACAGACTTGAGCTCATTCATGTGGATGTGACTCTCCTCTCTCTATGTGCGTCTTTTGCAGCAGTGCAGGGCAGACACAAACATTCTTTGTCCACAGGGGGAATTCCATAGCAAAAGCAAAACAGGATACAGAATGATGTGTTAATTAGCCGTGCACTGGAAGAAGGGTAGCGCTCAGATAGAACGTTGAGTTCTTCCCTACAAAATTGCAGCAGTTTATAGCCAGTGACCCTAGCTTTCAGGGCTTCCCTAAGCTGAATTTGTCTCAGAGGGGGGGACCCCACCAGACAGGGCGGCCCTAGCTTTCATGCTAAGCTGAATTTGTCCTGGGCTCAGCTATTGGTGACTCATTGGTGACTTAAATTTGACCACATTATGACTCTGCTCTCATCACCTTGACCAGTTCTATTTGTATTTGTATGACCAACATCAGACTGAAAACATCCAGAATGTCACAACTACCATAGAACAGCAGACAAACATATAAGGGGGGGGTCAAGAATTCGAGACAGTTTTTCTTTGTTTCTGGTGGATTTTAATGTGTTCCAGTTGGCGACAGGGGGCTTAAATTTACATTATAAAGGCTCCTTGCAGTATATTATTTTCAATATAAATGTTTGGGCTCTTGGGGGCCCTCTTGTGGCCTCGGGGCCCTAAGCAGCTGCTTCGTCTGTCTATAGGCTGGGCCGGCCCTGCACCAGAGTCAATCTCAATGTTAAAATGCATCAGAAAAATGTGGGGAAACAGCCTGACCCTGATTTGAACATAATTTTACCATCAGCCCTGATTATCTAGTACATAACAGGGCAAATAAGATTCTAAATTGAAGTAACAATACAAATACAAACAAAGAGTAAGTCTCGACATTATAGGGAGGGCCCCAAACTTGAATTCACCCCAAATTGCTACCTTCACTACTGCACAGTTAACCTGGTCAACACTATGATTTATTTACTGCATTGTGCAAATTTGCTACTTCATACAGCACGAATACGGATACTATAGCATCACCATACAGCTGTCATATGGGTAAAAAAAAAAATACTAATTTAAAAAGCCCAGTGAGCTGCTCGGAGTACAGTTTGGAGTTTTGGAACGCGGCCAATAGGAAGACGGTGCAGAGAAGGACACGACCTTCACGCTGGCGTTGATCCGTAAAGTGTGTTATCATCGGGAGCGTGCTGTCTGCTGTCTGCCGCTCACAGCTGGAGGAGCGGATGTCCAGACTGGAAAGAACAGGAGAGCAGGGCAGTTGACCTCCACGCAGGTCCGCAGAGCTCGCTGACCTGTCTCAAGTTACACTGCGTCTGAGGCGGGAAGGACCTTGATGACTTAAGGTGTTAAATAAAGGAAGGCGGGGAGAGATGCAAGCAGTGTGTACTGGTGTTGTCACGAAACTATAACGATTGCTATTATTCGATACTTGGAATAACGATTCTGATAAAAAACACTCTTTCTTTAGACAATAGAAGGTGATTTCCTACTTATGGTACTTGTGGTCTTATACTTGTTCTTACACAACTCAAGATCATTCTAAAGCTATTTGGGAAAGGTTCATTTCTGTCCTGTTGATGTACATTATTTTAGTATCGATGCTTGTTCAAATAAGTATCAGATTTTTTTTTTTTTTTCATTTATTTTTATTTATTTATTTATGAGAAGAAAAAAAAAAACAAACAGTATCTGATTTCCGATCCTTTTAACAACCCTACAATATACTTTTTTTTTTTTTTTTGCAATTTACATATTTATTAGTGCTATAAGTTAACAAAACAAAAATGACAGAACAGAAAATATAAATAAAAAAAAAAAAAAGACAGAAAGGATCACTGGCGTACGAGTTTCTTTTCACCTTTCACCTTTAAATTAGACATTTTTTGGTCAAAGATGAAGTACATTTCTCTGCTTTTTGTGTGTTTTAACATAATGTATTTTTTTTTTTTTTATTAATATTGAAGTACAAACGGCAAAATTATGAACAATTTGTTGAGACCTGTATACCACCTATGCTGAAATTAATTATATGGTTTCTCACTGAACGCAGTTACACAGATATGACGTGTGATTTGCTAATTAAAACATAAACCGACACTCATTTTAATCAGACCCAACTGTTCCAAAAGCACTTAACAAGTTTCTCTCCCTCACGTTGACTCAGTTCTAATTACTGTATGTAACTATAAATTGGTTTCACAGCAAGAGCTAACAAATTGTGTATCTAATCGTAAACTCTGATGAACAAAGACACATTATAATATTGTTTTAACACTAGAGAAAGTGTTGATATACTGTTTTCTTCTACTAAGCCAATGGTGGTGAAGCATAAAAGTAGAGAAGTACCGTACTTGAGTATAAATTTTAGGTATCTGTACTTTACTTACGCAAATTTTAAAGCTGATACTTTTTTACTTTTACTTCACTACATTTGAGAGTAGATATCTGTGCACTTTCTACTCCATTACATATTGAACAGGACTGAAAATTAAAAGTATTTTTAATTATTGAGACCTGCAGGAAAGGCTGAAGGTTTTTTTTAACAAGTTCATAATTTGAGCAACCAAAAATATACAAATAAAAACAGCTATTTAAAAAAAAACAACAAAAAATCAGTTGTTGCAAAATTCAGCACAAATCCATATCAAAACCACTACATTTTAAGTTTCATTAGATACTTTAATGTTTTACTTTTAACGTACCTTTTCAGATAAGTTACGTTTACTTAAGTAAAAGTATCACATGAAAAAGTACTTGAGTATTTCTATGCTCCAGAATCTGTACTTTTAAGCAACAAAATTCAGTACTTCTTCCACCACTGCCAGAGACGAACATGCTGCAGCAACTATATAGCCTGACCAATCCTCTACATTCTGTTCAAAGGGTCTGAAAAGGACCATAAGGGCTTCAAACCTCCGTCCTAACTTGAGATGGTCCAACCACCTCACTAATTTGGAGCAAGTGTCTCTTGAATTGAGGAAGGCATCTCTTCTTGAACAAAATATATAGCTTATTTTACCTGAGATAAATAACAGTTAAATACTTTGAATCTGACCCTCTGGAATCGGGGGGAGACAGGACACAGTTTCAAAACCCACGCTGTGGTACACCAGGTTTTGGTAAAGTCTGTGTTTGAGAGATCATCAAAAATCAGCAACACTCAATATTCTAATTTTCCTGTGTCCAAGCATCGAAAGTTCTGTGAGAGCCCCGAGCTAAAATGTGTCATTGAAAGATATAGGGCTGGAAAGTATGTGTTTACATGAAAGAAGCACTGGACAAAAGGGCAAATTTTTTTCAGGATGTTGCTCATAAAACATGATTTTTACAGAGAAGTCCCTGTGGTACACCAGACGACAGAGGAGCTACACGTGAAGTCCCTGAAGGCCATCCTGTTAGGCTACTAGGGCTGCAGTCAAGTACATGAATGAAGCACTAATACAAAGGATCTTTCAACTAAAAGGCTCTTAAATTTTTTCAGGATCTTGCTCAAAAAGCAACTATGATTTATACAGAGAGTGCCGAGTAAAAACTAAATCTCTGTAGACTAGACCAGTCATTCCCAAAACTCAAGCTAACTCACAATTGCATCTTTCCTCTCTCTGCTGTGAGAGCATATAAACCCTAGATGAAATCTAAAAAAGATCTTTCTGCTCAGAACTTTTTAAGCAACTAAGAACCATCGTCTGAGTAATCGATGATGAGGACACAAAGCAGCCAATCACATGAGGACAGACAGAAGAGGGGAATCCAGCCAAATCCAAACAATTATCAACAATATGGGCTCTAAAGAGAGTATGGAGCAGATCACATGGAATCATTACAAAAATAAAAGGGAAAATAAAAAAATTAAAATAGTAATAATAAAAAAATATATAAAAGTATAAAAAATATATAACTGGACTAGACTGGATTGGACAAAAAAACTGCGCTAAATCTGGACTAGACGGTAACTAAACCAGGACTATAACAGAACCAAATTTATCAGAACTACCCAGGATAAATCAAGTAATTCTATCAACTGACAAAAAAAAAAAATAAAAAAAAAAAAAAAAAAAAAAAAAATATATAGTCCAGTTGACAGAATTTTTATTTATTTAATTATATATATATATTTGTATTATAAAGTATTTGACAGAATTATGTATTAATTAATTTATTTTTATTAATTATTTTTTTTTTTTTTTTTTTTTTTTTTTTTTTTGCAGCAGCAACCTAAGAAAAAAAAAAGTCAAAAGGTTAATATAAAATATCTAGAGCGCCGTTTGGGAGCCAGTCTTTAGTGGGAGCCAATCCAAAAGAACAGAATATTTAAAAAGAGTCAGACTACCCATTACTACTGGGACATGGGATCTTGTCTCAAATTTAAGATCAGCAGTACATGTCATTCAAACTAATATACAGTTCTTATTTTCACTGCACTGTCAGAGTAACTGGCACACTAGCACTTATTTCCACTACTACTGAAACCCACAACAGTGCAAATACACCCCAGCTTCCGACCTTTGACCTTGGAAGCCCGCTGAGCCTCCAAGCTGGAATAACACTCACACGTTTCCACAGATTTTTCCCACTGTGAGCACGCACACCGGGACCGAGCGCAGCCTGCGGAAGTCAGCCCTGGTTCAGAGCCGGTCTTCCCGCGTCCGAGCTCCGGCGTGAGGGGGAGGGCGGCCGGATCACAACGTCAGCAAAGAGAAAGCCCCAGGATGTGTGCTCACAGCATATAATCACACAGCAGGTAATGAAGAGGCTGATGGAGTGGAGCTGTGGAGTGTATTAGGAGGAAACCGAGATGTCAGCCAGCAGGAAATGGCATGGTATAAATAGGTGGTGTTCTTGGTAACCTGGAAGCTGGTTTGAGGTTGAAATTTTCACTTTTCGCCTGAAGAAAAACAGCGTAGTGGAAATGCAGTTCTACAGCTGTGTATAACTTGCACCAAAAAAGTAGTAGTGATGAGCTGAGTGGCAAATCCAGAATGATATCTCTCTGGATTTCTTTTGTACACAGATTGATATCAGTCCCCACGCCCTCTGTCGTGCCTCAAGCCAAACATGATCAGACTGGCCACCTGTTCTTTACAAATAACATCAAATTTATCTCACCTAATTTCATATCTTTTTTTATTTATTTTTGTGGTAGGCTACTGCAAATAAAGCCCCAGCATACACTTCCCTGAGCTGGGATCAAACTGCTCTTCTCCTAGTTATATGACAACGTCTTACTGTGCCACTTTTGGATATTAACCTACCTGTTTTGATCACTGGCGGTGGTTACATGTACACTCAAAATCTGTATATTATCACATTTTTGTTGTTAAAAGATTGTTAAAGGGGCGATACTCTTCTTTCACTCATCAAACACATACCTGATGAGGCTTTAGATGTCATCCATGCATGTATACACGGTAACATGGTAATCTAAATAAGCTATGTGTTAGCAATTAAAACCGTATAGCAGTAAAATACTCCGTCCTTAAATATAATAAAAAGAAATAGAAAAGAAATTGAAATAGATGAAAAAAGTTACATTCTGTTTCATTCTGTTCTTACCCTCGCCTCCATAATAGGCAGCATGTCTGATCATTTCTTGGATTTTTGTGCACAGAAGTGAACAACATGGGGCCACTTACACGCTGAACAGCTGAAAGGTTTTTGCCGTTACATGTCACGGACAACTGGAGCCTATACTTGGGCCTTTGAAGGGGTCTGTCCTGGACAATGGCCAGCTCTACAGCCAATCTCAAGCTATTAAAGCTATTTTTTTTTTTTTAACATTCAGTCACCAAGGGCCATACTGAGTCACCAATTCACCACCATTATTATATATTATATTATTATATTATCTGAGATGGAATCATGGGATAACATGGTTTACAGTGTTTTTGTATGTATATATACTGTATGAAGAGGGTCATTAAAGGAAATATATTATGCAAAATCAACTTTAATGAACTTTTTTAATGGAGTTTTCTCATCATTAGCTTACTCAAAGTTGTATTTTAATCGATTTGTTATCTTAAAACATTAGCAACTCTTACCTGGCACATGTGTAATTTAAAGAGCATTGATCGCTCAGGATTGTGCCTTAAATATACAGTATCTGTGCTACTACTACTTTACTTTCTATGGAGATGTATTAGAAAAATATATGTAATTATAAAGCACGTTACCTATAACATTTACTGACAGTTATAATGATGTGATCTTGATTTAAAAAAAAGCTAATTTACTCAATGTAAATGTTATAAACACCCAAAAAAACATTGATTTGATTTTAGTTTGTACAATCAACATTTCTAAGCAGTTAATTATGCAAATTAACAGTGTTTTGCATAAAGCTCTTGGGATTGTTTCTCTTCAAACTTCTCTTTTTTCTCTCTCTAAACGCTAATCAGCAATACACCAAAATACAAAAATCCACTTCTCTCGTCAATCTGAAGCTTTGTAAATCCAGTAAAAAGCTCAGGCTTTCTTCTGCACTTGATAATGTGTACATCCCGGTGCGCAACATTAATCCACAGTCTCAGAAACTCTCATAAAGTTTGTTCATTACATTCAACGCTATTAGTTTCTATGGGAATTTTCTGTCACTCTCCTGCCAGTATAAGGTTTGGTAATGCATGCATGACAACAACTGCAAGAGCTCTCTAACCCCAATTCTATTATAAAGCTGTTTTAGACCAATATTGTGGTTTACAGTGAACAGAATGTAAAATGATCTATACTACCAGTCAAAAGTTTGGACACGCTCTTTTTTTTTTTTTTTTGGACAGCAAGTTTTTTCATAAATTTTACTTATTTTCATGACTCTGAATGAGCTGAACTGAAGAAGTGGCTTGGATGAGCAGCAAAACATCTTCACTCCAACAAAATTTGTCCAGTTGACAGATTTAACCCTGGAGAACCCACGGGGTCAAATTTGGCCCTCATCCTAAATCAGGGAATAAAGGGTTAAAATTGAAAAAGTGGATATTTCAGAGTTCAGTGAGCTTTTAGCAGTAATTTAATGCAATGTTCATAATTTTCCAAAGAAGAAAAGGGTTTTTGGGTTCTCTGGGGTTCAACTACTTCTTTTGCCATGACTCTGAATGGACACATTCAAAAATAAACTAAAAAAACTATTCGATTTTTTTTTAATACAGCCATCCTGACATGGCACACACGTGAATCACCTTTTTAATGCCGTGGCTGAGAACCATGGCATCAGACTTGTAGGCGCAAATGTTCATCCCAGCCGCTTCACACTCAGCTGCCCCAGTGCATGTTGCATGTCCTGACTTGATGAAGCCATCACGACAACATCATCTGGAAACAGCAGAGGTGAGATCCTGTGGTCCCAAACAGGACCCCCTCTGGCCCCTGACTATGCCTAGAAATTCTGTCCATAAATACAAGATCCAACATGCACTGTGAACAGGTCTGACTTACTGACTTACTAAAGCAGGCTAGAGGAAACAGCATGGGAAATCTAAGGCTGTTAATGCTCATTATACATCCACAGAAAACCGTTAAGACTATTTCAGTAGTGACAATTGTTCTCACATTAAGAGTTTATTTCTTTCAAGGACTTTTTGAGCAATAAAAACACCTGTAACTTAAATGCCAGGTATCAATTTACAGTGCAACCATGAAACGTGTTAGCTAAAAATGGTTAAAGTTTTAAATGTTTTTATTCCACACACACAACACACACACACACACACACAAATGTCCTTACTGACTCACAAATCTGACTCTTATTTGGAAATGTTGTTCCTATAATACTCCAGAGTATGGCATAAAAAACACTTCTATCACCATGGAGAAAGTATTTTTAACTTTCTATTACCATCCATCATGTAGGTCATGTGCCATTTTCATTAATTTTGATTGCTGCTTTAATGTGTTACTGTGAAATGATACCGGCCCTGAAGTATACCTGGATTAAACCAGGACTTACACCACTATACACACAAGTCTATATCGGGATTAAACAGGGATTAAACCAGGACCAAACCAGTACCAAAAACCAGGACAAATGCCAACGCAGGTGTAGTGCGTCTAGTCTTTTCCACAGAGGTCATTCACACATTTAATTCTTCTACCTTCAAGTTAAAATAGAAAGAATAATTGTGCAATCCTTCTCTGTCAAGCACCAATATTCTGCTCCTGCATAATCAGTGATTTTCATTTTTAGGTTATTACAAGGCCATTCAGCATAATATTGTAGGACGAGATGAGAACACTCCAGTTTGAATTTCAGTCTACAAATGGACCGCACTGTGACCTGATGTAGCCTTTGGAGTGATTAGGTTGCATGTAGTGTCTCTTGTTGTGTTTTCTTCAAAATAACAACCGGATAGAGACAATAGACCATGCAGAATTTAGAAAAACAAATCAAATCTACATTGGCTGTGATCACATGCATGCCAAAATTGGATTATTATCTGATTTGGTAGATTATGTAAATGACATGCAAGCCTTAAAATCTTAAATCAAGTGTTGATTTCAGTTGATTTTGCAGTATACACAAAATGGTATTACACTTTTATGGGGTATTAATTGCTAACACATAACATATTTAGATCACTATGTTACTTTTATCGTTTTGAAAATGCTATACTCTTGCCTCAATTATCTCGGGGTCTTGTTCTCGAGTGAGAGAAGGATGGAGCGTGAGATTGACAGGTGGATCGGTGCAGCGTCTGCAGTGTTGCAGTCACTGTATTTGTCTGTTGTGGTAAAGAAGGAGCTGAGTCGCAAGGCGAAGCTCTCGATTTACTGGTCAATCTATGCTCTTACCCTCACCTATGGTCATGATCTCTGGTAATGACCGAAAGAACAAGATCACAGATACAAGAGGCTGAAATGGGTTTCCTCTGCAGGGTGGCTGGGTGCTCCCTTAGAGATAGGGTGAGGAGCTTGGTCACATGGGAGGAGCTCGGAGTAGAGCCACTGCTCCCACACGAGCCAGCTGAGGTGGCTCGGACATCTGCTCAGGATGCCTCCTGGATGCCTCCCTAGGGAAGTGTTGCGGGCATATCCCACTGGGGGGAGACCCGGGGGAAGACCCAGGAGGAACTATGTCTCTCGGCTGGCCTGGGAACGCCTTGGGGTCCCAACGGAGGGGCTGGAGGACATGTCTGGGGTGAGGGAAGTCTGGGAGTCCCTGCTCAGACTTCTGCCCCACGACCCGGCCCTGGATAAGCGGAAGAAAATGGATGGATGAAAATGCTATATTCAAAAAGCAACGTATTAATATGTGACGTGGTAGAAAGCTCTAAAAAGTCGATTTTGCATGATCTGTGCAACAACAAAAATGTAGGAGAGCGGCTTGAGCCCAGGTCAGGGAAGTGTATACTGTTGTTGTGTCCTTGAGCAATACACTTAATCTGATTGGTGGCATTTGGAGAGGCCATTGGCACAGAATAGGAATCAGTATCCCCATAAATAACATTCATATTACACAATTATGATCAAGTTCTGATTTCTCTGATTTGAAATGTGCCTTGATGGTAATAATGTGAATGCACAAAGATAAATACCTAAAAATGTATTTATTTCTGATTTTCTGTTTTTGTATAACAACATTCATTTTGTTTTTGTCGTTTATATTTTACTTTTATACTTTGTTCTTTTCTCCTGTTTGCTAACAAAGGGCATAGTATTGTCTATAAATGTATGCTAATGTTGCTTTAATGAGATCTCTAGTGACCTTAATACCTACCTCTGAAGGCCTGTTTGATCATCCATCTGGAGGTGATCGTGGGTTGTTGTGATGGGTCTCTTCTCTCTGGCTCACAATGAAAGACCTATACACCTCTGAAGTGCTGATCTAAACAAAAGCACTGCACCGTGAGCCAAACTGGACACGTCACTGAAAAACCACATTCATATTCGGGATTAAAGGGCCCGCATTAGCTTGTTTACTATGTGCTCACCATTCACAGTGACAAAATGATAAATACTGAGACATCTACACTTAATGTTAGTCTTTTAGTCTATTAGAAAAAAAACTAAAATACACACTCACACACACAGACACCCACACCCAAGACAGATGACAGTTATAAAAGGCAGGTGTACCAGTGTTTCCATATAGAGGACTACAGCGCTACACACAGCACAGGTGAATCTGGGGTTCACCAGCACCGCCACAAGAGAGTTCTCAGTCATTTAAGTGACAGATGAAGTTATACATCAAAGTTCTCATAACAGCCTGAAAAGTGTTTATTTGGACCTGACAGAACAGGAAACTGGCACTATTGAACCTCAGCTTTTTCAGCAGCATTCTTAGAGCATCAATACAGGCAACTTTAAGCTTTTAGTATGTAGCCTTCTTATATTTGCACCACAGTGGGGCTGTATACAAAGGTGTACAGTCCTTTCCTTACAGGTATACAGTATACTACTGTCATGATCTCTGTCTGCTCCTGCCTCCGGTGTCTCCTCTCCCCCTCCCTCACCTGACTCCAGAGCTGGGCGGAGCCCTGGCTCCTCCCACACACACCTGCAGCCCATCAAGGCAATCAATGCAGCTGCAGGTGATTAAAAGGAGCCAGGACCCAGCTCTCCTTGCCAGGTCGTCTGATCGTCACCCTGCTGATTCTCACTGTGTGTCTTCACACTGTTCGTCGTCGTGCTGCTTGTCTCCCTGTTCGTGTCCTGCCTGGTGTCCTGCTGATGTCCTGCCTGTGTTCTCCGACCCTGTCTCCCGGTACCGGCTGTGTTTCTCGTGTCTTCCCTGCACCTCTGGACCCTGACCTCCACCCCAGCACCCAGCTCCTCGTATGTTCTCCCGTCACCTGTTGTGTCTTCTGTCAATAAACACCCTTAAACTACCCCGAGTCCTGCACTTTTGGTCCACCTCACACCCCACATCACGACAACTACATTGTTCATTAATATCATCATCACAAAAGCGTTCTGCAATGAAGTGACCCAAATATTTCGTTTTGGTGGACACACGTAATATTTGGCCAGTCAGATGAAAGTCTGAGAAACAGGTCCATACAAGTTAATACTCCGGACAGACATTGAACTTGCCCATGGATAAACCCACTGTGGACTCTCCAACTCCATGGAAATGATCATTTATAGAGTTCAAATGTCCCAGATCCTGTTTGGACAGAGATGTTTCTTGGAGACAGAGCATGGTGCTTGACTGTGGATACACTGCTCCAAAAATGTGATATTCGCTATCAGCTGCTGAATTTCCAACATGCAAACCTTGACAGTTATAGGATATAACGTGCATGAACTAATGGGATGGCTCTGGCACTGCTCCAGCGGACCCCTTCACACCATGTGCCAAAGTGCACATGGCAGGCCCTTTATGAGCCGTCTTCCACATCATGGCCAAGTTTCTCTCCAAGATAAGCTCTAAGTGTCTCAGCATCAAAACAAACCATTTTTAGAGGCTACAATCCAGAGTCAAAATGGTTTGAAGCAAGTAGCACAAGCTCGTCGTAACACACTGTCCTTATCTTGACCGTGAGAAAGTTGAGAAATTCATTCTCTACTATGAGCTTGCAATCAAGAGTTGGATAGATTTGTCGGTTTATTTCTTGGCCGAGTGTAGCTTGGACCAACTTCACCTGGCTCCTTGTCATCCCCCATCTTGATCTCCTCCCAGAGGTGAATAAATCAAAATCAGGAAGTGTGCATTAGCATGGTAGTTTTTGTTAGCTATACCTGCTGATGTACCTTTGCCACTTTTTCTACTATGTTATTGGTTATTTTATTTTTATCGCCTATTCTTGTATCATATTACCGATTATCATTATTTTTTTTATTTTTTTATTGGCTTATTATGTGGCAAGGCTGGCTGGTTATCCATTCTGTGATCCACATGTGGGGCTCGCACACAGTGCAGTCCTCCAAGCTGACATTATTCTTCCAAGGACGCTAAAAGTATTCCAGTAACAGTTTTGTAGGAGCGTGAAGATGTGTTCACACCGGGGCATCAAGAATGCGTTAGACACCTCTATTTGGACGCCTTTGCATTTGAGGGCCGACGCCTCTGACCCACGTCATGGACGCGCATCCAAGATGCGCATCGTGGACGGGCGTCTAGTGTTTTTTTTTTTTCCGGGGGTTTTTTTGGTGTACAATACCAGACCAGGTTGAGAGAGTGGCTTTGGTGTATTTATTGCAGAAAAGTCATCAACGGAGGTGACAGCTTGGCGGCAGTGTGTCTGAGTACATGACATAATTCAGAGGTGTTCCGAGTTTGGCGAGTTATTTGTGTGTATTTGTGTGAAACCAATGTTATAGAATATACAAATAAAACAGGCCTCATCTGTAAAGCGTTAATGTTTTCAGGTTAGACTGTAGTACATTTTAGTACAGGAACATTACA
The DNA here is from genome assembly GCA_019594935.1 of Periophthalmus modestus. NCBI lineage: Eukaryota > Metazoa > Chordata > Actinopteri > Gobiiformes > Gobiidae > Periophthalmus > Periophthalmus modestus. The sequence continues at coordinate 16,534,765 of JAIEZT010000009.1, forward strand.
TTTACTATTTGTGTTGCTTAGGTTTCTTGCCACTGGGGGCTCATACAGGACAATTGGGACTGTCAGGACTGTGCTGTCACTGTGGCTTCAGGTTCATCACAACATGTCCATTCAAGACTGACACTAATTACCAGGTTACACAGGGAAATTAATAAAACATACAGATTTACCTAACTCTTGTCTGTGCTTTTTGATTTTTTTATTTATGGTCTTCAATTGGTAAATGCATGTAAGCTTTTAGATATATAAATATAGATACATTTTGTTAATATTTACTGATATTACCCCTCACAAACCACACAGTAGTAGACAAATGGTGCATGATGTATAAAAAAAACAAATGTTTTATAATCAAATTTATATATTTTATTATACAACTTAAATTTTTTTAAAAACAAATATTAACATAAAAAAGATAAATTAACTATTTACATATTCTAACACTAACCCTATCCTTTTTGTCTTTATATCATCTGCCAGAGTCACATTGTAGAGTAGTAGACGCTGGGAAACGGCGATGATGAGCGTGTCCTCCATTGTCCATGTTTGTGACTCCCGGTCTTCAGAATAGTGACGTTACTGTGTCACTGGAGCGTGGTCTCTGATTGGTTGACTCTGCGCAAACGGCAAAAAGTTCAGCTTTTTTCAACTTCTAGACGCCCGGACACTCATGACGCTCAACAAAAACGCAGTGTGGCCAAGACACGCGTCCACCATAGACTTTGAATGTGAGCTCGACGCCCCTGTCTGGCAAACAGACTAAATCTCCAGGTATGTTTTAATGAGGAAGGGGGGGTTCTTGCTGTTACTGTATGTATTGTACAGTGGCTCTCTCCCTCCAGCCTGGGTTGATCTCTTTGTCCTCCCTGGTGTCATTGGCTCTGCTGTGCATCAGATAAGCGCTGTGCTGTCAGTCATGTTGCTCACATGCGGCGCTTTGTGTTTGCCTCTACTCATGTCAGCTCACAGATAAGGGCTCAATGAAGGGCGGGCGTTTCATCCAATCTGCCCACTTTAATTAAAAAAACGCCATCAGATCATTAGAGGAGAAAGAAACGGAGCGCCGCGTTAATCAGCTCTGTGTAAGAGAAGGCCGCCAGGATTAGAACACCGAGCCCGAATCAGCAACTTGTGCCCTCCTGCTCTGGTACAATCACTCCAGTTTATCAGGACCAGGTTCACAGATCCAATTCTATGGGTGTAAGCAGAGTGAGCAGCGTGGAGTAATGTGAAAGCTAATGAAACTCCAAACGTGCCAGCGCAAGTATTGTATTGTAGCAAGAAAGCTGAATGGATGTTTCAAATAAATTGTCCCCATGACAGACAGAAACCTCCCTACACAAGGCGTACTTTCGTGCTTTTATGGAGGTCTCTTATTAACAATTAATTATATTGTAACTGAAACCTAAAAATGCATATTACTAACTGCATTCTGCATTTGGAGTGGAAATAAAAGTGGCTGGCTTATACACATGTAATAAGGCAGTCATAGTTAGGTCCGTGGAACAATGACAAATTCACATTAAATTTTCAACTAAAATCGATTTGTGACCCTATCAAAGTGCTTGTGAACATACAAATACTTGCACAGACAAAGGTTTTCCAAGGTTAAAACGTTTAGAGCACATTCAGTGTGTTGAAGAACCATTGTCAGACCTCATATTTGCTGTGGTACAAATGTGATTATTACAAAGAGAAAAACACAGCAAAGATCCTCTACGGACACACAGGAGCACTTACTCTGTACTGAAAATAAAATGGAAGATGCCTCACTCCGATAATTTTACTCAAATCTTTGTTACAGTTCGTAAATATGAAATGAACATGTTTATTTAGCATGTATGAACTTATTTATAACTAATCTTATGAAATATTAATGTCCTTTAACCCAAAGACATGACACTGCCTGCTTGATATTATCACATTATATCACTACAAATTGCAAAAAAACACATGAAAATATTACAAGTGTGACATGGCATATTCAACCAAAACTCCAATTCAGTCCCTTCTTTAACAAACCGCACTTCTACTTTGCACACTCCTTTATCACCGCTGGGTAAAGTCTTTAATATTACTCCCATGGGCCATTTATTTCTGTGTGCTTGAGCTTCCTTTAACAGAACTACATCTCCCTCTTTCACATTTGGAAGGTTTTCAGTCCATTTTGTGCTTTTCTGCAAGGTAGACAAATATTCTCCTTTCCACCTTTTCCAAAATGCGTCTGTGAGCTAGTCATACCTCTCCCCATTGTTTTCTATTCAACTGTCCAGAGGAAAAGTTACCAGATTCTGTGCTTGGGTGTTAATAAGTATTGCTGGACAGTCCGGATCAAAGACCTTGCATTCATAATAATCCATTACCTCGGCCATAAACCTTGTGAGTCGGTCATGTTTGAGGATTTTTGAACATCTAGGACATGATTGGACAACCCTATGAGACATTCCCAGGACCCTCGCTTTTGGGACACTTGTGGAGGGTTGAATGTCCATGAACACCTCTTCTCTTTGGCATCCACATCCACCCATGCCTAGTTTTCCCGCAAAATTAGTCCCACAAGAGCTTGCCAGTCTCAGCATTCATAAAGCTGTCTGTGGACATAGTTTCAATCAAGTCAGTGTGCACTTTGAGGTTCCTTTCTTGGATTCTTGAGCAATTTGTGAAACAAATAGAATTCTGTGGTCAAGCTTCTTTCAGCTCCACATAGGCAAAGGTTAAACCCTTCTTGAGCCATGGGGACCTAATCAAGCTGATCATGCCGTTTGCAGTTCGTGCATAGCCTAGCTGTCCTGCTCACTAACAGTCGGAAACATGACCCCATCACCCCTGTCCTGCACTCCTTGCACTGGCTCCCTGTCCAGTACAGAATTCATTTTAAAATTTTGATGTTTCTTTTTAATGCAGCCAAATGGTCTTGCATCCTCCGACCTGTGTGAGATTTTTGACCCCTCACCAACCCAGCAGAGCTCTACGGTCTGCTGGGCAACATCTGCTGGAGTGGGGTGATCATTCTTTTGCAGTGGCCGGTCCAAAACTCTGGAACTATTTGCCCATTTAGTTACTGATCCATCACTGACCTGTCTTTGTTCAAAGCCAAACCTAAAACCCACCTTTTTAGAATGACTTATAACACTTAGTGGCCCTGTGACGCTTTCTTTATTTGAATGGTGTCTTTTTGATGGCTTTTTGTTGTTGGAAGGTGCTATAGAAATACAGTTTGATTGATTGATTGCACACATCCCTTAGTGTCACGCATGAGAAAATATCTGCAGACTGTTTGTTTAGGGCTACCCGTTGTGGTAAAAGGAGGTTCTGGCGTTACTCGATCTGCCATTTTTTGAGCCTGCATTTCCTCTCACAACTTGCGGCAGGTGACACACAGTTATGTATTGCAAAAGACACAAGGCGCTTACCTCCAACTATCCAGAAACAAGCGCCGCAGACAACTCTTTCCGTATCGTGTCGTCCTTGATGAGCTGTTTGCTGAAGTGTCTGATGAGGAGTGTGGCAACATGGCTGGAGGAAGGAATAATCAGAGGCCGCTTTTCATTTTCTGTGGGGTCGGAGGAGGAGAGATGCCCACCGATGCGTAACAGTCCCTCGTTATCTACAACTGGATTGAGCTTTTTGAGTGTGCGATTTTTTGATTTGATCTTTTTTGTTCTTTCAACTGTTACAATGTATCTTTGTAACATCATGCTGAACATTTTTTGATACTTTTCCATATTTTTTTTTTTTTTTTTTTTGCTTTGCATGCTGCCCAACTTCATTTATTTTTTTATACATGTATCCAGTACACTTAATGCACTTTTTTTTTTTTTTTTTTTTTTTTTTTTTTCATTTTTAAGCTCAAAAAGGAGAGAAGAAGAAAACTTATTAAATCCCATCACTATCCTCCAATGACTTGAACAACTTGAAAATATTTTGAAGCATTTTGAACTCTGATACCGCGATTGTGTTTTTACTTCTGGGCATATTTCTTTGCCATTTTCAGGTTCAGCAAGTGAGACTGGATTGTTCTTGTTTGACTCACATTGTCTGAATACCAGAAACTTGGGCCACTGATTCCGTTGCTTTTTTTTAAGTTCGGCGGCTGAGATAAATTTCGTTACTTGGTCAGCTGCCACATAGCACATAGCATTGTTCACACCGAATATGTGCCACATGGTTGGCTAAATACTAGAATTTTTGAGGAATTGTGTATGTAACCTAGCACAATATGAAAATTTAACACTGTCATTTTCATATCTAACAACTCTTTGATTAAATTATACGTCTCTACTGCGAGTATGACACAGCTGACACAGTTCTAGCTGTGGGACAGTGTGTGTAGGGCCGGGGATGAGTTTGGACTGACCTTGATTCTCTAAAGGTATAATATTCCCTCTATCGCTACAGTAGTTGCATCGCAGAAAATACACAGTTCATTACTTTTGATAGCAGTTAACAAACCCGAATTGTAGCACCTTTTGATTTGCAGATTCTGAAGGAAGAGATGAGTCCCAGTCTCTCTTTTCAGATGAGTAAAGATGAGATCTCTGAGTAGTGTTTTGCCCCGCGTGATTATGGGAGCAGCAAAGCCCAAAGGGTCATGTAGGTTATTGACCTTTGACAGTACTCCCCTGTGTCTGAATAGTTTAGTCTCACTGAACACAAGGTAAGTGAAACTGTCAGTTTGTAAGTTCCAACAAAGTCCTAGGCCTCTCTGAACTGAGAAAAGACCTATGCCAAGGACAAAAGATAATATTATTTTTTTTTTTGCAAACACTATAATTTGATTTTCAACTTACCGTAATTGTGTTTATAAGTTCAGATGTATCTCGAAATCTTCCCTGGAAGCAAAGGTACAGTTTGAGAGCTGAGTTGGAGACAGGTTTGCTGCTGTTGATGCCCTCATAGCTGCTAATCTCAAGTGCCACAGTGCCAACACCCACCAAAGTGGACCCACTGTCCCAAGCACACGTCCTGAGACACCACAAGCACCAGGGCCATGTTTGACCAGCCAGGTTTTCGATGAGGAGCTGTGAGGAGATCTCCTGAATGTCCCTCTTTGTCACATATATCACCCAGACAAAGGAACACGTTTGTGCAGAAGTACACCTTACATTGTGACATGTGACAGGCTGAACCATCAAGTTAATTTCTTTTCTTTTATCCATTAAAATTAATTAATTAAAGGAGTTGGGAGTTATTAATAAGGTTGCTACTAAGCTTGAATCATTCTTAAACTTTTTTTTTTTTTTTTTCATAATGAGTAAAGTCTTTGTTTATGCTTTATTAAAACAAATTAAAGTGTAGTTGTATAGAATTGTTGCTCACCAAACCTGGTACTAATATTAAAATTCTGTCCCATTCATTTTAACAGAAGAGAAAAATAAAAACATTAATTATGCCATTTGCAGACAGCACAGCCAAATGGTTGTTGTTTATGTGTTTGTCAAATTTGCCAAGGAGTACTACTGGCCAATATCAAACTTCCAGCTCCAGTTTCTGAATTTTTGCAAATGTGGCCAGGATTCGTGGAGCTTGATGAATTAAAACGAATATTTTACTGTCAAACTGTTGTGGATCGCTATATTTTCAACTGCATATTTATCCAGCATAACATTAGATTTAAGAAATGTTTATTATGTGTTTGTTAGCATACATGCCAATTTCGTCTCTAATCACTAACATGCTACACAGTTATGTTTTCTATCAAGGCTCTGGTGGTACTTGCAGTCGAGTGATCGTTAGTCATCAAAACAGTCCTGTTTTTTCATGGTTTGTGATGTTCAGAAGCTAATGCCAACTCTTCCATTGAAAATACATTGGAGCTAAAGTATGGAAGGGTACCAGGCTTTAGAATGTGGATTCAGGGAGTGTGACGTCACCCATAGCTTTCGATTTCAGCCAAATTAAGCTTATCAAGGCAAACAGTGAAAGCCAGGTTGCAGATGACTTCACAGCATTCTATTGCCTGACCAAAAAAAGTCGGCACCAAAAAAAATAAAAAATAAAAAAAGTTCACACTCTTTAGCTTTGATTCTTTCACAATTTGAGCCTGATGACTTGGAATATGCCCCTGCCATCAGGGAAGAAAAAATCCATTGATGGAATAACCTGGTCATTCAGTATATTCAGGTAGTCAGCTGACATCATTCTTTGAGCATAGACTGTTGCTGAACCTAGACCTGACCAACTGGAGGAGGCTCGGACCTATTTGCTTAGTTAAACCCAGGTGACGACTTTCTTTTTGGGCCAGGCAGTGTATTTAATACAGATGAGGGGTAGGTAAAATTATTATTTTTAAAATGCATATTGATAGTCCTAATACAGTGAGTTTTTTGGGCCTACACTAATAGAAATGATCAGGTTTAACATTTATGAATTTACCTCTGAGATATTTCATGACAAAGTACAATATAATCAATAGGCCCCCATCTGAGAGTATGATCATACTTAGAATCTGAAAACCCCCAATAGGAGTCAATTTCTTCATTTGAAATTACTACCGTGAGTACTATAGCAACCACAGAGCCAATCAAGAGCAAGGCTGTTGAAGGTAACGCCCCTTCCCACTCACATCACTGGTGGGGCAGGCACTTAGCAACACTGTCAATCAAACCTGTTGCTACACTAGCAGGAGCGACCACAGCAAAAGAGGGCAGCTCATTGGTCTGTTATTAATCTTCATATCTCAATTTACAAACAAAATAATGAAAAAAAAGACACATCTCATAGAGCAGGTTAATACGAACATCTTGAGACGAGCCTGACAGCAGCAGTTAGAGAGAAAGGGGCGATATTTTTTCAATAGAAAGTGAATTGGAGCCAGTTTCGATGGAGTCGGAAGCACGCCCATGTTCACTTCCTTTGGGAATATGATGGCTAGCAGGTTGGCTATTTCCATTTATATATACAGTCTATGTTGCAAACACTGGATGGGTTTATTAAAGAAAGAATAAAAAAAAAACAACAGAATACACATATCCCATTCAAGAAATATGATTTAATTTGAACAAAACAGATAACAAAAACCTGCCGTAAATTTCGCCCCTACCCCAGACCATTTAGCTCACGCTTAAATGACTTTATTTTCGTGGAACCACTTGAGTCAACTGTTATTGATGCCGTAATTGTAAAAGATGTCCTCACACGTGCCAGCTAATTGACTTGATGAAATGAAGCGAACATGGCTCAAACAACAGCTGGCGACGTGCACTTTTTTTGTTTAATAATGTTGAAACAGTTCATTGTCTCGTGTTGGGCTCATCTGTGATCCACTTGGAAGAAATCTGTCGGAGTAATTATTCATAAGTAACAGCTGCTTTGGTAATCAGCTGGAGACACAAACAACAGAGCGCTATCACAGCCGTCGAAGTGCACCGAAAGATCCACGAGTGGCAAATACCTCAGGTTTGGAGTTGAAGACGTGGCATATTGGTAAATTGAAGATGCTCTAAGGAACTTTTTAGCGGGGGTCAAAAACGTGATTGTATTCATGGAGATGTCATTGCTGGGTTTCAGATGACATCGCAACGTTCTATCGACCAATATTTTATAGCACAGATGGAGGACAGCTAAATGAATATTGTTAAAATGCTGATTTCTGCTGTAATTTAGTGAGTTCCTGCATCTAGTCCCTTATAGAGATGATCAGGTTCAACATTTATGAATTTATTGTTTGACTATTTCCTCGCAAATTGCAGTGTATTCAATAGGCAAATCTGTCTCTTGCCCCCGTCTGAGTGTGACATCGACACATTAGAGAACCTGAAAACGACCAATTCCTTTGCCTGGGATCACAGTCTGTATAAAGAGGTGGACTAAGGGAGTGTGACATTACCCATAGCGTTCAGCTCCAGCCAAATGATGCTCATCGAGGCTAGCGGTTATGGGGGCGAATTTGGAGCCAAGTTCTGTATTTGGAATTCCGACCTCGAGTATCATAGCAACCAAACAACCGTTCTGGAGCGAGGCTGCTGAAGGTAACGCCTGTTCGCTTAGCAACGCTGTCAATCAAACCTGTTGCTAATCTTAGCTGGAGTGACCTTGAGGAAGAAGCCGCCTGATTTGTCTGTTATTAATGTTCATATCTTGATTTACGGACAAAAAAGCCAAATAAAAATGCTCGGATCAGGTAGAACTTGGTTACAACTTGGTTTCCTTAGTTACAAGCTTAGTTTCTTTGGTTACGAGCTTAGTTTCCTTGGTTACGACTTGGTTTCCTGGTTATGAGGTGGGTTTCAAGGTTTCAGGTTACGCTACGTGGTTACATCGCATTCAGTTTTGTACCAGGCAAAATGTTGAATACTCCAGTGACTGACAAATGCCCTAGTGCCATCACCAGCTTGTCTCCATGGAGTTTGATAAGTTTAATGTCATATTGTGTAACTTTCCAGGCAAAGCGATAACATCTCCAAGCAGGTGGTGGTGGTGGTAAACCCTCTACTTGGAAAAATTACATAGTGCATCTTTACAGAAAAACGGAAGTTAAGGCATAAGGCATGTCTTTCCAATCTGAACAACTGAAGATTGAATGCCATACTGTGGAACATTCCGGGCTCATGAAGAAGAAAGTGTAGGACCTTCCAACCAGGAGTTACATTGCACATTTTTAACAATAAAATCTTGTCGGTTCACCCTAATGATGATATCTGCTCATAATTAAATTCTTAAGCTAAAAAAATAATCCACTTTAAGTATGCTAATAGAAAGTAATTGCTGTTCCTTTCAAATATTTTTCACTCGCTTCCAAATATATACACAAAAACCACACCAGAGCGCTTTGTTACAACACTAATCCTACAGCTTTACATAACCATTATTCCTATCCGTTTCAAATGCCTTAACAACATCAGACAAGTGGGCCAGGCACTCACCTCACATAACACTTTATGATGCTAAACTTAGCCGCTTTAGTTCCAAGCTGTTCTTGAAACCCCGTGCCCTCCTTGGCCTTGTGTCCCCACATCTGGAGCGCGTTGGCTGGACAGATGTTGGGATTCACTGTGGCACCTGTCTCTGTGACAGAACACTTCCTTCAGCCACAGGCCCTCGGGGTCCGGGCGGCTGCCAGCTCCAAGCCTGAGTCCTCCATCTGGAAGACTGAGCAGGGATAATTGACTTCAGACACTTAGTTTTCTTCTCTGTAAGTGAAGTTGTGGAGAGTTAATGACTTTGTGTAATGATGAAAGATAACGTGGTTACGTGCCAGATTTAGTCCACTTAAAGGTGCAATGTGTAACTTTTCTGGTGGAAGGCCTGCCACCTGCTTGTTTCCATGGAGATGTTATCGCTCTGCCTGGAATGTTCCACAGTATGACATTAGACTTATCCGTTTACATTGCAGACAAGTTAGGCTACGTTACAGGTCTGATCAGTGGAGTGGCGAGCATGCAAATAATAGAATTAATACATGTTTTTTTGAGGTAATTTTGCATAATGACGAATGAAATAAATGCAAGATTGGTAAGTTGCCATGGCGTGAAACATTCAAGGCAAAGCAATAACATCCTCATTGATACAAGCAGATAACAAACCAAAAAAGTTGCCTGTTTTTCTACTAGTTATTATTTTACTTACTGATTGGACACAGGCAGCAAAAGTACATAGAGGTAATTCCATGACTGTTACCTAGCAACCATGATGTAAACCAATTAACTACAGGGTGAAACAGCTTGAAAAAATATCCGTTGTGAGTAAATCGCCTCTGTATAGTTAGAGGGATTCAATTTTAGAGCTCACCACTCCTTCCTGTACTTTTCTCAATTATTTATTTTCCATACATAAAAGGGGGCAGGCTTGCTTGTGTCAACTTAATAGTTCTAATCTACAACATCCGTGATTGTTATGTTATAATTTGAACATTTTAAATCACATTATTCATGTAAAATGACTTATAGAAAACTGTGCTGACGTCCCCCTTAACGTCATTACAACAAAGAGCCATGAAGTTGGCGGCACCTTGCATGGATAGCTGCAGATCAGGCTAGCAAGCAACTAGAACAACTCTAACAGGGTTAAAAGGTTTGAAAATATGTCTGATTTAGTGGGCTTTTATCTTATTATATCAGTGTGCCTCCATTATGTTGTTACTCCATTTGTGTTTTAGATTGATTCATGCATGTTTGAATAATCCTATTTTGTCCTTTTGGTCTAAAAATGCTTTTTTTTTTTTTAGTTACCTCCTATTTCAAAAATAAAAACATGTGAGTGGTATGTTAAATAAACTTTGAAGCTTAATGTTTCTTTAACAAATTATTCATCTAGAATTATTAGTCAAGCTCACCCACACAGAGGCAAACCCAGATTTGCTCTGCATGTCTATGACTGGCTTTAGACGCTTCTTCGACATTTCATTTTTCAATTTGCACATTTTTTAACATTTATTCAAGGGACTGCACCCAATTTTCTCTTCAAGTCAAAGTCAAATTTGGTTTCTTCAGTTCAGGATATTGTAAAAGAAGCTCTTAAAAATTATCATGCAAAAAACATAATGCAAAATAAACCTTTTGGAGCTTTCTGCCATGTTATAATATTGTTTCCTAATGAAAAACATGCCTGAAGAAGTTTTAAATGTCATCTATGCATGTCTGAGTAATCTAGTGATCTCTCTGAGGCCCTGTTCGAACCCTCTTCGTAGTTAGCTGTTCGATCCTATCCGAAACTCAGCTCACAAGCTCCCACCACAGCATGAAACAAAACAATACATCACAACTTGACACATGTGCAATAGTTTCATTAGTGAGATGCGTGTTGATTGTGTTGTGAAAGCTCTCTGAAGGGGGAGAGACTTAGGGCGGAGGGCAAAGGGTGTGAAAAAGGAAAGTGAAACAAATCAAACATGTAAATATCTTGTTTTTTGGTGATTATAGCATTTTCAAAACAATAAAATGTAATGGTAGATGTTGATTTAAATATTTTATAGGTTAACAGTTAATAAGAAGTGTAACACTCCCTCTTTAAGGTAGATCATATTGAACTATTTACTGTTTTGTATATTTAAATTTGCTTCATTTAAACCACAATATTGATCTAAAACAGTACAAGCAGAAATTGAACCTTTTTTTATTTATTATTTTTACAATGAAGTTTTAGTGCTTTACTGACCTCTGCCTTAAACTGAACAGCTGAAAGGTTTTACAGCGATTGGAAGAAAATGTATTTTAGGTACAGATTACTGAATGCTGAAATGAATATGTATTTTGTAACGTATTTCATTACATAGTCAAATCAGAGTTAAGTATTGTCAATACTCAGTGTAGCTCAAATTCCCATGCTGAAGTACTGTCACGTATTTCTTTTAATTTAGTAAAGTAACTGCATTGTGAATACCACCAAATGAAAGAGTAGCTGTACCAAGATACAATTACTCAAAATGAATATTCAAAATATGTATTTTCTCTACATTGTATTCAGTTACTTCGCAACACTGCAGGTTACACTGATAAACTTACAGATCTTGTAACAGAAGAACAAATACAATTTTAATAAAGCCGGATTTGAGTTTCTGTGGGCAGTTATTTGCTTTCTTTCTGAATCCTCTAAGCTCACAGCAGTTGGGAGTATTATGTGGACTTTCTGGCTGTGTCCAAGAGCCCGAGAACAGATCATTAGTCAGATAGTGAAATCTCCACAACAGAATAGGGAGAGATTTAAAGTGTGTAGCCAGGCGATGAATCACAGGCAGCTTTGGATCCACAGAACATCTCTCATAGTTCACACAGCCAGCAAGAGTCTTCACTCAGCCCAGACCAGATAAGCAGGGAGAATTTATCCACGACAACCTGCGGCGGCGTCATCTGTGGCGTCTCTGATTCAGATATTTACACGTTTGAAATAGAAAATGTTTAGAAGACTCGGGTGGTGATTTAGACTGTAAAACTGTCTATGTAAAAGGGGCAGAATGTATCTATATAAATGGAAGTGGCTAACCTGCCAGCGATCGCGCTAAATGATCCTGGAGTTTTTATTTCACTATTTATATTTCACTGTTGTGTTTGTATGAACATTAATTAGAGGCAAATCAACAGCTTTTTTTCCCCCAAGGTCGTTCACGCTAGCATTAGCAATGGGTGTGATTGACAACGTCGCTAAGTGATGGTTTGGCAGAGGACAGGAAGGGGCGTTACTTTCAACAGCTTCACTCCAGATTGGCTAAGATACTCACAGTCAAAATTCCAAATGTGTCTCGATGAGTTTCATTTGACTGGGGCCGAACGCTATGGGCGACGTCACACTCACTTAGTTCACTTCTTATACAGTCTATGGTAGAGAGACTGTATATATCTGCTGGTTGCCATGGAGATGTTATTGCTTTGCCTGGAATGTTTCACAATATGGAAGTAAAGTCATCTATCCCCATGGAGATAAAAAGGGGACACTACCAGACCAAGTTGCAAGTGAGATCTGTGGAGTGCCAAGCCTGCTTATAATAAGAATGTAATGTAAGCATCTTTTTCAATCTATGTTTCTGCAATAAAAAAAAAATATATAAAGGCCACATAATAAAGTTTAAAGCCATACTGTGGAAAATCATGCTGTGGAAAATTACATAACATCACCCTGGAGACAGACAATGTGCACCTTTAACTTCATGGAGATACATTTAAACCCATAGTGTGAAACAAGTGGTTGACCCCTCACCCTTGTGAAAAGTTACACAGTGGGCCTTTAAAGAGGCTGTACTAGACTATTAAAGTTTTCGAGCCAAAAAGATGGAGCTAGCTTAAAACAGGGATGTTGCTGTAAGCTGAAAAGCTGTAAACGCTTTTACAGCAGGTGCTTAGTGGTATAATGTTAGGCCCAAAGAGATGCTTTTACAATGTACTGTAGCATATGGGGATAAAAGAAATTTTACAAATCTATCCATCATCGCGTCATTTCAGGACATGTTCAAGTCACTAGGAATGTCTTTCTAATGCACTAAACATACTCTAGGACTTCCTGTGCTTGCTCAATACCTGCCAGTGGAAGTCATAGAAAATAATACTGCTCGCCTCTTTTTTTTTTTTTAGCTTTCTACCATGTTAAAATGTTTCCCTCATCAAAAAACATACCTGAAGAGATTTTAGATGTCATTTATGCATGTTTGAATATATTTGCTATCTCTCCCGGGCCTTATTTCAACCCTTCTCACGTTTTCCTGTAAGATTCTGTGCAATGTTCAGCTCATAAGTCCATGTTCCCACACAATTCTCCGTAAATATGCAAAAACATGATACAAAACAGTACACAGCAACTTGACAAACCTGATGTGCGGAAGTTTGATTAGCGGGTTGCATGCCGATTGTATAATGAGCAAAGGATGTGGGACTCAGCACATAGAAATCTGTGAAAATGAAGAAACACGTTAACATGTTTCAAATATAGCATCCTGAAGATAACAGCTAACATGGTGATCTAAACATGTTATGTGCTAACAGTTTATACCCCATAAAAGCGTAATACTCCTTCTTTAATTAGCACCTATAGAAAAGCTCGGCAACTGTATCTGACGTCATCTCATCTGTCAAAGCTTAAACTCGTTTCCTGGAGAAAACAGCGGAAAGTGACAAAGAGGTGAATGTGTCAATGTCCACGCTGTTGGAAGTAGTCTGAGTGATATTGGAAAAATAATCTTTGCTTTGGTCAAAACTAGTCAAAACCTAAAAATAGAACCAAGGCAGAGTGGAAAAAGTTAGTAGTTCATTTACGAAAATCAAGGAGTCGGACCGAGCAGGCTGGTCTTCAGACGGTCATGGGGTTGTGGAGCAAGATGGTCATCAAGGAGAGGCAGGAAGCAGGAGATAAGAACCAGAGCATCTGAGTGGCGAAACAATCTAGCACCAACTGACAAGAAAGCAGAACTCAAGTAGTTGGCCAAGCTTGATTGCAGGTGGGGTTCAGGTGAATAATTGCCAGACAAGATTAGACAAGACGTCCACTCACACACACACAGGGAGAGGAGGAGGAACAGGGAAACAAGAGAAACTTTTGTCACAGCTGAGGGGCATGGCGTAATATCATTTTTTTCTAAAAGGAATGAAGATCTAGATTTCTCTGTGGCTCCAAAGCCTGAATTCCATAGTCTCCTTTGTGACGTTCAGACCCTATATTAAAGCTGCACATTGTAAACTTTCTGATGGAGAACCCGCCACCTGCTTGTCTCCGTGGATTTGTTAATAATACCACTCGCTGTTAATGTGTATTATGTGTATGACAGTATGGCATTAAAGTTATATATTTCACAGTTACAGGTATTTTTGTGGCAAAATACATCCAACATGTAACCTGGTAACTTCTGGTGGCATCGCCTGACGGTCTCCTTGGAAATAGATAATGTCATAACGGATATTTCAGCCAGATTAATAAACAGAGAAGTTACATAGAGCACCTTTAATTTTGAAGTTCAAAAGTCGCCATATTTGGGTACACGGTATGAAATCTATCTCCATTGGTGCAAGCACGTGATATCAGACGGCCAAGTTACAGGTCAGATCTGTGAGTATGTGATAGGAATGCACGTTTTAAAGAACTATTTTTGCAATTAAAACACTTGCCATACATTGATACATTTCAGTGAAACATTTCCATGCTGGTGTCATAACCTCCAGAAGAATTACATAGTTGAACTTATGATAAAGCATTAGTAGTGAGAGAAAGCAAAATGTATACTGACATTCTGTGTCAACTATGACCTAATTATTCTACATTAAACATTTGTGATCAGATATTAGGATTGCTGCGTTCTGACTGTTCATATTTTAGCCATTTCCACTTTTTTAGTGATAATCAAGTTAAACAGACATTGGTCCCAAAGCCAAGAATTGTTAGTTTTCATATGCAATTTTTATTTTTTTATCTATATTGTAAAAAACAAAACAAAAAATTAAAAAATTAAAAAATCTTTTGACAGTCCTAGACCATTGTAACCTTTGCTTTAAGAGACCTTGCAGGTACTCAGGTGTGTCACTGGTCCACGGCGTGCTAGTCATTTTACCGTAATGCCTGGCTGTTTGTGGGAGGGGGGATGTGCGCCACGATGCTCCATTAGCGTAATGGTCCATTTGGGTTCTGAGGGCTGCTGAGGTGAACGCTGACCACGTCCAGCGCGGTCATTACGGCCACGCGGGGTCCCTGCCGGATACTGGTGCTTTATGAAGCCTGCAGATGGAAAAATACAAGTCTGCCCCTGCTCTGCACAGCCTTTTCAAAACATCCCAGTGAAGAGTTAATGGTGATGTCCCGAAATGGCCAATTTGGAGATGATGACGAGCTTTAGTGCAAGTACTGTTATTCTACAAAATGTGGAAATGATAAGATTAGCATAAGTAACATCTCAGTAACAAAAATGTATCTCTCTATAGCTATCGACCTATATATATATTTCACAAACAACAGAATATTTTTGGTTTAGGGATGATGACTGTACACAGGGACCAATGATGTTCCCCTTGCCAAGCATGTGGGAAGGTGAATCCTTTCCTCACCAATCAAGCGTCGCGCCAAACCTTTGCCAATCACTGAGACGTCTACGTTATTTCTAGACCCAATCAAATATTTCACTCAATCATTTCACAGCCCAATTGCAAGCCAAGCTGCCATCTCCCGCCTACGCGTCACAGGCATTTCAATCCTGTTGACAGGTTGACACACTGTCCGCGTGCGCATCTTCTGCCGCACAGTCGACTGTCAATGTTTTGTATTGAGGTAAGGTGAGGTACTTTTACTGTGTCTATTAAGTAGCAGATGTTTAGCCGTTTGAAACACAGAATGCAAATTAGCTTCTGTGTTGCCAGTCATGTTGACAGAAATGCTCATACATAGATAATGTTAACTTTAGCAATCGCAGTGACAGTCTATTTTTTTCAATTACAAAGAATAGTAAAATATGTAACTACAGCCATTTAATCAAATATTCTGTGTACTGATGCTAGTAACAGTTCGGGATACATGGTTATGATTTGATTACACTGGCGTTAATGATAGCCTAGCATTATTATTAAGCTTCACAACAAAATACTCATTTTTGTGCCAGCTTTAATCCGCTTTTCTGGTTGGCTTTGGTACGACTAATAAACTGGTTTTTTTGCTTGGATTTTAATGAGATATGGTCCAGCATGTTCCTCAGTCCATTCACCTATCTGCTATCCAACCTGGATTACCGAGTTAAATACTCATGAAGCACAGTCGGTACTTCTTAAGGGCCAATTTTTTACTTTTTTCTTAAGCTGTGGATGAGCACAGTATGTCTGGAATTGATTGTGTTGACCAGCTTGCAGAGCGTTGGAGATAAGAAACAAGAAAGGTCTAACTCTTGCCAACCAGCAGACTAGCACCATTGTGGTTCTGTGGCAGAATCTGGAACAACACGATAAGGACAGAATTTCGTATGCTGCATGGCATTAGGACAGGCTGCTCATTGGTCACTTTAGACCCCCTTAAAAGACGGCAGTTTATGCAGGAGCTGACAGCACAAAAAGGTGTGTACTTGGTTCTGCTGGGTCTACAGCTCAGTGGCCAAACTGCAGCTGCTTAGTTAAAACTATATTTGTGTAACATTCATAACACCCCTCAAAGCATTGGGCACCGAATTTTATCAGGATGGTCACTAATTCTAAAGGATTACAAAAAGATTCGGCGGCTCATTTTGAACAACAGCATAATAAACGGTTTAAGGCGCAAGATGTTGCCATTCTCCTGCAAGGGTTGGCATTGCCTGATGAATAGTCCCTTGCCAGTGGACCATTGCTCCCCATCGACACAAAGCCCACTGAAGTCACCCTACACAGACATGAGCACATTTAACAACATGCCACTGGGCACAACTGGGCAGGCAAAGACCAAGCTGTGTCAGGGGCAGAGCCGAGCTGAGACCTATTCAGCCAAAACCCCCAAAACCCTCAGCCAGTTTTTATTTTATTTTTTTATATGCTGCTGTTAGTGCCACCTCAGACCAGAGCACCCCTATTGATACTGCCCAAACACATGGCACGCCACAAAAACGCAAGTACACAAGGACAGTCACCTCCGACAGATGCACCGTAGACACCGGCCATGGCCAGTTTAAATGCAGAATTTACTGTGCCAACCGGGAGACACTCACCAAGGAACAATGGTTTAGAATAATGAGGAAAAAAACATGTGGCATAATTACAGCATTATTGTTGTTAGCTCCTCCTTTATGGTATAAAATATCTCCATGCAGAATGTTAGTATGGTTTTAACTTTGTTTTCATGGAATCATGCAGACAGTTTGAGTGTTGTTACCTCCAGTATAAAATATCTCCATGCAGACATACTGTACTTTGTTTTTTAAGCACCTACCTCCAGAAATTTTGTATTTCTTCCACTATCTTGTTACTCTGGTGTATCATTGGCCAGCTTTCCGTTTGTGTCACGTTTTAGTACTGGACTGGAGGGATTCCTAGCAGAGCCGAGTGGGGACTAATTGAAAAACCCATTCAGTTGCACAAAACTGATCATTGACAGACTTTAATTGAAATTTTAAGAGGAAGCCACGGGTCAACTAAATGCAAAAGAGAACACAGACATTTGTCATTGTGAAAGGCAGGAGACACGGGTGACCTATGCCACAGTGTGGAGATCCTCATTTCCATCTGCCAAAAGGAACGCCAGCTCTGGTTCAGTGAGAGCTAAAACTGAAACTCTAATCACATCATCAGCCAATATTTCCATTGATTCTGCACACAATAACGGAGATGAGGAGGTCATTTATCATCAGGCAGCACCGGGGCTAATGCTATCAGAGCACGCTTTCAGGTTTTAATCTGCATGAGGTCAGGCAGCAGGCCCTAAGCAAGGTGTGGGATCGGAGAAATGGTTAGTGGAGATGGATTCTGGATAGAACTCATTTTTAAGCATTAGACTTATGACACCTCCAAAGTGAGCAGTGCGGCTGTCCCACTTTTGGTAATGTTTTGGGGTTTTTTTTCATTGGTGTATTAAGGAACTGCAAAAAGTCAAACAGAGAAACTTTACTAACATTACTATAGTTTCTGGGTCTATAACCTTTATTACTTTGTCTGTGCTCGGAAATTTGCCAGTTTATGCTAAGCCACAACTGGGAGCAGTAGAGGGTGCGCTGGTCTAAAGAGGGGCTGGGTCTACTCCAGTCTCTTAGCCAATAGGAGCTCTCTTGTTTCTGAAACCTGGAGATTATTGAGAATATATTAATTATATCTTCTTAAAGGTACAGTACATAACTTTTTGGAGGTGGCACGTCACCTGCATGATTCCATAGAAACAGAAAGTTAAAACCATACTTTGGAACATTCTCCATGAAGACATGATGCCATACTGTGGAATCTTATAGCCAAAGGAACAACATTTCCATTGAGGGGGCCCTCCTCCACGACAAACAAGTCAGGTTTGAGAAAGGAGCCCACTGTGTTTTGTCTGTTTGTTTTTTTTTTTTTTTTTTTTTTTTTTTTTTTTCAGCTCAATAAACACAACCAAATAAAAAATGCCTTTATTTTAATCTTTTTTTTTTTTTTTTTTTTTACAAAAAATTTACACACTGTGGCTTTAACTGTAAGATGAACTCAACTCAAAAGATAAATAATTATTTGCTTAAAAATAAAACATTATGGACTACATTGTTTCCCATGATGGCCCATCACAGAGCATTTGCAATAAATATAAGTTGAAATAAGTTAATTTTGTTTAGAAAATGACGCATACACGAGCGGGGGCACAGTGGGCCTTTGTTACTGCTGGCTGTGTGCCGTATGTAAGATTGGCCCTAAAAGATATTTGTTAATTTTACTTTCCAATCTGTTGTGAGTCATACCAGAAAAAAAACAAAAAAAAAAAAAAAAAAAAAACTGACTGTGTTGCTTTAAATTTTTGGCATACCCCTCATTAGACACTGTTCCATGATTAAAGCAAAAAATTTGGACCAAGTTTGATTTTTCTTTCCCTTTGTTCTCTCTACTCGGCATCAAAAATAATGAATCCGCATCACGTCCACGCATGCTATGAATGCAACCGTGCAATAAATAGAACATCGCACATTCTTTTCAGCTCTCCACAGGGACACAGAAGGATGTTTTAATTTCCAACTCCAACAAGGAACAAAGCCTGGCACTGTTTTAGCGCCGCCATTTCTTCTGTTATTTCTGCTTCAAAAGATGAATATAATCATCTTTCCTCTGTGGCTGCTGCTAACGCCGGAGTTGTGTGTGAACTAGCTTTGACAACAGGATTTCTACAATGTATTTCTCACCCCTCACCAAACTCTACCTCCTCCCAGCGCCGCGTCAGAGAAACGCGCAAACGAGCCAATTTTCCCTGGCAGGCCGGCATTTCATTTCGTCATGTGCCCGGAATGCTAATGCGGTTAGTTAGTTAGCTAGTGAGCGCACCAGTGAACACCAGAAGAGCCGTGGTGCGCTACAGTTCATTCTAAATCCACGGGCCCCTTCACCTCCGGCAGCCGGGATTGCTTAAACGTCTTTAGCGGGTTCACGCTGGGTTGCCAGATGTGGGGCAGAAGAATGGGAAGAGTAGCTAGCTGTGAAAAAAGGAACTTGTGAGGGGAAAATGAACCGTGTCCAAATGGGAGAAAGCTAGCAGACATGCATGCTCAAACGAGAATCATGTTGTTTTATGGGATTCTTAAAAATGTCCTCTGTCGACCTTCTGCCAACTAGAACATTTGTTTTTTTGCAAAGCTGTTATGTAATATCTCTACTTAAGGCTTTTTTTCGATCAATGTTGGTGTTTTATTTTGAAAAAAATATATATTCACAAAAAGTCAGTTCAGCTTAAAATTGTAACAAGACATCATCATTTCTAATTTCAAGATTAAGGATTTTATTGTCAATGTAATAGAAAATGACAAAATTACGTTTAATCACTGTGTAGTTTTGATGTAAAGTGCAATACAAAAGGTGCAAGAGCTCATCCCACATGTGTAATAAACAGTTACAGTTTAACAGCAGCATAAAGGACTTTAGGAGTAAAGTGCATCACAGGGACTCACACTCAGATATGTGGAGTATTTTATGTCATTATGCAACAAAGCAAAGTCCAGTTTAAAGTTATTATACTGCTGGATGTGGTTAGAGAGAGTCTGTTGGTCTGTCTGGTTGTTCTGGCCTGTGTGGACCTGTATCTTCTACCTGACGGCAGCAGGTGGAAAAGGTAATGAGCAGGGTGGTGCAAGTCACGCAGGATGTTGTGCACTCTTCTCAGATAGCGAGTGTTGTAGATGGTACTGATCTCTCCTTAGATACAGTGGTGTAGGTGGTACTGATCTCTGGCAGACTTGTCCCGGTGATTTTTCCCTCTGCTGATCACCCTTAGTGTACTTGGAGAACCACACTAATACTCCATATGTCACTACTGATGGCACAGTTGTAGAAGTTCACCATCAGCGGTCTGGGAATGTTCCTCGGTTTCCTTAGGTCATGGAGGCGTTGTTAGGCCTTCCCCACAGCTGAGACAGAGTGAATGGCCCAGGACAGGTTCTCAGTCATGATCACCCCCGGGGATTTAAAGTTGGTCACTCTCTCTGCCACCTCACTACTGATAGGTGGCTATTTTGTCCATTTTTGCGACAGTCCACAATAATCTCCTTGGTGTTGTTGATGTATAGGACCAGGTTATTGCTGTGACACCATGACGCCGGATGTTGCACCTCATTCATCTTGTGTATCTCATTGTCATTGGTGATGAGTCCGAGCTGTGTAGTGTCATTGGCGAATTTGACAATGAGATTGGAGGAGGAAGAGGCAAAGCAGTCTTGTGTGAACAGAGTGTGAAGCGGGGGGCTCTACACTCTGTTCTCCCTGTCAAAGCGGGTATAAAAGAGGTTTAGGGCCTCAGCTAAGTTGGGACAGTCAGCTAAGGGAGGTGGTGATTTCCTCTTATAATCTGTGATGGCCCTGATGTGCTCCCAGTGCGGCGTATTATTGTTTGGCAGTATTGATGCTTCTCGTCAGAGCAGCCCTGGCTGTGCTGTGCGCCTCCTGGTCTCCAGAACTAAAGGCACTATTTCCAGCTCAGATCAGTTGTTGCACCCCATGTGTCATACAGGGTGGCGTGTTTGGAAACACACAGAACTGTCTCCAGCATGTTACATCGTCCAAACAGAAACAAATGTCATTTAAAACAGTGGAGGCATAGTTATCCAAAGTTTCACGAGTGTTCATGCCCTGCTCTTTAAATACATCCCAATCTGTGTGGTCGAAACAGTCCTGGAGCATTGCGTCGTCCAACCATGTTCTCACTGCTCTGACTGTCCCAGCACTTTCGATCTTGGTGTATACTGTGGGTGTAGCTTAAGAGAGAGGTGGTTTGACTTGGGTGGGGGTACGTCTGGGCTCTGTATGCATCTGCTGCATTGGTATGCATCTGAAAGTTTTATCTCCTCTAGTAGCACACTTCACATTTTGATGGATATTTGTGAAGAACTGCTTTTAAAACAGTGTGATTGAAATCCCCAACTGCAATAAACACACTGTCTGGATGTGCTACGAGGGTGCTGTTAATGCTACTGTACAATTGTGTGCTAGATTAGCATTGACGTCTAGTGGAATGTGCACAGATGTAAACAGCAGTAACTTCAAACGGCCAACACGTTTGCAGCAAGACTTCCGCCTCTGGACAACACGGTTTTTCCACTACTGTGACGTTAATGCGCCAGGAGTTGTAAATATAGATGCACAGGTCCCCCGCCAGACTTCTTACCGTGGTCCTGTTGGCTCGGTAGGTGGTGCGTCCCGCTAGCTCTGTAGCCACGACTGGAATGGAGCTAGGTCTTGAAGAAAATCATGCTGCAACAGTTGGTAAGAGCCCTCTGTGTAGTCATTTGCAGCCATACTTCATCCATCTTGTTCCAGTTTGACCAAGGATTGGAGAGCAAGATGGTAGGACGCAGTGGTCTGAGCAGGTTAGCCTTTAGTCTGGCCCACACACCCGGCCGTTTGCCTCTCTTCTGCCTTCACTCACAGTGTCTCCTCCTGCTGCTGGGTGTTATGAGAGTTGGTCTGGCGATGTTGGAGGGATGAGGTACGCAGCTGACAGGTGATAGTCTCCAGGGTTCAGTGGTAGGAGTTCAGTCTGACTGTACTGAAGTGCAATTGTGCCAAAACAGCCTTAGGTCACTGCGTCTGTGCACGCTGCAATTTTATTTGGAAGATAATTTGTTGAATGCAGGAAAAAAAAAATCTCGAAAATGCATTCAAGTTAATTAGAATGTGCTGTACTTGTTTTTTACTTTCTTGATAAAGTAAGTTGTAAGTTGAGTTTATAAAAGCTTTTTCATTGCTTAAAGCAACTAGCATATTAACAGCATACAGTTAGCACACAGTGGCCTCATTTTGACCCGAAGAGCTGCTTATACAATATTAAAATATATACATTTTACTTGAACATATTAAAAATGTATTTAGAAAATTGAATCTTTTATTCCTAGTTTTTATCCTTAAATAATTTGAAGTGACATTTCAAATAAAAGGTTGTTCTTGCTGAGCCCTCCTGCTGTCCTTTAAAATGCAAAGTTCTGTGTTTTTCAAATGTCAGAAAGCATTCCAGGTTTGATGTGTGATGGACCGTCAAAGCACGTGCAAAATTGTCGTGTTCTGGCAAAAAATAAAGAGACCACATGTACCGCTTCTATAATGCGTATAACAACATGAGGAGCGGCCCTCTCCAGTGTGCAGCTCCCGATACAGGTTCTACAAGTACAGATTATAGGTTACAGATCTGTTATAGAGATGCAGGGGTCGACTGTAACTAGCAGATGGGTCAGATAACTCAATAAGAAGTCTACAGCGGGTGCGGGTGGGTCAGGTCCAAACGTCCGTCCACTTAAATGTGGCGAGCCAGAACAATAAGCATCTCAGAAAGTTTTGGAGCACTGTTTAATTAAATAAACTAGAGCTGTAGACGCCCGACTTTTGCATCTGCCTGTGTATAACTCCCTTAAGGAGTTATAAGTGAATCCCTTAAGGATTCACAGCTCCAAATTAAAACAGTGTGAGAATAAAACAGTGTGAGAAAAAAAAAAAAAAGTGTTCTGTGTGCACGGAGCAGCCATGTTATCACTACAGTTTAAACACATTTAGAATAAAAGTGATGCTCCAGCAGGAAAAAAAAAAAAAAAAAACAGGTCACAGATCAGTGACTACATGTAGTCTTTCATTTCAAAGATTCTGCGATTGTTTCCTGTGAGTGTGTTTGCCGTTTCAAATGAGTCCTAAACCTGTGCCTCATATTTCTGACATTACTTGCAAAAATGATTAAGATAGAAACCTACGTATTAGTGACGCGCAGGTCGACCTGTGACCCGTGTGACCGTGGGTGCGGCGGGTCAGATAACTCATTGAGGAAAGTAAAGTGGGTGCGGGTGGGTTGGGTCCAATAGCTCCTCCACCTTAACTTCAAATGGCGTAACAGTCCACATAATAAGGCCCACCTAAAGCACGCTCTAGAGCTCTGATTAACAACTGAGGGCACACATGTCTTACCTTCGCAAAGAGGATAACTGTATTCCTTATGCAACTGATGTCCAATGAAAACAGTGAGAGACGAGAAAAGCACATGATGTTCTTTGCACACGGAGCAGACACCCTATCAACAATTTCTGTATCTACACATTGGAACAACACAAACGATGCTCCAGTGTGAAATAAGTCACGTCACAGTTCACGCACGCCTCATACAAAACTCCTCACCTGGATGGAGTCGTCCAGAGCACATAAACTCAGTGTCGTGTCGGCTCCTCGCTCCTGCATGATCAGGCTGCTTGAACAACAATAGCCTGCAGGTGTTCTATAGGCTATGTGTTAGTATTTAGTGTTGTAGTGTCTGAACTCACAGACAGGGGGCGCTCAGTGTGCTGGAGAGCAGGGGCACGGCACAGAGAGGCAGCTGGTGTCAGGGGTTCCACTAGTTAAGCTGCTACATCCATTTATTCACCTGTATAGCTGTAAGTTTAGTGACGTTCCTGAACCCGTCTGCATGCCAACGCACCAGTGATAATGAGCCTACTTCTTACTGTTTTGCCTCTCACACAATACCTCATATCCACCACAGCAACAAAACAGTAGCCTCCTCATCCTCTCCTATTGATGTACTGTTTAAAAAAAAAAAAAAAGAAAAGAAAAGATACTGTCCATGTGCAGATTCTTTGTAGTTCAATTTAGGTCATTAGTACATTCATTTTCATTAGTTATAGTTATTACTCACCTTCCAAAACCATTCCTAGCATAATTATAAACACCAGATGAATTTATAAAGTCACAGTTTCCCTGCCATAGTAATGCTTACAACAACTAGCATGTTAACAACAAACTTCCTGATCCACAGATGATAAAACAGGCAATTAGATGACAGTGCACAGGGGTCTCACTTTGACCACTGCTTTACTATAAATCTGTACTGGAGCGACACAAATTTCACAAAGCCACCTACGTCCAATTTTATTTTGATTTAATTTATTTCTTCACTGAAATCCAATAATAGAGCTGTGCAGGGGGTCCATCAGCAGAGTTTATGCAAATTAGTCATGTGAGTTTTGTTTCCATGCAAACAAATGTGGGCAAATCTCCACTTATATCATTATATAATCAAATAAATAAAACGCGTGAAGAGCCCTAAAAGTTTTATTTTCCCTCATATTTATTTTCACCTATATAAAGTTGGGTTTGTCGAGGTAGTTGTTTTGTATAATGTCTGAGGCAATAAAACTTTTACTGCATCACAAACTCGGAGATCGGCTGTGTTTGGGGAAAATGCGTACTGTGTGTGGGATGCCTAGCTCCATACCGCTGGTTAGGAAGCTCCTGAGGTTCCTATGCTGAAGGAGCTATGAAAGGAAGCATACAGGATCCTTTTCCTAACTTTTTTCTAACTCAGCGGATTAGTCGGACAGTTCGTTTTGGCTTAAGGAACTTAGAGGCCAAGTTGAGAAATTTGGAATGAGCCAAGAAGTTTCAATAATAACTATAGTTTAAAAGTTTGTCCATTCCAGTGTTGCAAATTATCTAAATGATTCTAATGAAGGTGTATGGAGTTTAAAAACACAGCTTAAAAATTCAGGATTTGTGTGAAAGAAAAAAAAAACAACTCCGGATGTATTTTTAATCAGAATACAGCATTACAACATAGATAATGCATGAATACACTTTGAATGTGTTACATATACAAAATGTCTTTATACTGGTGTCTTTGCTTGAAAGGGAAGTAGTAATACAAAATAAAAAAAGAGTAATATAGGTACCATTAATTGATTGTACAATGCTATACCAGAGTCTAAGGTTAATATAGAAAAGCAAAAAAAAAAAACAACACCCATCTTTAAAATCCGTGTCAAAAGTTCAGCTTGGATCCATGGCCATCTTGTTTGGAGTGTTTTCCATTGGACATGCTACATCTGCTCAAGTGTCCGGGTCACCTGCAATCAAGCTCTGTGAAGGACAAGCCCCTATGGTTAAGCATGGAAGAACATATTGGAAAACCCATTCCCGTATCCATCCATAATAATGACTTGGCCCTGTCATTCCCCCAAAGCTGCGATGCGTTTAGCCACTTATGAAGGCTTTTTTCACGTTGAGAGTGTGACCTCCGTCTTCCATTCGCCCGTCTCTGCAGTCAAATGATCCGCTGATCACTTACCTGTGCCCCCCGACTGTACCGTCAAATTATATGGTGGCCCACTTCCTCACTGGGGCATAAGTAATGACGAGGACGGGCCCGGAGGCAGCCTGCTGATAAATGGGCGACATGACCCGAGCAAATGAGAAGAAAAAGCAATTTTGCACCGTGACACGCCACGACAAACTGAGCTTAAACAATACCTGCCATTTTGAAGGGCTCCGGGGGAGGGCCGAGTAAGGTTAAGCGCAATGTAATCGAAATGGCTATTTGAATGGCTGCAATTAGCAAGAGGCTGTGATTATTCTGGTAAGTGTATGCTCTCTGTTAGCAAAATAATGTCTCCTTGAACTCTTGAGGTCTTATTATGTCTGAACTCTGTGGTAATACTTATATTTTATGATTGTATAAGGATCCTTGTTTCATAGTTTCACACAAATGGTACAGATTTCATACATTATGTTATAATTAGTGTTCCTTGTCAACGTGAATGTGACAGGTTTGACAGCTCATTTCACTAAGACATAGTTTGCATAATGGAATAATATAACATTATAAAACAATGCAAGTTTATAATTTGACTTTCTGGTTGGACCTAGGCAGCAGATGTATGACATATGAAAGGAACCATAACCAACTTTTTAATTTAATTTTTATTTTCAGAGTTTTATTGCACGGAAAAACTTGCATCTTTATTGTGAGGGGGGTTGCATCTCCACAAACCTGACTCTTATGCTCTCATGGAATCATACAGTGTCTTTAATAAGGGCCAAAACTTAAGCTAAGTAGTTATGATTATACAAAAAAAAAAAAAAGACTATTTTGTTATTATGTCTATGTTAGATAAATGTTTAAACTGTCAGAAAAATGCTTTGCTAGCTCATAAGCTGTCCTTGCACTTTGGATGGAATTGTCGATGTTTGTGACATAGATAGAGGAATAGCAAAAGAAAAAATAAAATATGTCAAGTGGACAAAACTTTGTGGGAGTGAAGACGTTTTGCTGCTCATCCAAGCCGTTCTTGTCAGATTACTGGTGGACACTGCCTTATATCTGTCTGAAGAGAGGAGCTAGTTACACTATCTACCTACTTAGAATAGTCATTCAAGCCCCTAATGAGTGATTTCACACCAATCGCTAAGTAGGACTGAGGCACAGTGGATACGACAATAGACCTAGCCTACAAACAGAAATTGTAAATAGGTGTTTCTAGTTTTAATTTAGCTTGCAAAATGTCTTCACTCCTACGTTTTGTCCATTTGACAGATGTTTTTTTATTATTTGGCTAGACCTCGACGCCTGAGGGACCACACAGACATAGGTAGAGGAAGTCTAATATGAGGGTTCAAGCATCTCGTGCGGTATAGAACAGACACATATGAAGTTGATTTGACACATTATTAGAGAGTGGAGTGGTTTCCTCTACAGAACTCAGATCCAGTGATTCAAACCAATTGCCTGTAGGACATGTCTTTTATATCATAGTATGCTGCTATTATTTTTCATACTAATGCCAGAATGTTGCTTCCAGTCTCACAGCTCACGTCTGTCAGCCCCAGATAAAGCAGATGTACTCCAGGCTATTATAAATGTATATTAAAGCTTTGGCGGAGCGCTATGAAATATATGGAAATGGGTTATTTGGATCAGAAATGAATGAAGTGGCAGTACACCGCAATCTCGAACTTTTTCTTTCATAAAAGGATCCTAAGAAAAGTAATAATAATGTCTAACAGACTTAAAATAATTACAGTTATGGAAAAAAAAAAAAATACACTAAACAATTTCTTTGGAACTTAACCCTCCTGTTGTCTTCGGGTCAAAATGACCCGCCACTGTGTTAAAAACCCCCAAAAAATCACCTCAACGATAATTTTTTTACTTGAAATTTTATGACTTTTCCTAGATTGACCCAAACTTTAGAAAAAGTGAATTGTTGTTTTTATTCACATTATCATGCGTGCTGTACGAAAAAAGGTACAAAGATTGTCTTCGGGTCAAAATGACCCGACAGTGAAATTCAATGAAAATCACGGTCACAGAGTTATTTACACACCACAGAATGTGAGAATGTTTTAGTTCTATCTCAGATCAATCAGTAGCAGATGTAAACAAGACAAGACAGGTGGCCTTCTCGTGGACAGTGACTTTGATCAGTGGATTTCTAGAAGTTATAAAGGTGCTGCAGATGACATTACCCCGAATTCTCTCTGTGCTGAAGCCATGAGTGCGCGTTATAACGTCCAAAAGGCTCTAGAGCTGATTTTTCCAGATGTCCAGGAAGACAACTCTGGTTCAGAGGAGGAAGTGGAGGATGTTTCAGAAGAAGAAGATGGGGAGGAATACAACCCAGAGCACGATGAATAATTTTCAGAAGAAGAAGAAAACGCTGAAGCTGAAAGAGAGACTTTCCTTTCAAAAAACGGCAAAATAACGTGGTTCTCGGAAGCGTATGACCAACAATGCAGGGACGCAGAACAAAATGTCATAAAGATGACCCCAGGACCCACAAGATATACCATTTCTCATGCCCATGACATTGTCTCTACATTCTACCTGTTCATCACACCAGCAATAGAAAAAAATAATCCTGGGGATGACAAATCTGGAGGGTTTTTGCAAATATGGAGACAGCTGGAAAAAGATGGATGAGACTGCTCATCTTAGCAGGTGTTTACAGGTCATGTGACAATTTCTTCACCTCCTATGAACTCGAACAGCAGCTCCTGAAGAGGAAGATCACCATGGTTGGCACAGTTTGAAAGAACAAGCCTGAGCTCCCACCTGCACTGCATGCAACAAAGGAGAGAGAGGTCTTCTCATCAAAGTTTGCCTTCACGCCCACCACCACCCTAGTTTCCTACATCCCAAAGAAAAATAAGAATGTAGTACTGTAGTAGCGATCATGAGGACATCCATCATCCTAGACTACAACTGTAACAAAGGAGGTGTGGACGACTTGGATAAGGTGATTGGAACATACAGCTGCAGAAGGATGACTGCCCACTGGTCCCTGGTCATCTTCCACAACATCATTGATGTTTCCTCCTATAATGCCTTTGTGATTTGGAGAGAGAGCAACCCAACCTGGATACCTCGTAAGCAGAACAAGAGGAGGGTGTCCCTCGAGCAGCTAGGAAAGGCATTTGTTACTCCACATGTTGGGTGACTGGTTCCTTGTTGTAAAGCACTTTGAGTGCCTTGAAAGGTAGAAAAGCGCTATAAAAATGTGACCATTTAACATTCATTGAAAGAAGGAAGCATGTCCCTCGCACGGAAGCTTCTGCAGCAGTGGTCAAAGCTATACAGAGTGCAGGAACTCCTGATCAACCTGAGGATCCAGCTGCCACAGCCGCTGCCCCGGCTGGGGCAAGTAAGAGGAAGAGATGTCAGTTCTGCCTGCCAAAGAAGGACTGTAAAACACATACTGTGTGCTGTAGGTGTAAGAAATATATCTGCAAGAGCTGTGCATTTGCATACTGCCCTACATGTGCTAATTAGTTGAATGACTTATATTGTTTTTTTGGACTGTATATTTTCTTACATTGGTCACTGGCAAAAAAACAAACAAAACAAAACAAAAATCAGAAGAATCTGACTCATTAGGATGAATAAAATGCATTACAAATTTCTTTTTGCACATTTCTTTTGTTTCTAAAGCTATAGAAATGCAGGTTAAAAGGGAAAACTCAAGTATTCACACATTTTGTGATGAATGTTTCTCCAAGTAAATAAAATTTGGTGTTTAAAATTCAATTAAACTGCTTATATTGGGGATTTAATGAAGACGGGTCATTTTGACCCGGGAGGACACGGGGTGTATACAGAATATGAGGACAACAGGAGGGTTAAATCACGGGTTTGCAAAGACATACTGTGACTGTGAAAAAAGCTTTTTTTTTTTTTTTTTTTTTTTTCTCACTGTCTGACATGAAATCAGAATAAACTTTTCCTGTTTCAGGTCAACTAGGATTGCTAAAATAATTTGTATTTGCTAAATGCCAGAATAATGAGAGAAGGATTTTTCTTGGACAATTTCTCATTACTTTCTTCAAAATCAGAAGTGTCCATACATTTCATTAATATTTGGTGCCATTACCCTTAAACTTCTATGACTTGGGCCATTTTGGATATTCTTCCGCCAGCTTCTCACAGTAGTTGGCAGGGATTTTTTTGATGTCTTGAGATGTTGCTTCAGTATTTCCTCATAATGTTCTTTCCTCATAATGCCATCTATTTTGTGAAGTGCACCAGTCCCTCCTGCAGCAAAACAACCCCACAACATGATGCTGCCACGCCCGTATTTCACAGTTGGGATGGTGTTCTCAGGCTCGCAAGCTTCGCCATTCCGTCCTTTTAACGTAACAAGGCTTATTATGGCCAATCGGGTCAATTTTAGTTTTGTCAGACCATAGGACATGTCTCCAAAATAAAGATCTTTGTCCCTGTGTGCACTTGCAAACTGTAATCTGGCTCTTTTATGTTTCTTTCGGAGTGCATCTTCACACGGTCTTTTGCTTTTGTCCTTGGGTTGATATGCACATTTCAGACAAAAGCACTTTCATTGCTGGGACACAGAACCTCTCTCCTACCTCAGCTGTATGATGGCTGGACATTCCCATGGTGTTTATACTTGCATCGAATTGTTTGAACAGACAAACCTTCAGGAATATTGAAATTACACCTAAGGATGAACCAGACTTGCGCAAGTCCACAGTTCTCTTCCTGATATCTTGGCTGATTTCTTGTGACTTTCCCATGATGTTACACAAAGAAGCAGTGTGTTTCAGGTGTGCCTTCAAATACATCCATCAGAAGCTTCCAAAGACATGACATCACAGCACAGGACACACGAGGAGCACAGGAACAGGCGGATCATGACAGTATGTAAACTTCAGACTTACTTCAGAAGAAAAGTAATATCTAAAATAGTCGTAAAAAATCCTTCTCTCATTACTGTGGCATTTAGCAAACAGAAATAATTTGTGTAACCCTAACTGACCTAAAACAAAAGCCAAGTTTGAGTTCATGTCAGAGTGTGAGAGAGAAAAAAAAAAAAGCGTATGTGTATTTTTATACTTATATGCTTTCAACTGTAAATGGAAATCTGATCTGAACAACTCTTAAAGAAATGTAATTATGTTCCTTCACTGCTATCTGTCCTCGCAGGTGTATTCATCATTTCTCACTGCACTATTTTGCTCTTATTAGTATCACTTTCACTAATATCTTGACATAAGTGAAATGAGATTGAGTTTAAATGCCACGTATATATGATAAACAATATGCAGTTGAACCTCTACAAGTATTATCTAAGTATTATAAAATATTCTTCTGCATTTGCTGGAACTCCACAATCTCTCTTTGTCAGCACTGTCTGTTCATGTACTGTACTGTGTCGTGTTGTTCTGTCCTGTCTAACGCCTCTATGCCTGTTGAATGTTGCAAGCTCAAACCAAAAAAAATAAATATAGATTTGCTGAGAGCTAACAATCTTGTAGTGCAGTGAGCGTTGTATTGGAGAAACTTAACAGGTACTCGATAAGAGGATGTACCAACACCGGCGTGAGAGCTCCTCTGGACCCCAGTCTGCTGTACATCTCCACCTCAAAGCCGCTAACCACTCCTTTGAAGACAGTGAAGTTCATATCTTATCCAGAGAAAAGAAATGGTTTGAGAGGAGAGTTAAAGAAGCTATTTTTGTTAGGAAAGAGAATCCTTCTTTAAACAGGAATGGGGGCCTTAACTCCATCCTGACAGATTTAAACTTCGTCTTTCACTAACAATCTTGTAGCCAACATTGTAGCAGTAGTTATATACAGTCGTTACGCTGCTCGTCATAGGTATCTGAAACAACTGTCAAATCTTAATGGTGTTTAAACAAGTAGTTGTATGATTTACCTTTACTTGTCGAGGGTCTGCAAACTTAATTTTCCATGGTTTTTATTTCACGCTCATGATCCACAGTATGGCGTAAAACTGCAAATACATTTTTTGTGAGATCATTTTTGCTAGGAAAGACAATCCATGTTAGTCTCAGCGTAGTGTATATATGATAAACAACCTTAAGATAGATATAAGGAAGCATCCATCAATAATCAGACCAGAACTGAAGTCGCTTGGATGAACAGCGGAACGTCTTCACTCTACAACTTGTTTCCAGTTGACAGAATTGAATTTTCCTTTGCTATATTTTTCATTACTACAAACCTTTATAATTTCAAAATCCAGCTCACTCCGCCCCAACCATCTGCTTGGGATTTCCACCACCTTTTCAGACTTGCAGACTGGTACATGCTGTTATTGTTTTGAGATGTGTTTTGTCTCAGACTTTCAGTGTTACCTCAGCAGAGAAGGCTGAACAACTAACAGCACATTTTCTACCATCTGGTTTCTAATTTTTGAAAACAGTGACTATAAACTCATCACGGTGAATAATTAGGATGCTCAGAGTGCATAAGGTAAGTGATTCCATGATTATTTACATTGTAGTTTCTCACTGAAGGCATCAAAACTATGAATGGACACATGGAAAGTGCTGAACAAAAAATGTACTTTAATAGCTCAAACCTTGTTATAGATTTTTTTAAAGTAGCTGTCCTTGGCACTTCAAATGTGAAGTGCAAACTGTTTAATTTGACTTCATCATGAACCTCTAAAGGGAATGGGAGAAGGCCAAGGGTTTGCAGCATTATAAAAGAGTGGCTACTTTGAGAATTTGAATGTAAAATATACATTTTACAAAAAAAAAAAAAGTTGCCACCTGGATTTAACAAAGCAAATAGGTACGAGTCTATAGGTACGAGTCAGGTCTAGGTTCAGGAACAGTCTGTGCTCAAAGGATGAGGTCAGCTGACTATCTGAATATACTGAATGACCAGGTTATTCTATCAATGGATTTTTTTCTTCCCTAATGGCACGGGCATATTCTAAGATGACAATGCCAGGATTCATCGGGATCAAATTGTGAAAGAGTGGTTCAGGGAGCTTGAGACATAATTTTCACGCATGGATCGACCACCACAGAGTCCAGACCTTAACCCCATTGAGAATCTTTGGGATGTGCTGGAGAAGGATTTGTGCAGCGGTCAGACTCGCAAGATCTTGGTGAAAAATGAATGCAACACTGGATGGAAATAAATCTCGTGACACTGCAGAAGCAAAATCGAAACAATGCCTCAGCGAATGTGTGACATAATCAAAGCTAAAGGTGGTCAAACGAAATATTAGTGTGTGACCTTATTTTTTTTTTTTTTTTTTTTTTTTTTTTTGGTGGCAACTTTTTTTTTGGCCAAGCAGTTTATCAAATATTTAGTTGAGTTATTTCACTTATTTATTTATTTTTTTTGCTACATAATTATATACATCTTGCATCACATATTTGATGTCTTCCATATGTATTTAACCTCCTAGGTCCTGGCATCTACATACAAGGACAACGCATTTTGGGTTTTCGAGGCCACAGTGCAATTTTTTAGAAGAAGAACAGCATACAAGAACAGTAACAATGCACAAATGTTCAATTTAGAATATATTTAAGAGTTTTGAATGCTCAGAATATTATTATTTTTTTATTATTATTATTATTATTTTTTGTAAAGGCATATGTTTTCCTGCATCAGTCAGCAGCACCTCAAATGAGCCACTTTGTTTCAAGAGGCTCAATTGTTTTTTTCTCATTTTGTTTTTACACTCAGGACAAATGTTGCTGTGTTCAGACACTTAGTAAATCGTTTTTGCAAATCATTATTCAAATGTTCTATCAAAATGATTAAAACTTAGAACACATATGCCTTCATATGTTCTATCATTTTTTTCTCAGACACTACATAAAACTACAGGTCCCAATCAGCCCAAATAACAAAGAGAAAAGAATAAAGCATGTCATACAAAAGTTCGGGTCCTAGGAGGTTAAACTGTAGAAAGTAGCAAACAAAGAAAAAACAAAATAAAACATTGAATGTGTTGGTGTGTCCAACCTTTTGACTGACAGTGTATAAGGCACTGACTTACCGAAACCCTGTCAGAACTGAAGAAACCTCTTGGATAAGCGGCGAAACCTCTTCACTCCAAAACTGTTATATTTTCCTTTTGTGATATTTGTCATTTCTACAAAACTTATTTTAAAATCCAGCTCACTCCACCTCCCTCTCAATGCAGACTTGTACATGCTGTTATTGTTTTGAGATGCGTTCTGTCTCTGATAGATTCTCCGTGTAGCCTCAATGGAGAACGCGGAACAACTAACAACCCATTTTCTACCATCTTCCTCTCCAGCGCTCCAGAGACAGACGCACCCGGGGACTCTTTACACCAACGGTAAAAATGAAAATACCTCTCCTATCGTATCAGCGCAGGAATAAATCTGCTAAATTGTCAGATTTGTAGCTCCTCCAGGACGCCATGCTACTGTTTATTTCTGCTTTCTTTGCATTATTCTATTCAATATGTGTTGTTTCTACATTAAATTGGTTACATAGGTGATTCTTTTCCCCCCGTGTTACCCTTCATGGTATTTGTCGTTGGCATGGTTATGGCATGGGATCCTGCATAATTTAAAGAGTAGCGCTCCTATATTATGCTGAATTGGCTGTTTTAATAATGTTACGGCGTTGTGGTGAGTTTTGTGTTATTCATGCATGTTTGTTAGGCTGTCTGTGCCACCGCATGTCTTTTTTTTTTTTTTTTTCATGAGCAGTTTAGCAAAGAAATACATACACCCAAATGTATGAAGAAAAAAAAAGACTTTGTGGTTTATTTGAGTTGGGAGAAGTGGAAAGTGAAGCTATTTTTTTGTTGTATTGTCCATTTTATGATGAATTTAGAAATCCTTTATTTGATGGAATGTTCACCCAATGCCCTTATATGTTCTGGTGTAATGACAGCAACAAGATGAAATGGTTGTTTAATTCTAATGTGACTGGCATCATTTCTTTGTAAAGCCTGGAAGAAGCGGGAGATGAGTTTGGTAACTGGCCTATTGTATTTTGTTAATGGTGTCTTATTAAAGCTTATTAAAGGGCTCGGCATTTTTTTTGTATGCGAGACACAATAATAAATTTGAATCAAATCAAATCATCAGAATGTATATGTCAGTATGTACCCTGCACAATCACAACTGAACCTAGGATGTGAGTGCCTTCACCTGCAGATACAAGGTTACATACAAGGTTTTTTTCTCATTCTCAGTATATGGACAGGCCTCATATGGCAGATCAGAACCTCCAGAATTCACTCACTGAGCTGCAGAGGCTGCACTAGCACTGATTCATGATTGGATTTTGGTACTGGGGTTTAGGCAGTGATGAGTAAGAACACAGAGAGGGAGTCCTTTTAGGTTCAAACCAGCTGGATTTTAGCATTGAAACCAAAAAGAAAGACTCATTCTGCTTTCTGATTGGATAATCAACTTGAGAAGCAAAAGACCAAATGAAACCATCAACTTGACCATCATGTCCGTGGTCCACAAATCAACATTAAACATTAACATTAATCAAACTGAAAACCAAAATCTTACTTACGGTTTCTTTAAGTATGAGCCTTGTCCTTTTCAGCACCATGGACAGCGACGATAAGCTTAGTCTTGCATTGAGTACAGACTGTTTAGGGACATTTTATTTATTTATTTGCTAAGTAGAAATGAATTTAAATTAGTAAAAATGTTGTCTATTTGCTGTCACTATGTTGGCATTCAGCTAATTATTCATACTTTCCACCAGGATGTTTTTAATGATCCACTGTCATCAGAGATTTTATTATTATTATTTTTTTTTTTTTTCCCGCAAAACTAAACTTAAAAAGTGCATTTATAAATACAATTTCACTGTTATTAGATTATTTTCAATCTAATACATGAACCATGGTTGACATGCTGCTAATTGTGTTTATTTTTTGTAAAAACAAAATGTCAGTGGCAGAAAAAAGCCACATTGTCAAAACAAACTTCATATCGACCGAGTTACCATAGAAACCGTTCAACTAGCTAACTGCTAATAGTGTTTTCAATGACATCCCCTACCCCCTCCGAGTCCGTATAGATCCGGGCTGCATCTTAGTTCCACTACCTTCGACTCTCCTGCTACTACTTATAGACTTATCTCACTTTGATAATAAATTCAGCCTGTTGTGCATCCAACCGAGGGAACAGATGGGGTCGACCCCGAGGTTAGAGTCTCTTCGTGGGTAGAGCTCCGTAGGACGTCCCCTGCTACCACCTCCCGAGACGCTTCACTGAGCAACACAACACCATCTGACTGTTTGTTTTGGCTGGTGATTTTAGGCTCCAGTGAGAAGAGAGAGAAAGTTTGAGTTGGGTTGACAGCTTGATGGTGCCGCCTCGCCTTCTTGGATCACAGGGTCTTTAAAGTGCGTATGACGGGTTATTATGATTATCTCATTTTTGCTTAATTTGATAGGATGATACCTGTTGGAAATATAAATTATAGTTTTATGCCAAGTAAGAAGCAATTTGTGAGGAAATTTGAAAATTACGAGAAGTAGAGACAGCTAAAGAATATTGGCGACAACACGCTAGGGAGAATTCTGTCTAAAAGTTAAACACAATTTATACGTAAGAAGCAATTTTTTTAGGAAATATGCAAAGCTGTATAAAGAAGTGGAGCTTTCTATCATGTCGTAACGTTGTTCCTTCATCAAAAATATCTCTGAAAAAGTTTTAGATGGGCTCTGTTCAAACCCTCCTTACGGTTAGAAGTAAGATTCTGTCCACAAGCCTATGTTACCCTGGCTCCCGCACTGCAATTTTCCATTAATATGCAAAAGCAAGACACAAAAAAGAATATATATATATATACTACAACTTCACAAACCTGATGCAATGTGCAGTAATTTCATTAGTTGGATGCACACTGATTGTGTTATGGGGAGCGGACATTCAGAGCATTAAAAAATAAAACTGAAACTTTTTAAACATGTTAATATGCTGCTTGGGCAAACAGCCTGTAGCATTTTCAAAACATGGTGCTTGAATATGTCATCTGTTAGCAGTGAATACTACTAATAATAATGCCTTACACTTGTAATGCACTTTACAGACTTGTCAAAGCCTCTCAAAGCGCTACACTATAGTCATTATTCATTCACTTCCACACTTGGTGATGGTAAGCCGCTATTGTAGCCACAGCTGCCCTGGTGCAGACTCACTGAAGCGAGGCTGCCAATCTACGCCATCGGCCCCTCCGACTACGACTAATCATTCATGCACATACTTTCATACTGGGCAATGTGGGTGAAGTGTCTTGCCTAAGGACACAATGACAGATCTTGGTCCGAGCGAGACTCGATCGTCCGACCTTCGGGTTGGGGGACCAACGCTCTAACCACTGAGCCACTGTCGCCCCTAATACCCCATAAAATTGTTAACATTTTAAACATTATTTCAACAAAATAAAGTTGTTTTCCTATTTTATATTTGTCAAATAATAATTTCTGTATGAACCAACATTAGACAATTCTGGACCAGGGTACAGGCGATTGCTAGGTTATGGAATTCCCAGGAAGTACAGTTTTAAACATACATGTGAAACGTTTTATAAAATCTTAAATATAGACTTAAGGCCTGGATGGGAGACAAGGCAGGTGCAAAGCAAGTGCAAAATGGCCAACTGGACGAGAGATGGTAGGAGCAGGAGAAGGATGGAGGGAGGGGGGTGCACGTACAGATGAATGGGATTTTGAATTAGAGCCTGTCAGTACCTCAGGATGAGGTATAGGCAGCTGTGCTTTGTAAGGGCTTAAATCAGCTACCTGAACTCAGTGGGGGGTATTCATTTAAAAACTAGGCTTAAATGGGACAGGTAATTTTTCACTTTTTACTTTTTTACAAGTCCCATACGATAAACTGACTTTATTTTCAATATTGTGTCATTGTGTTATTCCCATGATCATCAAGAAGATACCCGGAGCTGTGTTTTATTTTTTTCATGCTGGGGTACCCGACATAGTATACTGTAATAGCACGAAAATGAGACTGCCGCCTGCCGTCTAATGCTAATAATAAAGGGATTTTATTTCTCATCAACCTGGAAGTAAGCTAAGGATTGTGTGCACCACCTTTAGTTTCCATTCTTTATCTGAAAAAGCTGTTCTAAAGCCATGCACATGCCCATAAATGAATGCATGTGGATATTAACGGTCTGGTAAAGGGTTTATGAGAGCTACGGACGAGTTAGATCGATTTAAATACCCCCATTTTCATAATCTGACAAAAGCAGACCAATATTATAGTGCTTATAAAGTTCCGTAATATCTGTAGCAACACCCATTAAAAGCCTTCGGGAAGAGGAGGGACTTTAAGTTGAGCTAAGCCAATCACAGCTAAAACATCAAGCTAAAAAACGAAATGGTAGAAGACGTTTGAAAGGAAGATATCTGGAAAGTGTTTTTTTTTTTTTTTTTTTATCAGGTTGTTTAAGCTGTCATATGGACGTACCATGGGAGAAGTACAAATATACCTCTCAGTAAGCTGCTCAGTATGCTACACATACTTATACTTAAGATGTCTTCACCGTAACCAGCTACGTCAGTTACAAGCTACAGCTACACCTGTGACAAGAGGATTTTCAGTGACATATTCTACCTTCCTCTAAATAGTTAATGGTATATCCATTTATGACCTTGTAGGACAAGCCTTCTATAGATAGTACCTGTCTCAGTGTATATGTACAGGGAACATTACTTTGTAATGTAACGCCTGTGCCTGCTCTGTGTACCTTCACTCTTCTGATATCAGATCAGATCTTCTTTCAATTCTTGCCTGGTCAGGAACTGCTTCCTTCACAATTACATTCTCCAATACTTTGCAAAGAGTCTTCAGATGGGTGTGAATAACAGGTCAATTAGCCAGTCAGGGACATGCATGAACCATTGCTTTGTATTGCAGTAGAATAACTGAAGTAGCCCAAGAGTAGTAAGAAGAGACATGAAGCTGGATTCTAAACGTAGGAGAAGTTATTTTCCATCAGTTTCAAACCCAGGACCTGGAAACATGAACCTTCAAGACATTACGATTGTGTTGTCCATTCCAGTCTAGTGCGGTCCAGTCTGCCTATGCTTACATTGTAGGGAGTATTATACCTCTGATGATGTAGGCCAAGATAACATGAGCTGAGCTGGCAGCATGAGGCTTGTACTGCAGAAATATGCATTTTCACTATCATGGCTACATAAAAGAAAAAATAATAATAAATAAAAGAAATCTGGGGGAAAAAAGCAAATCTGATTGCATGGCTCTGCTTGAGTTTGGCCTGAGATGCAGAGTACAAGGTGGTGTTCTGGTTTTGACCATGAGGAGGTAATCCAGTAACTGTCTCCGTGTTCAATAAACTTGCAGCTATTGCTTTTAGCCTGACTTTAACTGATTCATGCATAAGTTAGTAGAGCACAGACCTTTTCAGGCAGATATTTGATGTAAAAAAAAAAAAAAATAAATATATAGCTAGTTAGTCCACAAGCCTATGTCAACCATGGTTCCACGTTTTTTTTCTTCAAAAATTTCAGAAAACCGATGTGATGTGCAATAGTTTGATTGGCAGGATGCAGGCTGATTGTGTTGTGATAGCGCTCCAAAGGGGAAGTGACTTAGTACAGAGAGCCAGGGGGAGGAGGAACTTAGAGCAAGAGTTGTTTTTGATTAATATAACATTTTCAAATCAATAATATATAAAATGATGATCAAAATATGTTGTATTTAGCAATTAACACTGCATAGAAGATTAATAATAATCTCTTTAATGTATATGTAGGTAAATTGTGAACTTTTTGTACCATTAGTAATTTCAGTTTTGTCTATCATGCTGCTGTGGTTCAATCCCAGCTGTTACATCTAATGAAAGCTGTCATAAGGAAAGTGAACATACTGCAAAGAACTGCATTTAAGTTAATAAAGAGAGGAACGCCCAAGAAATTGGTATAATTATAATCTCTGTTAAAGATTGCCCTCGGTAACACCACTCAAAGCTCTCAGAATTTAAAGTGCAAAATGTCCACTTGAGCTTTGTCAGTCTCTGGTAAGTACCTGCTGCTATTACATCAACAGTTCGTCTTGGAAAATCGAAAAACACTAGTAAAATTATTAAGTAAGTTGTGTTTTGAATTTGATGATGTCATGGTTTCAGGTGGAGGGCAGGGGTGTATACATAGATTTCATATATAAATTGACATAGCTAACCCGCTCGCTGACATGTTCCAAATAGGAAGCGAGCATGGGCGCACTTCCGGCTCCAGTTGCTTTTACATTGAAAAATGGTCAGCCCTTTATCTGTAACTGCTGCAGTGAGCCTCATCATTTTGGACTTAAAATGTTCGTATTAACCCGCTCTACATGATCCTGGTGTTTTTACTTTTCCATTTTGTCCCTAAATCAAGAAATGAACATTAATAACATACAAATCAGGTGCCTTCTTTCCCTGAGGTCACTGCTTGCTAAATCAGTGGTGCGGGTGGGAAGGGCTGTTACCTTGCCATACTGGCTTTTTGTTATAATACTAGTGGTTAGAACTCCGCTCCAAATTCGACCCTGTAACTACTAGCCTTGATCCTTTGACTGGAGCCGAACTCTACGGGTGACGCAACACTCTCTCGGTCCACTTCTTTATACAGTCTATGGGCGTATATAACTCTATGTGAGAGTCAGAGTTTGAAAGAAAAGGACAATCCACAAATATTGAACCTTATCAATAATTGTTTGAGGGAGATCCACCAGCTGCCATAATCTTCTCATGGCTTAAAGTGGATCTAAATATTAAATACACATTTTTGATATTAAACTATATCTATGATAATAGTATTGTGTACACTTCCAAATGTGCAGCTTTGTGTTCAAAAACAGTCCAAAATGATTATGTCACACACGAGACTTCCCTGATTGTTTCCAGGTGTTTCTGTTTACATACACTTTGTTGCGGGGGCGGAGTTTGCCGTGTGGATACTTTTTAGACCAATCACACTGGTCCTTATATGTCCAAACCGCTTCCCTCCTCTCCCCTCACTCTTTTCGTTTAGTCCACAGGCACTGCAGGTGTATTTGCAATATGGCTGTGAGCGGAGTTTAGGTGTTTAGTCCGATTATTTCAACGGACAACAATGATTCCTTTAGAGAGGGGCTCAATTTTCAATGCTGTGATGACGTGAACACAACCTACCACAGTGAAATACTTCTGTTAAACAATCACCTTTGATCAAGTTACTCAAATATGTATACTAAAACAAATAAAACTGCTGTCAAAATCAGCAGTGTAACACAGGAAATGAAAACCGGCACTTTGCTACACAGGGGTTGCCAGATAGAGAGAAGAGGTCCTTCACCCACAACACGATTATGAAGTCCTTGGGTACACTTCTCTGAACTGTCTGCAGCAGAAGAGGAGGAGAAGGAGGAGGAGGAGCAGAGCCTGGGGACTGTCTCCAGATCTAAGCCAGACTCTCGGTCATGGTACTGAGCCAAGGATTTGCCTGGTCCGTGAATGTCTTTTGAGGATACACTGCAAGAAATTTCTCTCCACAAAGGTGTTAAAGATAAGTAAATTAAACGGTCAAAGATCCGTAGAGTAGCCCAAAAACAGCAAGGCACTGCTATTACCACTAACCCTACCACTACTTAATTACTACTAGTAGGCGTTTAAATCACTTTAACCATATAATGCAATGTTTGTGTAATCGCTCATCCATTCAGGTTTGTTTCATGACAAAAGATGGTCACATTTTGCCAACTAGAACAGATTTTTAGAGTAAATT
This sequence comes from Periophthalmus modestus, assembly GCA_019594935.1. Lineage (NCBI taxonomy): Eukaryota > Metazoa > Chordata > Actinopteri > Gobiiformes > Gobiidae > Periophthalmus > Periophthalmus modestus. The sequence continues at coordinate 16,576,108 of JAIEZT010000009.1, forward strand.
AATTTCGCCACTCATTCAAGTAGCTTCTTCAGTTCTGCTGCGTCTGTACTCGGAATCAATCAAGGTCGGCCTCGGTTAGTACTTGGATGGAAGAACACTGGGAATATTAGACGCAACAGTGGGGCAGCAGTGACTCTAGTGTAAACTGTTGCAGTATTCTTGGGAAAAATACTTCACCCATCCACCTGCCTGGTTGGAATTTGGTGTGTTTGGTGGTGCAACCTTGCAACCCCATGGTTGCTATGCCTGCAAATCGAGTATGGAATAAATGAATAATGCATGGTGTTATAAAATGACTTTGAGTGTCTGGCAAAGTGCTATTTAAGGCCGGGGAAATCAAACAAACAATATCAGATTATGCTCATAGGCAATAGGTGACTCATTAAGGCCATTAACTTGTATTTCCACCGGTGTGCCACAAGGATCAATACTAGGTCCATTACTATTTTCTCTCTATATAAATGACCTTCCGACTGCTTGTTCTGATATTTCAGTTCAGATGTATGCTGATGATACTTGTGATAGTTCTGTTTCCCCCAGTCCAGATCCATGTTCCAGTCCTTCTTTTGTCACCTCCCTGTTTTCCCTGCAGCTGCCTCTCATTTTGGGTAATCAGCCCAGGGTTGCCTATATATACTCCCTCACTGCAGTTAGTTCTTGCTAGATTGTTGAACACTCAAGACCAACTCTCAAGCCCTGAAAAAAATCTGAACTCTGATATACCTGTTTGAGTACCTGTTCCCAAGTTTGTTTCCCCAGCCTGTTCCCCTTATTTGAATTCCCAGTATTGGAAGACAGTTCTGTTGATATTGATCTTATCAGACCTGATTTTCCATATTCTGCATTACCTGCTAAAGGACACTTTCCGTTATAGTTTAACATTTGATTGCTCTATTGTGTTGTCCGTTTGAGTCCAGTTTTCCCCCATCGTGACAATACTGTTCATGCTGATAATGTTCATGGCAACAACATCACACAGGCCAAGGCGTATATCACTGATTGGTTACAGCATTCAAGTTTACAGTTAAACACATCCAAAACTGTTGCTTCTTCACTAGGCCCCCCTGTAAATCTATTGTTGATCCTGATGGGTGGTGAGAGAATACACATATCTTGGTGTTATTCTCGATCCAAAACTTTCATTAAAGCCCCATGTCAAAACCATCAGTAACCGTATTAAATTCAACCTCAGCGACTTTAGACTCATCAGACATCAAATATCCATCAGAGCCGCTAAAATGTTTATGTATTCCATGATTCTATCCCATATCACATACTGTCTAACTGTCTGGTCTCACAATACTACCACAGCCCTCAAACCTATTCACATTCTGTACAAACGCACCTTAAAAGACTCTGGACTGTAAACCTCACTCATACCACTACTGTCCAATACTTCAAAAAAAAACCAACTACTCAGCTGGGAAAACATGATTAAATATGCTCATCTATGTCTGTTGTATAAAGTCATCCATGGTTTGTCTACTCAAACAGTTTATCGACACTCGGACCTCTGAACACAGCAGAACCAGAGGAGCAGCGAGACTGTATCATCCTCCTCCGGAAAAGTGTGTTTGGTCACACTAGATTTTCTGTTAGAGCTGCTCGATACTGCAATGCCACCCCCACAACCATCAGAAACCTCAACAAATACACTTCAGTTAAAGTACAGTTAAAATAATGGGTCATAGACTATCAAAGCTGTCAACATTAAGACATCCACCTCTCGCTGCCCCCTACTGGACACTGGCCTATTGACTAAACTGTTTATTGTTTTTAAGTTATTGAGTGAGAGTGAATATCTGTAATTGACTGGTTATTGATTGCGGGTGAATGCTTGTATTTGAGTTTGAAGTAATGTACTTTTTAGAATGATGAATTTTAACTTTGTAATGTGATTTTCTTTTATGTAGAAGTGACACTCAACATCTGTCGAGGGGTTCCAGATGAAAAACAGCCGTCTGGCTAACATTTACCTGCAAATGTTGATTAATATGCACTGTCCCTGAAATAAATAAATAAATAACAATTATGTCAAATAGAACATAGTTTGCACTCCTTGACGTTAACAACTAGAGTGTGTTGGTTTCAGTGGAGACAAGCCAGAACTGCATCAGAACTGAAGATGATACTTAAATAAATGGAATGAAATGAGTGCTAGAACATATTCACAATTAAAACTCGATCCAGGTGATATCATTGACCTTCTTTTGCTGTTTAATATGAAGTTCAATCACAACCAAATCGACACCTACACTACCTCCAACTAATCCCTCAGTCACACACCACATACTTGCACACATAGAAAAGATAAGTGAAGTGCCTTGCCCAAGAAAACAACAGGAGTGTGCACTGAAATCAAACCTCCAAACCTCTCTGGGTATGTGTGGTGAATGCTCTAAACCTCAAAACCAGCATCGCCCCTTCTATTACTATTACTATTCATTATCGTCGCGCTTGTCGGAACCTAATTCTCGTAAAACCATTCATAACATTTTTTCCCCATCTTTCAAATCTTTTCAGGGTGTACCAAATTACGCCATTCCAACCCACACTCACTTGAAGTGTTCTCAAAATTAATTTTCAATCTACTTCTTCCAGCTCAAAAGTGGAAGGTGTGCCATTACAAAATGTCTAATTTGTTCAAAACTAATTCTACTAACACTGAAAACTGAAAACGATGCAAATTTGCCCATTGAATGACATTTTAAGTACAGGCACTACTTGCATTATACTTCTAAATAAGATAAAGGCTAAAAAGTTCAGATTTCAAGTGCACATTTTTTCTACAAAGTCTCACTGTGAAATCGTTCTTATCTACACAGCGTATTTCTTACTTATTCATAGAGAGCCAATCTATGTATGTATGTATGTATGTATGTATGTATGTGCGTGAATCAAGGTTGTCCTTAAGCACCTCTTGTGTTGAATACATGTATGTTGATGTCATCATTTCATATGGAGGGCAGAGGCCTGTATAACTCAATGGGAGATTCACAGTTTTTGAAAGAAATGTCCAGTATTATGATCCACAAATGTTGAACCTTATCATTACAGTGGTCCCTCGCTATATCGCGGTTCGGTGTTTTTTCCATGTTCTGTGTCCTGTTTGGCTAAGAGATGTGCTGCGTCGTCTGTACTTATTTTATTAACAATGAATATTATATGTTTTAGTATGTTGGATAAATCATTTACTTTCTTCATAATAATATTGGTTCCTACTTATTGAACAGCGCATTTGAGGAGGTAACACAATGAGATGAGTGAAGTTATTGAATAAAGACGAGTTGCAACTGTCCTGCCGTATTGATCTATTTAAGCAGGACACGGACATGCTGAGGGCAGGTAGAAGATCTGCAGCGTGTGGGGCGACATTAAGGAATAAATTAATCTTCATTTGTCACATAAAGAAGGAGGAAAATATCATAAGGACGAAAGCAGCGATAATTTGAACAAGGATGCGAAAACTGTTGTAACTGCAACAAGACCATCGTGCGGATGGAGTCTGCTCTAACTTTGTGGATCAATGACTGCAGGAAATGAACATTACCCTGGATGCCAACATCATCCGCACAAAAGCTTAAACGTTTTATGAAACACTACAGTGGAGCGGCGCCTGGATGAACAGGCGTGGTCAGAGGAACTGTGAAATACATGTGAGGCACTATTAATCATTTATGTGTCCAACCTCGTAGGTTGATCATTAAAATTTCATTTGTTACAGTATTTCTAAAAGCTGTCATTTTTATTTACAGTACAGTATAGTATTGGGTTCCTTCTATAATACTGTGCTTATTTTTTAAGTCTACGAAGGTTTGAACTTTGAAAGTGTTTAAACAAGAGAGAAATGTGAGAAAATGTTAATGCCTGTCTGAGAAAAGTGAGGGGTTTTACAGACTTAAAACATAAAATAATTGTAAAATGATAAGGTTTTCTAATATATGTAGGTATGTATGTATGTATATATATATTTGTATTATTATTATAATTTTTTAATTATTATTATTTTTTTATTTATTTATTAATTATTATTATTTTTTTGTTTAAATATTATTACTGTTATTACTATTATTATTACTTCATATTATGTACTATTTTTAATTATTTACTTAAGTTCTTGTTATATATAAAAGAAGAAAAAAAAAGTGTATACATTTGTTGATTGGACAGTATGCTGTAATATTTGTTTGCACAACAAAAAAAAAAAAAAAAAAACAAAAAAAAAAAGATAAGGTTTTCTGCTTTGCACAATTCATTTAACATTGGTTATTTCTGGAATGTAACCCCGTGATAAACGAGGAACTACTGTATTTGTATGGGACTGGATCAGGGCCGGTTTAAGGGATTTGGTGGCCCTAAATAACATTTTGCTTATGGCCCCCTAATGGACATATAAAAAAATTGATACACCAATCATAATAGAAATAGAAAAGAAAAACAAGATGATTAGATAAAAGCATGGATGGAATGGAAGACTTTAGCATGGCTACATCAAAGAAGGAGAACGGGGACGAAGGAAAAATAAAATAGAAAAAAAGAACAAAATAAAAAAAAACGGGCTTCACCAACAACAACACCTATTATATATATTTTTTTCCCCATTTACATTCTCTATATCTTCTTTTCTCACTTCCAAATTACTAGTTCTAGCATTCTCCTCTGCCGTCGCCACCTTACCTCCTCCAAAGTCACGGAAATATCGCATATACACACACACATATGTCACGGACACACACACACACACTCACACAAAACAAAAACTAAAGCCCATTCATCTTTATCTGGTCTTCTTTTTTCCTTCCTCGAATTGTTTTATTTTTTGGTCCGTCAGCCCCATTCCTTAAACTTTCTTTTAGGAGCCGTTTCATTATTTGATGACACTGATACGATGCTATAGCACAAAGCTTTTTATCCACTTTTTTTTCAAGAGCGTGCAGTTCGCTTCATATTAATTGAAACACATTTGGTCCGCCCAGGCAGCTCTTTCAGATTCATTTACGGTGACAGAGAAGACTTTGAACTTTGTGCCACTTTTTGTTTTCGAGGTCTTGCCATACAGGAATTATTCACACACCATATTTCTTACATATTCATAGAAAGCCCATCTCTGTATGTATTTCTATGTATATTGCATTGCACGGCTGTGATTCAAGGTTGTCCATAAGCACCTCTTATGTCGAACTCATGCATGATACAAGACCTCTTTTCAACCTTTTTTCAAGCTATCAAAGTCTCTCGTGCAAAGTTCCTGTCTGCTAATCTGCCTTCACACAAACTGATTTTTTTTTTTTGCAGAGAAAGGTGCAAATCTGTACGCAGTGAGCTTATTACGCAAACCTCCTTATCTTTTAAAACCTTTTTCTTCCAAGCCGCCGCTTTCTTGTTTCTGATCAACCATTGGCCCCCATACACTTGTGAGTTAATCCTCTCAGGAGTTGCAGGCCTGTAATCTCTTCAGTACCCGACAAACAACGGAAAAAAAAAAAAGAAGTTAGGGGGTTTGATCTGCCAACGCCATTGTGTAGTGAGTGTAGTTCTAATAATGCGACACTGAGGTAAGGAACACAGGCAGCAGCAGTGAAACCACGGTAAACTGCGTATGTGGACCAAATAGAGGAAAGAGAAACGAGTAGAGATCACAGAGACTTGCAGCTTAGGAGGTGGGTAGGGCGTTCAAAGCTTTACTCCAGCAGAATACTCTTGCAGAAACAGTATTTAAGTGTATAAGGAAAGCATTAAACAACCTGGTCCCGATTTATCGACCAAAAAAAGGGCATGGCAAAAGCTCTTAAAAGTATGTCAGTGTGTCTGACCCAAACTGCACTTAAGCCTACATCTACATGGGAGTTCATGCAAAAACAGCCATATATACAGAAAAATGCCAACCATAAGAGAATAATAGTCGACAAATAGAAGTATTGTTCGAGTAAGACTCGGTTCTGTTCATTATATTCATGGACAGAATTTTCTAAGCACAGTCAGGAGTCAGAGGGGGTCCGGTTTCGGAACCACAGGATTTCATCTCTGCTGTTTGCAGATGATGTTGTCCTGATGGCTTCTTCGAGCCAGGCACTGGGACAGTTTGCGGCCGAGTGTGAAGCTGATGAGAATCAGCTCCTCCAAACCATGGTTCTCGACCATAAAAAGGTGACTTGCCCTCTTCGGGTGCGTGGGGAGTCTCTGCCTCAAGTGGAGGAGTTCAAGTATCTCAGGGTCTTGTTCACGAGTGAGGGAAGTCTGGGAGTCCTTGCTTAGACTGCTGCCCCCGCGACCCAGCCCTGGATACGTGGAAGAAAATGGATTGTAACAGATGGATGGATGAAAGATTCCATCAATCAATTAATCGACTAAACGACTACAGGCCTACAGCCATAGTATAGGTCACTCTTGAGGTCAAAATAAGTCTGGTGTGTACTGTGTACATGTAATTATAAAGCGTTATATTGTCAAATAATTGGGAAGTGCACACATTGCAATGCTAGTTCTTGCTACATGTTGTTTTTTTTTTTACCATAACATAGACTCTGATAGTTGTGAAAAGCGCTTAGAAAACTCATCACAGTGAATAATAAGTGATGTTCAGAATGCAAGTGGGAATAACTTTGGACCAAACTGTTTTTTTTTGTTTGTGTATATATTTTTAAGACAAGTAAAAATCAAGTACACGACCTTGGATGTAACATAAGATCTGTTTGTTCTGTAACTCCTGTTCCTGTGTGCATATAAGTAAAATATATAAAATAAGTGTAACCAAGTTAAAAGGAGAGTCCGCCACCTGCTTGAGTCAATTATGATGTTGAAGATTGCATTACTTGAAATGTTACACAACATGACTTTTCTGTGGAACGATATTTATATATATATATATATATATATATATATATATATATATATATATATATATATATATGTATATAAAAAGGTATATTTTAGCAAGAAAAATACCTGTAATTGTGTACATGCCATACTTCAGAACATTTCACACAAAACACTAACAAGTCCATGTAGAGAAAACTCCCATAGTGCACTTTTAAGTTGCTTAAAAAAATGTAAGTCAGGTATACCCACCTCTGCAGCTTTGTGTCAGAAAGGCGAGATCAAAGTGACAGTAAGCTCCGACCTATCACAAAAAGTCAAAAAAGAAAATCCAAGTGAAGCTTTAAGTTCAGTTTGGTTCATGATTTCAGTTGTTTCTGTTATATGCAACATTTGGAGGACTTTAATCCATTCAAAACTGCAACTGGGCCAGACTGTCTGGAGCCGTGAGTGACTGTGACTCTCAAGATTTTGGTCAAACATATGAAATGGGAAGGTTAAGCACGATGCACACATATGAAAGAATATGATTAAAACCCTAAACCATTAAAGACGACATATTGTACTTGAGGTTGTAGGAGTCATTTTGACTGCTCTTTATTTGTGTACCTCCAGCCTTTATGGGGCACTGTGGTTTAGATGTTTGGAGTGGAAACCCTATATAAAGGTATAAAAGGGGCAGGTAATTGGCACCACGTGTTAGAAGATGCATACATTTTAAATTAAGCTTATTTGTATAACACCATTTGTACACAAAGTAATTCAAAGAAAGATATTAACTTTGGAGAACCCAAGAACCCTTTTCTTCTTTGGAAAATTATGAATATTACATTAAATTACTGCTATACTGAACACTGAAATACTAAATCACCGAACAAAGAAATACACACTTTTTCCAATTTTAACCCTTTATTCCCCAATTTAGAATCATGCCCAAGTTTGACCCACTGGGCTCGCTAATTTATCCCAAAAGAATTCTGCATTAAGCTATCTACTATTACTAAAACAAAAAAACACGAAAAAAAAAGCCACAATTTTACCAACCGCTAGTTTGCTGAGATGACAATTTTGTTTGGGTAGTTTTCCAGCTCAACAAAACAGCATGTGGTCAGCCATCTTGTCACTACCACTCTGGATCATCTTCGTTCAATATTCATCCCCTAGATGTCCCTATGCAGGGGCCAGAAGTGGCACTCTGGGCTTTTTGAATTTTTTTAATTGAAATTTGACATATTTATTTTTTAATTGTTCATTTTGGGTAACTGTGGCCAAATTTGACCCCATGGGTTCTCCAGGGTTAAAATCACTATAAAACAAATCAAAACACAAATAATCACAAATAATCATCATAAAATTTACATTAAAAGAGAAAGTCCATCCATCCATCCATTTTCTTCCGCTTATCCGGGCCGGGTCGCGGGGGCCAGCAGTCTAAGCCGGGACTCCCAGACTTCCCTCACCCCAGACATGTCCTCCAGTTCCTCCTGTGGGACCCCAAGGCGTTCCCAGGCCAGCCGAGAGACATAGTCCTGGGTCTTCCCTGGGGCCTCCTCCCGGTGGGACATCCACAGAACACCTCCCTAGTGAGGCATCCAGGAGGCATAAAAGAGAAAGTGCAGAATAAAATCCTTTCAGTCATATGCACAGCTAAACAAAACCGTTTTGAGTCTGGATTTAAAGATTGTCAAAGTAGAGGCCTGTCTCACATCTTTAGGTTTTAGCTGCATAAAACTGAAACACTGATTCCCCATGTTTAGTCCTGACTCTGGGCACCAGCAGGAGGCCGAAACCTGAAATAAATAAATTTTAACTACTAATTGCTGGACTCTTTTTGGTACTTTCAAAGACATGCGTGCTTAAAAACTTCTGTACATCTTCAACCACTAGTTTGAGTCAGAAGTAATCTGCATAGGTCAAATTAGCATCAACAATAGTTATAATCACACCCATCACAGAGCTCTAAAAAGTCGATTTTGCATAATAAGTCCATGTTAAGCAAAGTATAGAGTATGAACACTAAACCATTCAAAACAAGGGGTATTTAAGCTCAAAACAGAGGCTAAGCTAATGGCATCAAATTGAGCATGGAGATTACCCCAAAGGGAAAGATGTATGAACAATAAAAATCACAATAGAGCATCATGATTACAAAATACAACCAGAGCCGTGGGGAACAGGAATTTTGAGTTTTAAACACTGACATAGATTAAAAGTGTAAAGCCATTCTGAAACTAATGAAGCAGTACACAACTCCAGGGATGTTTTTGATGAGGATGCAGTTATGACACGTCTACAAGCCCAAAAACTCTATTTGTGTGCCTGGATTTTAAGAACCACAATGATTATGAAACTAGCATTGGAACATTTTTATTTTAAAATTTTTGGTTTTATCTTTATTTATTTTTCCCAGACCAAGGTTTAGTTTATTTTCATATCTGACAGTTATGACTGCTCACTAGCGGTCTTCCTCAGATAAATCAAAAATAGACCAAAAAAAGCATCCATTCATTCATTGGGCACTGAAACATTTAGGAAAACATGTGTCCTTACTGTGAGTGGGCTTGCATCTCCACAAACTTGACTCTTACTTGGCTGGGAAGACGACTCGTCCTGCTTGTTTCTGTGGGAATGCTGATCCTTTGGCTATAATCTTCCAAAGTGTGGCATAAAATGTACCCATCTCCACGAAAAATGTTCTCCATTATGGTTTTCATTTTCTATTTCCATGGAATCATGCAGGTGACTTTCCACCTCTAGAAAATTACATAATATCACTTTAACCCTGGATAACCCACGGGGTCAAATTTTACCACAGTTAATAGCTGCTACCCAAAATTCAGAAAGCCCAGAGTGCCACTTCTGACCCCTACATAGAGGCACCTAGTGGATGAATATTGAACTAAAATGAGCCAGAGTGATAGAGACAAGATGGCTGACCACATGCTGTTTTGTTGAGCTGGTTTTTAGTAATAGTTTGCAGAATGTCTAGAAGTACATTTGATATTCTTTTTCGCTAAATTAGTGTGCCCAATGGGTCAAATTTGGCCCTGATCCCAAATTAGAGAATAAAGTGTTAAAATTGGAAAAAGTGGATATTTCAGTGTTTTGTGAGCTTATAGCAGTAATTTAATGCAATGTTCATAATTGTCCAAAGAAGAAAAAGGTTCTCTCCAGGGTTAAGCGACGTAATATTGAAACAAGTTTGACATTGTAACACTAATATATCTGCACACAATATTTCTCAAGACGCACTAAATCCAAAGCCAAAAGGATTTATAATTTTTCCTGAGCACTAAACTCGGTTTTGTTTCTGAAACGGTTTAATATTATGTGGGCGTTCATAGCATGGTGGCAAAAAAATATGACTTTTTTTTTTTTTTTTTCGTTATAGCTTTTTACACCATCTGTGAGAAAATCTGCCTCCCCATAGGTTAGAAGGAGCTGGAGGTCCCAGCTACCTCTGAGGAGCAGGGTCACCGAGTTGAGAGCCATGTTAACGCCCAGAAAAACAATACCCCCCCATCTAAAAAAATAAAACAATTCTGTGGCCGGCTGCTTGCTCCGACACAGCGCAAACAAAGGCATCTGCTCATGAATCATGCATATGTGTTGTGCTTTGAAGCTGAGGACGCCGCGGTGCTAGCATTCATCCACCCACACTGCTAACCCCCGCGTAGCATCCACAAACGCGGGCTTTTCTCGACAATGCATCCGATGAGAGGGAATTACAAAAGGTCGGACATCTCTGTGGCCCGGTGTCAAGAAATAAGCTGTGAACTAGCGTGATGCAGACGAGAGCAATATTTAGTCCAGCCCACTAGAGAAAGCACGATCCCAGACCAGATGAAGTCAAGAGGAGAGGAGCAGATGTCAGAACCGGATAATATTTGCTGTTGGAGATTATTGTGGGCTGAAAATGAAGAAGACAAGTTACAAAATGCTCTGTTCAAATGTTTAACATCCAGGGAGAGTTCATTGACCTGAGCTGTGCCAAGACATCATCACAGTATATCAATATTAAAGGAAATGTATGTAGCCTTTCCTCTTAGAGTTACGCTTACCGGTACTAGTGCTTTAAACCTGCATATAGAGGAAAAACATCATGTGGAAAATCACACCCGTTAACACTGATGATGATGTATAGGATTATTATAGCCTTTAAAAACACCCAAAAGCATTTTACAGCACATTTTTTATTCACACCATACTTGAGCCTTCAGCCCCTCTGACCTGGGCCAACACTAGGTGGAGCCACTGTCGCCCCACTGATTCGGGATTGACTGATTGACTGCAGGTGCTGGGATTTAGGTAACGAGGATTCAGATCAGAGAAAGTTCTTTTAGGTTTAAAGCATTGAAACTGGCAACCCAAATTAGAGACTTGTGTCATACTCATTCTGCTTTGATGATTGGATACTTAAAAAAAAAAAAAAAAAAAAAAAACAATTTATAACATACCCAATTTGGCCAATACACCTAATGTTTTTGTAATTAAGAATAAATCAGTATTAAATTGTTGCTAGTACAAGTTGCATGTAATTTGAACGTGTTAACCTCAAATCTGGGGACAGAGATGCATCTTTTTAGTAAGAGATGTTTATGAAATTTTAAAATCAAAATTGTGCATACAGTTCCCTTAAGACAGGGGTGTGCAAACTATGGCCCGGGGGCCAAATGCGGCCCTCACACCAGTTTTTATTGGCCCTCAGGCCTCCTGTTGAACCGGCCCAATTGATCATAAGCAGTACTTTTAACAGCAGATTAAACTATTTCTACCACTATATCCTCAAACATCACATTGCAGTGTGATACAGACATAAAATGAATGTGTTTCAAGCCTTATTAATACACAGCGGCTCTGTCAAAGCTGTGTTTAAACCGCACTGCAGTGATCACAGGATGAGATGTGGCTCTCGATAAAAAAAAAATAAAATAAATAAATAAAATTTAAAAAGGTTGGGCGCCTCTGCTTTAAGATTACATGGTAAACAAAGCAATACTAAAATCTTTATTCATACCATAAAGGCGGACTTTCAGTTTTGCAACAGAAGAACAAGAACAGCAGAGGAGTGAGAATAATTCAAGAGGCTTTTTTCAAAGTAAATGTATTTAAAGGCACACCATGTAACTTTTCTACAGGAAGGTCTGCCAACTTTGTTAAATATGATTGCTTTGCCTGGAATGTTTTAAAGTATGACATTAAACTTATCTATCTCACTTAAAACATACAGGTGATGCCACTGGGCCAAGTTATGGGCCAGATCTGTGGAGAAGCGAGCCTGCTCACCATAAGAATGGATTGTTTTTTCTAAAAACGTATGTTCCAAGGTTCTTATCCACTCAAGGGAGAGTCTGAAAATGCTAAAAACACACCTTCAACGTATATTTTCTGGAGCAGCAAACACACAAAAAAGAGGAAAAGCATCAGCATGCCACTGGATACATTTGGAGGTTAATCTAATTTTATCCAATCTATTTGCCAACTTAACCCTGGCATCAAAACTGACCTCTTGATCCAATCACTGTGTCCATATGTTGGAGGCAGCTGATCTCTCGCTCAGAGGATACTTGAGTGCCTCGCTAATTAGGAGCCATATTGAATGTGGAGTGATTTTAGGGTCAACAAAGAACTTCAATTCCCTGATCTTTGTAAGACGGTTATATTATGAAAAATTTACTTTTATAAACCATATACACAGTTGTAATTGTAGTGATTCATGCATCTTGGAGTTTGTATTATCCTGTATTTAAGGCTTAAGTCCTTGGACAATGTCTGGTTTTAACAGTCTCCACCTTCTTCCCTGCAAGTGTAAAAGAAAATGTCTGTATCATTTCTGTTAAGTAGTTTTAGATTTGCCTGATAAGTCCACTAACCGGACTCACATCTTCGTAAGTATTGGAGAAGTGTGTGTTCTGGATCCCAGGCATTGATTCTGCCGTCAAACATCATCAGCCATATTTGTTTTGATGAGATTCACCATGCATGCCTCTGATTGGCTAATCCACCTGTCAATCATTGTTGACTTTTATGTGAAGCACTTTGGTCAGCTGAAGTTTTTTTAAATGTACTATATAAAAGGAAAAAAAAACAAAACAAAAAACATGCCCATCTGAACTCTGGGAGATGCACTGATGATCAGAATAGACATTACACCAGGCACGCCCAAACTGTGGCCCGGGGGCCAAATGCGGCTCTCAGACCAATTTTTCTTGGCCCACAAGCTTCCAGGTGAAATGGCCCATATTACCTTAAACCAGTGGTCCCCAAACTATGGCCCGAGGGCACCACATTTGGGCCGGACCAAATGTGGTGCCCGCGAAAAAGTTTGGGGACCCCTGCCTTAAACAGTACTTTTTACTGTACATTTCTGAAAATCTACTTACTGCCCATATCAAATATTTCATGTGTCCCATTGAGGATGTAAGCATGAATAAAGGTCTAGTGCAGGGGTGTCAAACACATTTTCACCCAGGGCCACCTCAGCAAAATGGTTCTCCTCAAAGGGCCAGATGTAATGTAAATTGCATATGCATGTCCATAAATGTAAAAAAAGAAAAAAAAAACATGGCTGTATAACTGCACATCTCCTGATAAACTGACATTTTAAGGCAGTTATACCTTTTAATCTACCTTGTCATGGGCCATATAAACTGACATGATGGACCTTGAGTTTGACACATGTGGTCTAGTGGTTCATTCTAACTTGTAATAATAACACAGAAGTATTCATTGTATTGGTGACCAGTCTATGGGCCTCAATGTCTGTGTGTTTATATGTGGCCCTTAACGAGAATTGGAGTAGCGTGTATTCTGGATCCAAGGCAAGTTTTAGATTCATATTGTGACTTACATAATATTTGTTTTACTCCATAGCAGAAATGAGCACAATGTCGTCTTTTAAGCTTTTTTTATGTATCACACACACACAGCTATTACTTCTTTCTCGAGCATACTGTGCGAAAGATTTACGGTCTGCCTGTATTCTCGGTGCAGTTTGCAGTAGTACTTCACAGCTCACCCATGTTGTTATTTACTCCTCACCACGCAGCGCTTGTGTCAGATTGCTAGTAGTTTTTTTTTTTTTTTTTTTTTTAGTCCAAGGCGTCAACAGTGAAGAGGTGTGATCACAAACTTTTGGTGTATTCTGAGAAAGACAGATGAAAGGCCAGAAGGATACGTTCACACCGCCGCCCCCGGAGCTAATTCTGTTATTGACGCGTCGCACCATTGGCTGTCGCTACCGGCGATGGCGCTCTCCCAGATCTGATGCTCCTCTCCGCAGAGCTGACAGGAGTAGGCTCAGACAGGACTCCCGTAACACTGAGATGCAAGATTCAAGTGTCAAGAGATGAGACGATATGCTATGTGCTAAGCTATGGGGGTTAGATCCATCAGAAATAATATGGTTTTCTGAATATGCTCCAGAAAAACTACACAAAATTGGGGGGAAATTTGTGTTAAATCAATAATTGTGAGCTTTTAAACATGTTATAATGGTGCTCCCTCATCATAAGCTTACTTTATGAGTTTCGCATGTTTCAGTGATCCTATATCATCCTGCATTTGAGGCTTGAGTGCTCAGAAAATCTGTCTATCAATCAATGTCCAAATGTCCAAAAATAATAAATAACCAAGACTGACAGTAATTTTGTATTGTTGGTAGGTGCAATAGTTCAGTCTCTGTTGTATTGTGAGTCTACATCAAAGTTCAAGTTTTCAATGTACAAGTTTTGCTCCAGAGTTCAAAAGGGTAAAAAAAAAGAAAGAAAATGATATAGATCCCAAGGGGGAAAAAATCAGCAGTAGGATGAGTCAGTTTATTTTGTCCTACCGCATATCTATGTAGCTCGCCATCAAGATATGAAAGGTGTGATCCAGATGTCTTTTTGCAGTCCAGGCAAAAAAAAAAAAACCTGACCGTTGAGAAGTGGAGAGTTCGGAATAAGAAAAATGTTTTAGTTCGCAATTTCAGTTTGTGCCAGACGCCAACCTGAGCAAGCCACAGTCGCAGCGATGAGCGGAGGAGGAGACAGGAAAGTGACCTCTGTGACCCCGCAACATAAAGGCAGAGGGAGCCGCGGCAACGTGAAGTGGCATCCACAATAAAAGCCTTAGGAAATGTGGGTTACAATGACATTAAATGTATCTATCTCATTTGAAACACGCAGGTGACGCCACCAGGCCAAGTTACAGGCCAGATCTGTGGAGAAGCGAGCCTGCTCACAGTAAGAATCAGTGTTGGGAATAACAGATTTAAACTATAACGGCGTTACTAACGGAGTAGTTTTTTTCACTAACGAAGTAATCTAACGAATTACTTTTCCCCGCGCCCCAACGCCGTTACCGTTACTAACAATAAAACGTAGCGCGTTACTATTAATTCAGTTCAGTCTGCTCTTCATCAGAGCATCTCTCAGACAAGGGAGCTAGAGCTCTGTTGTGTTTCTTTGGTGAAAGAGGAGGCTAGGGGTGAGATAATAGGCTTGTTTGAGATGAGCAAGGCGGGCGCAAATACCATCGCCGTCAATCGGTGCACGGTTCATGTCGGTTAGTTTTCTGTCCAAGATGCCACTGACTTGCTCTGACGTAACCTGTG
Organism: Periophthalmus modestus; assembly: GCA_019594935.1. NCBI lineage: Eukaryota > Metazoa > Chordata > Actinopteri > Gobiiformes > Gobiidae > Periophthalmus > Periophthalmus modestus. The sequence goes on from JAIEZT010000009.1 coordinate 16,591,520, forward strand.
CGCCGGTAACGGGAATCTCATGAGAGCAAGACGGACAGCCGTGTCCCAATTTGCCAAAGTGCCCTTAAATGCGCTATTCCAACGGCGCATTGAAGTCGGGCGGGTATTTCGACCCGCACTTCGAGCAGTAAATTGAACGGTGCATTTGGCAAATTGGGACACAGCAGCAGTTTTTGAGCAAGGCGAGCACAGCAGCTCTCCACTGACTGCAGCCACCTGCATGGACGACAAAAGCTTAATGCATGATGGGAAATGATGTCCTGTCCACACGTGCATTGACAGGTGATTGGGTCCGAGTTGAGTTTTTATCAGAAACGTGACGCCCTGACGCACGACTGCCTCCTCCTCTATTGCTCTATATTTGATACTGACATATGTTTTGACTGGAAGTGTCAAGGCTGTTGTCAGATATGGATCACATGTTAACATATGCAGTACAATCTGTTCAAGTGAAATAAATGTTAAAGGTTCACATCTGTTGTGTTTTTATTGTTTTAACATAGTAAGTAACAGCATAGTTACTTTGCCTAGTAACAAGTTACTTCTCCCAAAAAGTAACTGAGTTGCTTTTGGGAGAACTTGTAAGTACTATAATTACATTTTTGAAGTAATATGCCCAACACTGCTTTAATGTATTGTTTCTGCAGCAGCAAACTAAAAAAAAAAAAAAAAAAAAAGGGAATTCTATATATATGTACACACATTTTTAAAATCATCAGCATGCCACTGGATACATTTGGAGGTTGATCTAATTTTATCCAATCTATTTGCCAACTTAACCCTGGCATCAAAACTAACCTCTTGATCCAATCACGGTGTCCATATGTTGGAGGCAGCTGATCTCCCGCTCAGAGGATATTTGAGTGTACTTTTGCATGTTTCAGTGATCCTATATCATCCTGCATTTGAGACTTGAGTGCTCAGAAAATTGTGATGTCACCTACACTTAACTCCGCCCACTGCTCTGTAGTTACTTGCAATTGAAGCCTCAGTTCATCGCGGGGGTCTGTTTTTTTTATGATGAAATTAGATTATAGAGAGGAGTGGGGCTTCTCAGTTCTGCAGTTTTGAAAAATTTATTATGCTAAGCTACTTTTGTCTGTCAACCAATCACGTCATTCATATAAATTCATCATCCCCAATACAACTCTAGCTCTACAGTTCAATTCACAATTTAAAGTCAATAGCACAAATAGAACCAGCTTTTGTGCCTTTTACTTTTTCTAGGTGAACATGTTTTTGCTGGTCTTTTTGCAGTCTGTACCTCAGCAGACCAAGGATGAAGCAAACATCCAATGTCACGGCCCTTTCTGTCTTCGACTCCTTTGAATTGTCAAAGCAAACACTGAACAACAACCGCTCAATTTTTCAGGAATACAGATGCAGTGTGCAATGTTCGTATTTATTTCCTCCAACAAAAGTTCCGTTGTCCGCCCTGGTCAACAAAGAAGAAGAAGAAGTCCTTTTATCTTAAATGGTTTATCTTTATCTGGAGGGACGATGTCTCTCGGCTGGCCTGGGAACGCCTTGGGGTCCCAACGAAGGAGCTGGAGGACGTGTCTGGGGTGAGGGAAGTCTGGGAGTCCCTCCTTAGACTGTTTGCCCCCACAACCCGGCCCCGGATAAGTGGAATAAAAATGCGCAGATGGGTTTATCTTTATTTTTATGTGAAAGTCAAATTGAAAAGAGAAGACCAGGATTTATCCACAGCGTTGTATCCATCCATCCATCAGTGACCTCGATTTGTAAAGCATGAGTTCAGCAGTACTTAAAAGGAAGCTCGGTACACTATGAATATTATAGATTTATGGACTCTACACTAGGTCAGACCAATTTTGGTTTGCCCTCCGGCTTACGGGTGAAGATCAGTTCAAAATTCTTAGGTGCCAGCACATCTTTATTTGCACGATTTGAATCTACAAATTGTCTCTGCTTCGATATCTGCCCCTCAACAAGAAAAAAAAAACCCTTTGAACACTCCTGCCCTACACCTTCTTACCTCCTCCTTGCCATGAGGCGTGCTAAGCTCCAATTCTGTCTCTATTTTCCTTTATACCCTTAAGTAAGAAGCAGCTTTTGAATTCCTTCAAATATCACCAATTGCTAACGCCGGTTGCTTGAGTTTATTTACCCTTATACAAAAAAGCACTTTGAACCTTTACCTGCCCTCATGTGGGTTCTTTCAGCTGCTTTAACAAAGCAAGAAAAGCTGAATTCTGTCTTTTTCACTTTTGCTATTTCACACTCGGAGGCAGGATGAAAAGAGAAGGCCAGCTGGATGCCTCAACGTCGAAACAAACCAGTGAGAATATAAAAGCTTTTACCCCCCCCCTTGGGAAAGACAACCCTGTACCGTAACCCGCACCATTGCCAGCATCTCTGCTAATACAGCGATCACATGCGGCTTTCCGGTATTTTTAAGCCCAAAAGAATACATGAAAGTGCCCAAAACAAAAAAACTCTCGGAGGTATTATGGGGATACTATTATTCAAGGTAAAAACTCTAGAAAAATACAGTTCCAGGGACTTTGATAAGGGTGAGTTTGAATATACAGTGACTTGGATGATGAAGAAAGAAAGGATCCTTTTTTGACATTCTTTATAATAGCGGAGATTTAAAAGGTTCTAAAACTCAAACTGGATGACAAATCTTATTGGTTATTGGGTAATAAAATATATCATAGTTTAAAGGTCGTGTATGCAATTTGTTCCCCTGTATTTGAACAAAATGTAGATATATATTGTATAAGGAGCTCCATCCAACCATTTTCTTCCGATTATCCTGCGCTGGGTCGTGGGGGCAGCAGTCTAAGCAGGGACACCCAGACTTCCCTCACCCCAGACATGTCCTCCAGCTCCTCCAGTGGGACCCCAAGGTGTTCCCAAGCGTGCCGAGACACATCGTCCCTCCAGCGTGTCCTGGGTCTTCCCCGGGGCCTCCTCCCAGTGGGACATGCCCGGAACACCTCCCTAAGGAAGCGTCCAGGTGTATAAAGAGCTCTTGGTCAAAATAAGGCATCTACGTAGAAAAAATTTTACTGTCTGATGATCAGGAAGTCTGCGTTAGCATGTTGGTTGTTGTTAGCGTTACCGTCATGGCAAAATTCCACATAAAATTTGTGAAAAGGGCTTATGAAATCATCACAGTTAATAATTCCGACTCTCGGAATGCATTAAGTAAGTGAGGAATAAGTTTGGACCACTGCAAACAGTTTTAAATGAACTAGTTTGTTTTTTTTGGTTGTTTTGTTTTGTCTGCGTAATCCCTCAGTTGTCCAGGTCTGATTCATAGTAAAAGCCAAAGTTGTCCACTTGATAGATTTAACTTTGGCTTTTGTTTTGTGTTTTTGCACCAAAAGTCAACGATGCAATTTAAGTTGTAACTGTTAAGCCTTTTAAAAAATCAATTTCAAGTTTGTTTTTGATCAATGATGCTGATTTAACCTACAGCCTGGAACCATGAGCAGGATACATTTCAACTTAATTAAACTCACTGTATATCTGCCAAGGCATTGATCCAGTTTGCAGTCTTTTTTTTTTTTTTTTTTTTTTTTTTTTTCTTAAAGAATTGTCTTACCTTTTTTGGTTTCCATGCTTTGCTTTTCCAATCTTTTTCCAGGACATTTTTGATTGACATAGGGCTATGGATCATCAAAAGTACTTTCTTGTGGTACATCTCAAATGTAAAAGAGAAAAAACACTGAATATGTAGATAGATAGATAGATAGATAGATAGATAGATAGATTAGATGATGTTTTGTGTTCTACCAAGAAATTTTCTAGGTGGGTATTTGGTGAGTCTTAAATTATGTTTTCCAGGAATTTCCAGGCCCCATTGGAACCCTGAAATCAATCATAGTTTTCATATAGCATAAACTGCCTGTGATTTTACATCTAGAGAGGGAGACAGACACAAAGAGTATTATTTTTGCAGCTGCCAAAACCAGTTTTGTTTTTGGTAATGGAAAACACAATGCGATAAATGCAAGATCAGTTTAATACCATACTATAGAAAATTCCAGGAAAAGCATTAGCATCTCCATATAGACAAACAGGTGCCATTTTGAAATGCGGTTATCCCTGTTCTAACACCCAGATGTACTGTGCATTGAAATGGCGGCACAGATTTCCACAGCTTTTCAAGTACTATAATTGACAGTCCCTGAATGGAGAGGCCCGTCCACCTGTATCCAAGCCAAGCTCCAGACAAACAGCAGGTGGGCCACACTGACTCCTGCCCACACCATTGATACCTGCCCTAATCTGTGTCCCGCAGTCAGACACAGCTCCATTATGAACAGAGCCTGCAGCTATTCAGATGCTAAATCAACAGCTGCAAGGTCTCACGCCAGACTGATAACTGCCAACTCACAGCTGCCTGGATCCAAGTTGAATGTTGATCAAAAGTGTAATCACAGTAAATCATGACAGTTCACCTGGCTTCCTGGTATAATATGAACAGACTCTGCAGTTATTCAGAGGCTTAATTAACTGCTGCAAGGTGTTAGGTCACACTGGTAGCTGCCAACTCACAACTGATTGGATTCAAGTTATGTATTGATCACAAATATCAGTAGTAAATGACTGTTTTGGCAGCTTCCCAGTATTATATGAAAAGACCTTGCAGTTATTCAGAGGCTAAGTGTACACCTGCAAGGTATTATGCTAGAGTAGGACAGGTAACTGCCAACTCATATCAAGTTGGAATTCAGCTTAGTGTTGATCAGAATTACTAATCACATTAATACTGTCTGCTTCATCTGGCATCTTTCAGGTATAATAACAGACCCTGCAGTTATTTGGATGCTAAATCAACAGCTGCAAGGTCTTATGCCAGACTAATAACTGCCAACTCACAGCTGCCTAGATCCAAGTTGACTGTTGTTGGAATCGCAGAAAATCATGAGTTCACCTAGCTTTTTCCTAGCATAATATGAACAGGCCCTGCAGTTATTCAGGTGAAAAATCAACAGCTGCAAGGTTTCAGGTCGGACTGAAACTAAGGTGCCATCTCACAACTGGATATGAGTTGAAATGTGATTCTCTGTACTATTGTCTGCTTCAGTTGGCCTCATCCTGGTCGAATATGAACAGACCCTGCAATTGTTCAGATGCTAAATAAACAGCTGCAAGGTTTTATGTTAGACTGGTAACTGCCAACTCACAGCTGACTGAATCCAAATTGTGTTGATCAGAAACATCACAGGGATAAATACCAGTTTCTATGGACTTTTCCTGGTATAATTTTAACAAACCCAGCAGTTACTCATAGGCTAAATCACTAACTTCAAGGTTTTAGGTCAGACGGGTAGCTGCCAGCTCACAACTAGCTGGATACGAGTTGAAATATTGATCAGAAGTACTAATCATGGTAATACGGTCTGTTTCACTTGGCCTATTCCTCAGACAATATGAACAGACCCTGCAGTTATTCAGATGCTAAATCAGCAGCTGCAAGGTTTAGGTTAGGTTTGGCAGAGTTGTAATCACTGTAAATAAGTTTACCTAGCAGAGTATAATATGACCAGACCCAGCAGTTACACAGAGGCTAAATGAACACCCGTAAGGTTTTATGTTAGAGAGGGAGAATAACTGCCAACTCACATCTAGCTGGATAGGAGTTGAGTGTTGATCAGGAACATAATCACAGCAAATTATAACAGTTCGCTTGGCCTCTTCTGGTATAATATGAACAAACCCTGCAGTTGTTTTCATGCTAAATCAACAGCTGCAAGGTTTTATGCCAGAGTCAGACTGCCAAGTCACAGGTGACTGGATCCAAGTTGAGCGCTGATCAGAAATGTAATCACAGTAAATCGTGACTATATGAACAGTCCCTGCAGATATTCAAAGGCTAAGTTAACAGCTGCAAGGTTTTAGGTCACACTGGTAGCTGCCAGCTCACAACTAGCTGGATACAAGTTGAAATGTTGATCAGAAATATTAATAACCATAAAACACAATTACCTACTCATCAAAAAAAAATCCAAATACCGGTAATCAGATATTGCACTTTAACTTTCTACACTGAACGTCTTCTTCAAAATGGGACAAATCCTCGGAGAACGCCATCGGTTCCTGGCTAACTAAAATGTTAGACAAAGAATTTTTGTTTTTCTACACTTATTTTTTTAGATTAATGATTTTTCAAACTTATACCTTTTTTTTTTTTTTTTTTTTTTCTTGATTTTTTAAAACAGAAATTTAAAAAACTGATCGTAAAAAAAAAAAAAAATGTCTGCTTAGCTATCCTTTTCCAGGTATAATATCCCTTTAGCTATCCTTTTCCAGGTATAAATCAACAGACCCTGCAGTGTAAATCAGGCTGGTACTACAAATCAACAGTGTTGGTGCAATGCAATCACAGTATAGTAAAAACTAGGAATTGAGTGTAATACGAAAAAAGCCCCTGCAGTTATTCAGATACTAAATCAAACAGCTGCAAGGTTTCAGGTCAAACTAGGAATTGCTAACTTACAACTAGCGGGATACAAGTTGAAATATTGATAAAATACTAATCATCGAATATTGAGTCTAGTTCACTTAGCCTCTTCCAGGTATAACATGAACAGACCTTGCAGTTATTCAGAGGCAAAATCAACAGCTGCAAGGTATAAGTTGGACTACTGGATGGCCAACTGATATCTAGCTGGATTCAAGCTGAGTGTTGATGATATTATTAATAATAATACTATGAATCTCATTAATATGGTCTGTTCCTCTGGCCTCTTCCAAGTATATTATGAACAGACCCAGCAGCTATTCAGAAGCTAAATCAACAGCTGAAAGGTTTTATCCCATATCGATGGCCTTTCTAAACTGGACAATTGAAATTCTCAAACGGAGGGCACATACTATTCTTCTAATTTAATTACAAATTTTTTGGGGAGAACTCTCCAAACAAAACCTACAAATATTCAGAAAAATAAATAAAGTAAAAGCATGAAATCAACTTGTATGTAGGCTGGATTCTCTTATTCATATTCATCTTTTTTCTGGGTCGTCATAGTGCGTCATCTGCCTCCCGGTGTGCTGTGATTTCTTTAGAGAAACAACACAAACACAAAAGTTTACAGAATATATAGCTGGATTCATAACTTTGCCAATTCCACCACAATTCCAAATAATAATAATGTATTTTGTGGCCCACGGTGCTACACAGAATTGTGAAAAAAACAAATAAAAAACAGAAAAAAAGTTAAAATGAAAGAGTAACACTTCATACTTGATAACATTTCAATATGTTGATTTTGATTGAGGATTTGTGTGATTTGTGAACACTGGCTTTGTGCGTCTGGCGCTACAGTGAATTTACACCTCACTGTGATTGGTTAAATCCACCTGTCACTCACAGCCTGGCAAAAGCTGACCAAGAGGAAGTGTCTGTGAGTTTTTCTGAACACAGAGGCACTGAGTCACACGATTTCATCACTACACCATGGAGCCATTTGGGTTTTTTCATTATTATTTTGTTATTTAACCAGGACAGTCCCGCTGCCTGTCAGATCCTCTCAGTCTCTGGTGTAGTTTAAGACCAGAGTAAAAACCCATCTCATCTTTTTGCCGTTTCGTTCTAGCTTGACAGGATATCTTGGTGTTTTATAGTTTTATTGTTCTTATGTGTTGTATTTTATGTACATCTGTTTTTGATTACTTTTTTGGACAGTTGTATTTCGTATAAAACAAATAAAATTGAAATTAACTGAATAGATTTGGAATTTGTTTTTTGGGGGAGTCTGAAAGCATGATTTTTGTTTTATTGATCTTTTACTCTTAAACCTTGTGTTGAATACTGTGTGTTACGAACATTGAGGTGAACTTGTTCCTCAGTAAGAATGCGACACATACTTATTTTAAGATGTCTACACTGGAACCTGCTGCTTTGGTGACATGACACAGCTCTTCATCTTCAGGTTGACAAAAGGCCTTGTAATACGTCTTTTCAGCGGCTGTAAGGATCTTTTAGTGACGTATTCTACCTTCCTGTACACAGCTAACGGTATATCCATCCACCTTGTATGGACAGTATGTACAATGAGTTAAGTCCTACTATCTATAGATGGAGCTTTCTATAGATTGTACCTTTCTCAGGCTATAATTACTGGAAAAAACTTACTTGAAATGTAACTGTAACCTCAGATAAACTTCTTTCCACTCTCTACCTGGTCTGCAATCTCTTCCTTCACAATTGCAGAGTCCTATCCACCCTTGTTGTGAGGTGTAAGCTCTAAGCACTGCACCACTAATGCCAAATTGCACGTCAGATCTGTGGAGAGGCGAGTCTGATCGCACTGAAAATGCGTGGTTTTGAAGGTACTTTCAAAACTGTAAAAAAAAAAACACGTGTAATTAAACAAATGCACGACAGATAAGTTCGCTGCCATATCGCGGAACATTCCAAGCAAGTAATAATCTCCAAGGAGACGAAGTGACTGACCCCCACCAGAAAAGTTACATAGTGCAGATTTCTGTCAATCAAACTGGAACTTTTTTTTTTTTTTTTTTTTCATCCCATATACGCTATCCATTTCGAATTCCTTTTAAATTAACGCCGAATTGTAAGTCAGATCTGTGGAGAGGCGAGTCTGATCGCACTGAAAATGCCTCTTTTTGGAAGGAATTTTCACCAGAAACGTTACACAGTGCATCTTGCTATTGATTTCAAACCCGCTTTAAATTAACGTACATACATTACAGCTGTTAATGTGTATTCTAATTGTAAATACGCCTCTTGTTCCCGTCCTGTTTTGTGTGCATCTTAGCCCAAAAATAGCAGCCTCCCGGTGAGCACGTGTCTCCGATGTCGCACTCAATGATTTATTCCCTTGAAGCGCTCACTATTCCTCCGGGAGCCACATAAATAACTTAAAGCTCTCTTGATCTGTGTTGCATTTAATTACATCAGCGCCGTTATTTACAGTTGGAACAGCGCGTTCATTAAAATAGCCCAGAGGAAACCAGTCTGCGTGACCCCCCTATCTCACGTTCCAAAAAGTATGAAAATAAATTAAAAATACCGGGATATGCGGTTGGTTTATTTGGGAACGTATCAGACAAAAGCATCAATCACACTTGGATTTTTTTTTTTTAAAGGAGTGCTGACTATTCTTCCTGCATGGCTCAAAGCGAACTTCTCAAACGTAGATGTTATTTTCATCTCGGGAATGAAATGAGATGCCGACTGTAAGAGATGAATGTAGTGTATCCAGTCAACTGCTCCAGAGATGTATAGGCAAGTCGAGGCAGTTCTGTGTGAAGCCATCTTTGTACATGAAGTAAAGAAAAAGTTTATAATTAACTTTAAAGTTGAGACATCATTCCAGTTCCAGTCACTCTATGGTTGCTCACTGGTGCCATTCTGCTTTTTAATGTATTGGAAAAGTCTGCACCGGAAGTGGTGAACATCTGGGAGAACATCAGATTTTTATCCATCCATTTTCTTCCCCTTATCCAGGGCCGGGTCGCGGGGGCTGTAGTCTAACCTTGGAGAACCCACAGGGTCAAATTTGGCTGCAGTTAATTGCAGCTACTCAAAATGAACAAACGAGAATAAGAAAAAAAAAGTCAAATTTCAATTAAAAAAATTTTAAAAGTCCAGAGTGCCACTTCTGGCCCCTGCATAGTGACACCTAGTGGATGAATATTGAACTAAAATGAGCCAGAGTGGTAGTGACAAGATGGCTGACCACATGCTGTTTTGTTGAGCAGGAAAACTACCCAAACAAAATCGTCTTCTCAGCAAACGAGCAGTTGGTAAAATTGTGGGGTTTTTTGTTAGTCTAGAAGTACATTTTATATTCTTTTTGGATAAATTAGCAAGCCCAGTGGGTCAAATTTGGCCCTGATCCTAAATTAGGGAATAAAGGGTTAAAATTTAAAAAGTGGATATTTCAGTGTTCAGTGAACTTATAGCAGTGATTTAATACAATGTTCATAATTTTTCAAAGAAGAAAAGAGTTCTTGGGTTCTCCAGGGCTAAGCAGGGACTCTCAGACTTCGCTCACTACCAGACACTTCCTCCAGCTCCTCCGGTGGGACTCCAAGGCGTTCCCAGGCCAGTCAAGAGACATAGTCCCTTCAGTATGTCCGGGTCTTCCCCGGTGCCTGCTCCTTAGGGAGGCGTCAGATTTTTAGATATTTTTATATTGCGCTTTTCCACATTCAAGGCGTTCAAAGGAACCACTCACCCATTCACAACACACAAACACACTCATGCACCAGTCCACACAGGCACTGAGTTTGAGGTTGGTTAAGTGTAGTGTTCATTCTGTCAGAGCTGGAGCTTTACCGCCAACCTGTGAGACAGTGGATCACTCATGTCGAGAGTGAGATTCGAACCGCCAACCTTCGGATCAGGGCACTGTACCAACTGAGCTACAGTCGGGATTCCAGCTCTAGCTTATAAGTACTATTATTCAAATTTTCATGACTTATGTTCCAGGTTTAAACCATGCATCTTGGGGACTGAAAAGTGAACTACACTGCCTGGCCAAAAAAAAAAAAGTCACCACCAAAAAAAAGGTCACACACTCTAATATTCCGTTGGACCGCCTTTAAAAAATGCTTTTACTTTCACCATTAAACATAGCCCTGAGTTCTACAGTTGTTTTTCTGAGATTTTGATTTCACCATCATCAATGAGGATTTTTTTCCGGCCACATTTCTTCCTCAAAGACAATGGGTCCCCACTATCCTTCCAGTTTTTAATAATGCGTTGGACAGTTCTTAACCCAATTTGAGTAGTTTCTGCAATCTCCTTAGATGTTTTCTTTGCTTGATGCGTGCCAGTGATTTCTCAAACGGATCAAAAGCTTTTCCACGACGACGGGATGGGTCTTTCGACATGGTTGTTCAAGAAATGAGAAGCAACTCACTGCGTGTTGGGGTTAAATAACTTGTTGCCAGCTGAAAGATAATCGGCCATGCAGTAATTATCCAATAGGAGGCTCATACTTATTTGGTTAATTATATCCAAGTGGCGATTTTTTTGGCCACACAGTGTATTTCATCTTTGCACTGTTTCACCTTACTGCACCTCTTGTCTATAGCCTAGATATATTTAGTATTTACTATATTTTTACTTGTGCATCTACTGTTGTATAATTAAGCCTTCTTTGACGGCAGTCTCGCTATTTTTACTACTTATGTTGTATTTATTATTACCAGTTATATTGTTGCACTTTGCTGTTATATTATATGCAATATGCGATCTACTGCGTTCAAATAATTTCCCTTGTGGATCAATAAAGTTGGTTTAAGTCAGTTTTGAAGAAGCGGCTTGGATGAGCAGCGAAACGTCTTCACTCTTACAATGATTTGTCCAGTTGACAGATTTAAACTTTGTCTTTTATTGTGGATCAGACCTGGACGACTGAGGTGTTACACAGACATCTTTAAGTCAAAGTCTTAAGTGATGACGTCTTATGGGGTGTTCACACTTGTTGGGTCTGGGTTTGAGAGGCTTCACCAGTTCCACCATTCACCAGTGTATGAGGACACTAGGAGCGAGGAGGGTTAAGTGTCTTGCCCGAGGACACAACAACAGCATCCATCTGCAGGAGTTGGAATCGTACGGCCGACCCCGCTCAATCAATGATGTTTCTGTTAAGAGCACGATTCAAACTGCAAACCTTCAGTGGTTGCTCTACCAAATGAGCCACTGTCACCAATTCCCGTGTGTCACCCAGGCCTTTCTGTGTGGAGTTTGCATGTTTCCCTAACACTCCGGGCACACAGCTTCGTCCCATCAACCCAAAACATGCACAATGCGTCTAGTTGAAGATCTGGAGATGCGTTCTGCGTTGCCCCAGCCACACTGAAGGATGGGTCAAATGCAGAGGGCAAATTTCACTATGGGGACAATAAAATGTACCTTAACCTTAAGCTTTCAGATGTATAGTGAGCACAGCCTCATTATTTGTGCTGATGGGTCACTCTTTATTGTACAGTACCAGTATGGACTGTCACGATAACTATTACATTGAATAGCAAAAGACAAAGTTTAAATCTGTCAACTGGACAAGAGTCGTCATTGCAAACTTGGTCTTTTGCTATGGATCAGACCTGGACGACTGAGGGATTACACAGACATTAAATTAAATGGAACAATATTTTTTGGGGTTCCTGGGTTCTTTTTCTTTGTACTGGTTTTGTGAATTTTCAGTGATTTTGTTTATTGTCTATATTTTCTTCTTCGGAAACATATCGAACTTCAAAAATGTGTCATTGTGACGGGTCTAGCACCAGTTTCTATGTAATATCATGTTGGTAAGACTTAAAGTAAAGGTTCAAGGTTGTTTTTTCTGTAGTCACAACCGCCCTGGGGTAAACCGATGGAAGTGAGGCTGCCGATCTGCGACCACGGCTCCTCTGACTATCACCATTATTCAGTGCCTGGTCCAAAGGCACAGTGTCAGCAGTCCTCGACCAGGGTTGTTTCATAAATCATGTCTCTAAGTCTCTTTTTATACATGATGTGAATGGCAAAACAACAGTTCCCAACCTTTACCATCTCCAAATACAAATAAACCAATGTAGGTGAGACATTGCAGGGAATAATTCTACATTTGTGCAGTATTTTCACAAATATTCTTGCCCCAGAATTTGGTGGAAAAAAAAAAAAAAAAAATCTAGTAGGAGGAATGTACTTTCAACTTTTTTTCTGAATTCTAGCTTCAGTAACCTTGGGGAGCAGTGGAAAAAGAAAATAACACAGATTGCAAGAAGGATTTTACCCAGTGGATAAAACTTGACTTCTAAAACAGAACTAATAAAAAATGGAATACTGTACAGATCAAGTCATACGGCAATGTCTTTTAAACATGCAAATGTGGGCTGTGCAAAGATTTATGATTTTAACACTGAGGCAGTTCACAATCACCTACAAATGTTATGTTTTTTTGTATTGACGACAGCATTTTAGTTGAATTAATTGTATACATTTCAAGTGTACCTATATGTACCTGAATTTGTTAAGCAAAAGGTGTCTTGCCCCAGTACAGATATATTATATAAGCAGCTCTCAAAGTCAAAATGTGTCTGTTGTGTACTGTCTTTAATGTCACATAAGGAAATGCGTGTTAGCATGCTATTTGCTGTTAGCTTTACCGTGGTGCCATTGTTCTGCTCTGGTCTCTGAGTGTGATGCTCGGGATGGTTAAGGTATGTGAGGAATAAGTTTGGACCACTGCAAAATGTTTTAAAATAGACTAGTTCTGCTTTTCACCCTTTTAGGACAGTAAAAATCAGGTACAGTGCCTTTAATTACGATCAATTATTTTATGTTTTTTTTTTGTGTGTGTGTGTGTATCCCTTTTCCTCCAATTTCAATTAATGTTGTCAAAGTACAATTTCAAACTCGATTTCGATACTAAGGAATAGTCTCGATACTCAATACTGATTCAGATACTACGATGATAATGAAACAACACATTTCATTTAGACAATAGAATGTGATTTTCAACATTAAATATATATAGTACATTTTTATATACACTTTTACATCTTCAATAGCTCCTATAATTCTTAAGTTATACTCACCAAATTTTAGCAGTAGGTAAACTGAACCTTCCAAGATGTTTGGCCATATACACGGTTATAATTGTTCACTTACACTTGAACTTATCACTACTTAAACTAGGGGAAGTAAAAATGACCTAATTTTAATAATATTTAATTTAATATTACGTTTTATTGTCTGAGGTTTATTCACAAACACCTTTTCTTTAAGATATGCCCCACAGGAAGAAATTGGGACTAGTCAGGTCTCGGGAGATCACATACTGCCCCCTGTCTTTTGAAAACCACGTATTATTCCTCTAATGGCATTTTGGGGCATCTCTGGTATTAAAATGTTGAAGGTAACACCTCTGGTTTTCTGAATTTGACCCAAGTACCACTGTACAATGAGGGTTCGTTCCTCGGTGCTATATTTGCTCATATTAATGTTGGAAGGGTAGTTCTAAATGCTCTGAAGAAATAAAATAAAAATATTTAGGAACAAAAGAGTTATGAATTTTTTTCAACTGTCAGTGACTTTTGGGTCACCTTGTATCTGTGTGAAGCCTCAATCGTTCAGGTAGGTTCCACGGGCATATATTAGCTGTATATTTATTCTGATACAGCTCAAGATCATTCTAAAGCTGCTCAGAAAAGGTTAATTTCTGTCCTGTGAATGTATCTTTTTAGTATCGATACTGGCTCAAGAGAGGATCTAGTTTCGTCACCAGTTTTTGTATCAATTAGTAACTGATTTCCAACATTTTGACAACCTTATCTTCAGAAAACAGGTCAAAATCAGATTACAGCGAAATGTGAACTAATTTTAACTACAAAAAAGGCAATTCACTCTTCAAATAAACACATCAGGTCGTCCCAGGCTGGAATATCTCTGCTGCTCTTCTCCGAGAATTCTCCAAAGATAAAGTTGTAAACAGAGGAGCGAGAAGAAAATAGTTCCACTGCGACGGTGGGCCACTGATGAAGCTGAGCCCGCAGAGCCGCCGGGAGCCAACAGGAAGCCAGGATTGATGTGTGTATTCTGTTTTCCCGAGTGTCCCTGAAGGCCTCACCGCTCCACTGCTGCTGCCTCTGTTTGCTTTCTTTAGATGTGCCAAAAAATAAAAGTGAAATGCTGTACTAACAAGGACATGCTTCACTGCAAAAATGAATTACTTAAAGTGAATATGACAGGTTTCATGTTATTGTAATTATGACTTGGTTTGGTGGGATAGTACCAGAGCTAAATATTTATCATAATTTTACATCAGTTAAGTGGCAGTCTGTAGGAAAAAAAACAAAAAAAAGGCAAAAATAGAGGAAGTAGCACCAAGTTTTAAAACAGAATACCTCTATCTATGTCTAAAACTCCAGAGGCAATTGCAGAAACAATTTATGCACAAAGAAGGGTTTTTAAACCAGGGGTGGGCAAACTTTTTGACACACGGGCCACAATGGGTTCTAAAATTTGACAGAGGGGCTGGGCCAGGATACATATATGTATATATTACATTAGAGATTTGGACTGTAACATGTAGTGAAGCATGAATATGCAAGGTTCATTGTGCAAATTGTTTTCCAAATGCATTAATTAAATAAAACAATTAATTTATTCAATTTCAGTTAAATAAACACAGCAGAAAACCTCACATTCAGTTTTATCAAGTGCCAAAAGATCAACAACTTGATGAAAAGGTAAATTGACCAAAGTTTACCCTTGAGTAGTTTAATATAATTTGGTCATGTTTGGCGGGCCAGATTAATAAGCCCAAAGGGGCCGTAGTTTGCCCATGTCTGGTTTAAACCCTCATTTAACAAAATTATTACAACATTACCATTATCTTTGTCGTTTTTGACCACAGACTGTATATATAAATGGACATAGCTAACTCGCTAGCTGCCACGTTCTAAATAGGATGTAAGCATGTTTAAAAAAAAATAAAATCTAATCAAAAACGCTGTCTGATGGATATAAAATAAATCTAATATAAGTCTATGGTTGTGAAACTAATTTTAAATTTGTTTTGCCAATTTTTATTTAATCTTACAGTTTTTGTGTTTTTGTTTTTTTTACTGAATTTTTATTTGACATTTCATAAAACTACCATATCTTTGTCCTTGGATATGAAGCAAACATGCTCCAATATTTTTAAAACCAGCAAGAGCTCAAGTTTTTTTTTTTTCGGGGGGGGGGTGTGTGTGCTTTTCCAGATTTCAAAATCGATTCTTGACATCATTTTGCAGATTCAGACTGGACTGACAGATATGTGGTAACTACCATTGTCTCATTTCACAAAGGGGCGGTGGAAAAGAATTGTGGGAAAAAAATCTTCGCTTCCTAAATTCTCCGGATCAAGTGTGTCCAAAAGTGGGCTGCTGCATACTGAGTGACTGTCCTCATTTGGGGAGACTGTCCTAGTTCTGAAGAAAGTAAAATTCAAACTCGGAAAACGACAAGAAAATCCACCATCATCGAACTTGACATTGCAAAATCCCTCTTTAAATGTCTGTTTTTATAAATGCGAATGGAGAAATTTAAAGCGTATTGTCCTATGACACACGTAGATCATTATATTAGAATTTGGACATTTTAAATCGCAATATTCATCAAAATCACTTAATAAAAGAAAGACTTCCAGCTTAGTGATGCTCAATGGGAGCTGACACCGCCGTAAACGTCAAAGAGCCGTGCAGCTGTTGACGCTTCCTGTGGATAGTGGCACATCAGTGTATTTTCATTTATGCTAAAATTTCTACACAACACAGCCAGATCCTACGCATACCACCAATTAGGAAAATAAAACTGGAGAACCAAGTAAGTACAGAGCAGTGGGCGTGTGCCAGTGGCGTGAAAACGGGGGTTGATCTGAGCAATGATGTCTTGAATAATGAGTATAAAGATGACTCAAACATGCATAAATCATTCTAAATTCTAAATTTGAGAAGGTAAATGAGAAGAAACAACTATAACATGGTTAAAAGCTCTAAGGAGTAGATGTTTTATAATAGGTCTGCTTTAAGAATTAACCTAACTTGCAAACTCCATTGGTCTAAACAAAGGATTTAAAAACAATAGCACATAACACAATCGGTGGATCTGGGAAGTATCTTGTAGATCTGATTTTCACTGATATGCAATTCTCTCAGGGTTGGATTAAACTGTCTAGCTTTGGGTTATGGGATCAACGTATAAACCAGCTCAGATATTGATTTTAAAGTGGCTTTACTGTGTAGTTAAGTACAGATATACTGTAAAAGCAGCTCTTATGTGAAAATGAGAGCTCTGTGTCCTGTCCTGTCAGAAAGTGCGCTGTTAGCATGCTAATATTTGTTAGCATTACCATGTCGGCTATGTGGACTGACTGCAAATGGTGATGTCTCAGAAGTAGATTCAGTAAGGAGCCGTAAAGTAAGTGAATGAAAGACAGACAAAATAAAGTTGGTTATATGGATGGTTCTGTTATAATATTTGTGCTATGTATAGATTATTAAGAATGCAATAATAATACTAATCAACATTTATATTAGACAGATATATTATAATAATGCAGATACATCAATCAATAAAAAATAAATTAACAAAACAAAACTTTAGTTCAGGGTTAGATCAGTCCTATGATCTAACCCTGAACTGAAGACAAAAAAAAGACACCAAAACGAGTATAAATCCACAAAACTTAAAGTGCGCTTTAACTTCTAAAGGTTTGGCCTTTAATTTGGTAGAGGTAAAAGTATGATTTAGTCTGTATTTCAATTAATACGGGTGCAAAATAAGTTGCAGTCACCACAGCGCTAGCGTTAGCATAATTAGCCGTAGCTCTAGGGGTACATTACTTGGCATAAAGATAGCAATAACGATACTTTAGACTAAAAAAACTGTTTTAAAATGACAGAGTAACTCACCCCTGAGTGGAAGGTTGAATGAGTTGTATGAAAGCGGAGTAGAATCAAATTTAGGCATGAAATGATGAGCACGCCGATTCCAGAGCATGACCAGCACGAGCCACAGTGAGCACCAGAAGCAGGAAGGCATCCCCGGTCATATAGGGCTCACCAGTGCGGTAATAGGTGGGGCTATTTAGGTCACATGGGTATGCACTGGTTGGAGCGGAATTTGAACTGTCAGCTTTGAAGACTGGTGGACGAGCGTTTTAACCACGGGCATCACTGCTGATTAAAACTTCGACTCTAATAATGCCTTGTACTAGTAATGGTCTTTTGTCGAAGCCTCTCAAAGCGCTACAACGCAGCCGCATGATGAAGTTATAGCTCTCATACATCCCACCAAATTTCAATTGTATTTCACGAGGTTTAGTCACATTTGAATGAATATGAAATCTTCCAAGTTGGTTGATTCTTAGACAACCGCTTTACCGATGAAGATTTTCCCAACTTTAAACCAAAATGGCTGTCATATTTAGCCCCTGAGACTAGCCACTTTACCACCGACAGCTAATCACATTTAAATTCACGCAGCCCATTGAGTCCTACTTCAAAACCTCTCCTCGGCGAACAGAGCGAGGATAAAATCGGAGCACGTAGCATTTCAAACTGTGCTTTAAATAGTTGTTAGATCAAAAAAACTCTCATTGGTCTTTGATGCAGCCACTCCTCCAATTAGCCGCAGATAAGCTAACAGCACAGTGTCACTTTTGAAATGCTAATGCCCGTCGTCTTTTGCATGAACACATGTTTACAGCCAGTCTGACGCTTTGATAGTGAGCGTATACGAACCGCCATACGAGGCTAACCAGCACGTCTTTGTGTAGTGTTTGCGTATTAATTATTGGTCATATATTGGTTTAACACGGAATGAGATAAGACACACAGATCTTACACATTTGTTTATAAAAGGCGTGGATCACCTTATTCCAGAAGTTGCCGTGGGCGCAGTCGTCGTCATTCAGGTTATGTTATTTTGCATGGGGCTGCCGATCTTGACAGCAAATACGTTTTATGCGGAATACAGAGCCGTTTTAAAGCTTCCCAGAGAATCGGTTCATTGTTGACTTGTCGATTCACATGAATACTGAGCATTTTACACAAATAACTTTTTTTTAATATAATATTTTGTCCTGATTCGAAAGTCGGCGGTTCAAATCTCGACATAAGCGTTATTGGTTGAGCGGTCAAATCGGTTGACCCACAGGTTGGCGGTGCGATTCCAGCTTCCACAGATGAATGATGTCATTGTGTCCTTGGGCAAGGCACTTAACCCATCTTACCCCCAGTGTCTGCGTACCCTGGTGTATGAATGTGTACATGAATGGGTGAGTGGTTCCTCGATGTAAAGCGTTTTGAGTGTCTGAAGGTGGAAAAGTGCTATATAAAAATGCGATCATTTACCATTTACCATAGTCGTATTTTGAAAAAGTCATATGCTTATACCTCATCTCATTTAAACTACTGTAATGCACTTTTTTTCTTGATGATCATCATGCAGTTTCACCCTTGCAGTTGGTCCAAAATCCTGTGGCGTGAGTTTTAACTGGGAGCAAAAAAACGAGAGCAGATTATCCCTACTTTAGCGTCTTCGCACTAGCTTCTGGTTTGTTTTAGAGCTGATTTTGATTTTATTGCTTGTTTTTAAAGCTTTAAATTCACTGGCCCCCGCAATACATCTCGAACCTCGTCCAAATTTACACCCCGACATTTGCTCTGAGGTCTGAGGGCAAGCTCCAGCTCAGGGTTCCTAAGACCAGACTTAAAAACAGGCGTAACAGAGTCTGGGACTTTGTGACTGGCCTTAAGAGTGTTTTTAGGTCTCATCTTAAGACCCACTTTTATTCTCTGGCTTTTAAGAGCTGTGTGGTCCCCCGTGTCTTTTATTTTTTTAATGGTTGTACTCTTTTATTTGTTGGTACTTTTTCTCTGATTGATTTTACTCGTTTTATTGTCTTAATAAGAACAAGTGGACTTAAATAGAGTTTTATTTTATATTTCTATTGGATTTTTATATGTCTCTGTGCAGCACTTTGGAAACAATTTATACAGGGTGTCCATAAAGTCTTGTTACAATTCTAAAATTTAATTGCAAAGACAAGTGATAAGATATATTAATTAGATTTGTTCTATTGTACTCAGTGGTTATAAAAGTTTTTAATCATATTGCATTTTTTTATGAGTTCCTCAATCAAACATAAAATATTTCCAGACCGTTGGATTGGAAAGGGATGGACCAGTTCTGTGGCCACCATGTTCACCAGATGTCACACCTCTAGATTTCTCTCTAGATTTCAAATACATACAAACATACAGGACATTACTGAACTAAAACCAAAGATAACAGATGCGACTGCAGCCACTGATGAGGCTATGCTACAGCGAACATGGCAAGAAATCAACTACCATCTTGATGTTCTTCGTGCGACTAATTGTGCCCATATAGAGGGGAATTAAATGAGGTAAAAAAAAAAAAAAAGCTTTGGAAACCACTGAGTACAACAAAACAAGCCTGATTAAGATATTTTATCAATTGCCTTTGAAATACAATTTTTTTTTTTTATTGTAAAGAGACTTTATGGACACCCAGTATATCGCATTTCATAAACCAAACAAAGTGGATTGGATTTGGTGGCAAAAGTGGACAGAATAAGATCAATCCATCGCTCTCTGACTTCGTTCACTCCACCTCCTTCCGAGTTGAATGTGTGTTGTGTCAGGCCTGCACAAGTAAGCACCAACTCCAGTAAATCCATTGGATTCATTCAAAATTGGTAATATATATCTGTTTTGATAACGAGGTAAATGGTGTTCTAAACTCTTGATGTTTATCCTTTTTTTATTTGTAGATCTAAAATCCACTTCATGTAATAGATGTTCAGCTGGGGATGGACCAGCTGCTGCTCTGCCTTCTTGGAAGTGCGATGGGCTCCTCTCCGAATAAGAATTTGGTTACTGTATTGATGCAAACAAATGATCTACTTCATTGTAAATACATTTAAATGGATCACTGGATATTATGAGTTCATGTGTGCACCTTGATGAATTAAATGATTTGACTGCCGTTGTTGTAACATACATACATAAAAAAGAGAGATCTGTCAGTGAGATGCACACAATAGTTCATTACCATATATGAGACAATGCAAGATATGTCCTCTAATTATTTCACTAACTACACATCACTACCTTTACCAGAGCAGCAGAGCCATTTTCCTCTTCAGACTCTTTAACAATTCCTCTTATTTTAACTATACATCATAATAGAAAACAAAAATTGTATGTTCTTATTGACTTTTGGAAGAACATTCAGCTACACAACCACTAGTGCTCTGCTTCACCTTGAGATGTGATTGAGTGGTATTCCAGGAAGTCCTACTCTTTTCTGCCAATGCTTACCTTTTCCTAACTATACACTTACATTTATTACACTAAACTATATACAATGAATGATTATTTACCAACCATTGTCTTCAACTCAAAAAGATCCTCATCGTTCATTCATTCATCGCTAAACAAATGTATAATTCATCCACAACGCCATTCCCAACATGAACTTTCCCTGCTCCCTGCCTCTCCGGGAACCCTTGATTAGAGCCGGGATTTGAAGGTCACATTTCGGCTGTCAAGTTGCCCCCAAATGAGACTCAAGAGGGGAAACATATATACAGGAACCTGGCCGTACAGAAGGCGTCTACCGGCTCCTGCTATTGTATTTTAAAAAGGGCAGAGAGGGCGGACTGTGGCAGGGTGCAGACCTCCCCGGCTCCGGTCCCTCCAGGCCCAGCCAATCATAAAAGCCCCTTTGCGTCATGTGACCTTTTCCACCACCGGCAAAGTGAAGGTGTCCTTGGGAAAAAATAATGA
This sequence comes from Periophthalmus modestus, assembly GCA_019594935.1. Lineage (NCBI taxonomy): Eukaryota > Metazoa > Chordata > Actinopteri > Gobiiformes > Gobiidae > Periophthalmus > Periophthalmus modestus. Next base: position 16,612,826 of record JAIEZT010000009.1, read on the forward strand.
GTCGAATAGTTTTGTATAGGAGCAACATTATGAAATACGTGGACTGTTTAAGGCAATGGTCCAAGTTTAGAAAGGGCAAAGAAAGAACCTGCTCCAGAGATGTGAGCTAATGTGTTTCGTCGAAGTCTAATCTGGTTTATTTATCACATTATGGACAGTAAAATCTGTATACTAGTATGGGGACTAGTCTTCTTTGTGGTTTGAAGTTCAGAAATTAGTTTCAATAGGTCAAGGTTAGGGTTTAAGTTAAGGATAGGTAGTTTTAAGGATACTAGCTCAATCAGAGTTGGAATATTTGTCCACTGATCCAAAGGTTGGCGGTTCGCATCCCGATCTCAATGTTAACATCGTTGGTTGAGCGGTGTGATTCCAGCTCCCACAGATGAATACTAGTTGCGTCCTTGGGCATGACACTTAACCCACCTCACCCCCAGTGTTTTTCTCCACTAGTGTATGAATGTGTGAGTGGTTCCTTGGTGTAAAGCGCTTTGAGTGCCTTGAAGGTGGAAAAGCGTTATATAAAAGTGTGACCATTTACCATTTAGGTCAGGATTGGTCTCCAAAGACTGAATGTAAGTCAATGTAAAGCCCCCAAAGGCATGCAAACCCAAAATGCATGTGTGTTTTTATATGTGACATCTTTTTTTTTTTTTATGTCCAATCAACATGGTGAATGATCCAATCTGTTTAAATTTCTGGACATATCACATATTCTTGGCTCAAGGAACAGCCAATGTGCAGGTGTATTCAATTTATTTATTTTTATTATACACATAGCAAATACATCGGACCCAACAGACGCATTGGTTCAAGTGTTACAGCAGAAAATGGAGGTTTTTAAGGCAGTTTGAGTAGTTAGTAGGCTCGATTCAGCATTCAGTCATTTACTATTTTCTTCCAATTAAAAGCTCAAGCTCAATTTTCAAGTTCCTCGGTATTATTAGCAATAGATGTGTTGGTACATACACTATAATAGCAGCGGCTTAAGGAGATGATCATGATCAAGCTCATGATATAAATGCACTGCAGTTATATACTCCTTCAGAAAAGTTGGAGGATATAAGGATTGGGTATATATATAACAAATACTGATGCAGACTGTCCATTTTATTTACTTTTTATTTCCCTATTTCAGTGAGTGGTGGTTGCATATTGCTGTTTGAGCCGTGGGCCTTCGGAGAGTGTACACTGCCAAGATAGATTTGCACCAAGTTCCACATATGAAACTTTGGATTTACAGTAAAATAGACTATACTAAAAATGGCAAATTGCAACTGAACGAGATAGGAATTAGGACTAAACCAGCCTGAACTGAAGTAGAACTAGACCAGGTATAAACAAGCCATGTGGCCATTAGAAGAATCACACTAACAATAGTATCGAGAGTTGTGAAAAGCGCTTATCAAACTCAATGGGGTGAATAATTAGGATGCTCGGAATGCATAAGGTAAGCGAGGAAGTACTTCGGACCACTGCAAACTGTTTAAAATGAACTAGTTCTGATTTTAAGACAGTAAAAGTCAAGTACAGGGCGTTTAACACTGACCCACTTGAGTTCAGTCAGCGATAATTGTGGTCCATCTTTGCTTTAATAATTGCTTTACATGTGCATGGTAGGCTCTTAAACCCGACCATTTCCCCGAAGCCTGAGCGGCATTGATTACATCTGCACGTGTCAGCAGATGTAAGCTTTAAATAATGCATTCTTAAATTATTAGCACATAAAACTCCACCTCCCATGAGTCTTTGCTGCCTCTTAGTGAAGACGTCTCTGAGAACATGTTAAGGAATTATTCACCCCTCACCCATTTTTCAGTTCCATAAATATCTTGATAGCAGATATGTGCGTGCTCATATGGCTTTCTTGTTGTATTGTCTTTTTAAATATATCAAGGCTTTTAGATTTCTGGGTGTACATCAAGAAGAATGAAGGATTTATTGCTAAGTTCATAGGCGTTGACCGATAGTGGGCAGATAGCAAATGTAATTGTGAAGGAAGCGATTCCAGACCAGGTAGAGAGTTGAAAGAAGTTTTATCTGATATCAGAAGAGTGAAGGTACAGACAGCAGGCACATGCGTAAAACATTACAAAGTACTACACTGAGGACGGCTCTATCTATAGAAGCTGGTCCCATAAGGACTTAAACTAATTTTACATACTGTCCGTACAAGGTCATACATGGATATACCATTAACTGTTTACAGGAAGGTAGAATATGTTGCTAAAAAGATTGCTTGCAAAAGATGGATCACAAGGGCCTCTTGTGAAGGGGAGATGAATACCTGTGCCATGTAATCGAAGTAGCAGGTTCCAGTGTAGCATTCTTACTGAGAAACGAGTTCATCTGTGTTAAACCTTGTGTTGAATATATTACGCATTCTTGGGCCTTTAATTCCCATGCGTTTGGTCACCTTGGGAAACGTATTTAACAGATCTGATATTGGTATCGGATATCAACGCCGATTTTGAAAAATTTAGTAGATTCAATATCGGCTCCCAAATATCCCAAACCAGGATAGGAATTTTTACCAACCGAATTTTACCGATCACAGTTGGCCCTGACAGTTTCATAACGTTATATAGCTGTTATTTATCCTTCAAATAACTGTAGGTTTATATAACACATTTGGATCAGTTTTGTCTTATTATTTTTGTTTAAAAGAAATGTTGTTTCCAGTCTCTAAGTTTCTGCCAATATATCAACTGATACCAGAATAAAGACACAGTACTGGAATAGGTATCTGAACTGAAAAAGCTACATCGATGCAGCCCTCTTTAAAATCATGTCTGCATTTGGAAAACACACTTTATGAACTCCACCTTAGTTTCCAATGAGGTATTTAGGTTTTAAAGCTCCTTCTCCTGTGAGCAATGGGAATGAACCTATGGAAAGTAAATAAATGAAGCAGAATTTGACTGTAGAACAAGTCAGGATGGCTTATGAGTTTAAAAACAGCAAAGGAAAAGTCTGGAGTTTTACCAATGACATCACAATCCCAGCAAGATGCAAACGGAATATTGTTTTAGTACTCAGTGAAGTCGACTTTTGACTAATATTTTTTGAAACAGCTGCGGATGAAGCAAAAACACAACCCCCCGGTATGTTTTTTGACAAGGGGATAACAATATAACATGGTTGAAAGCTCCAAAAAGTTAACCTTGCATAATATGTGTCCTTTAAATGAGCCTAGGAGCTGCTGACATTTGCGGGAGATGTTTAATTTAGTGCGATAATGTTCCTCCGGCGTCGCTAACTGTTAAATCCACACAGTGCTGAGTGATGAGGAGGAGGTCATGCAGTCTTCATTAGCACTAGCGCAGGTGTGAAAATCAGCAGTACGTTTTCGCCTAGTCACAAAGCCATTATCACCTTTAAAATACAATAGTTCGTTTGTGTTCTGTGACCTTAGACATAGCTAATGTTATTGAATAGAAGGCTAAATTGGACGACGGATAATACAAAGCACTAGGGCTGTGCAATCAGTCAAATTTTAATCGAGATTGAGAATCGGTCGCTTCTAAGCATTAGTGATCAGCTTGGGCAGGGTTTAATGGAGAGGTCTATGGCCAATCTTGTGTCAGTTATGGGCTATTGAACAGTGTTTAGACAGTCGAGAAAGTATTTGATCTTTTTCAGTATCATCCAATATCGATATTAGCGTCAGCCAATAGCGATATTTGATCTGCCATCCCATTTTATGTCTACCCTTTTTGAACAAACTCAGTCAATATGGACATAGAAGGGCGTTGTATGGCTGTATGTGTAACCGGTGGTGACCAGGCTGATTACCAGAATTACAATTTGTAGTGTTATAGTGCTGTTTAGCTAGTGCAGGATCTGACTGCGGGTCAAAAGCTAGGTTCGGCTCAGGGAGGAATGGTGCAGTGAATAACACACAAACTCATGGAATTAAAGTGCAGTTGGTACCATATATTGTGAAAATTATGACAAAAATACAGTGAAAAACCCCAATATTTACAGTCTGCAGAATTAGAAAAGAGTTTAAGTACTTCACATTAAGAACTCTGATCGATCAATAACCACATTCATAATATAGAATAACAGTTTACAGCAATATTGTTCCCCGAGAGTTGAAACCATGGGTTTGGCAACAAATCACATCACACATTTTCAACGAAGAGCAGAATGCACACTTAAAAGAGTTCATAGAACAGGCGCAAACACACTAAATGTCCACAATGTTACGCTTCTGGTGTAAAAGGGTCCATTTCATAATACTTCATGAGGGTTTGATTGTCCATGAGTGTGCAGGTGAGTGAGTGAGTGAATGATTGAAGGAGAAGGTGGAGGGGAACAAGGCTGCTGAAGCCTCCTACCAGACCAGCAGGGTGGTAACTGTAGGTTCTTTCGTGGTTCGGCTCCAGGACAATTTCTAGCTCGCCATCAGTCAACGTTACCTGGCCTGTATAATATAAACCAGGACTCAAATTAGCTCACTAGCTAGTTACATTCATTTCTGTACACAATGGTCATAATAAATTCCAAGTTACTCTATTAGCAGCAATAGAATAAATAGTTTAGCGTATTCAATGTTTCTTAATAAAGTGCATTGATTTATACACATCACAATTAGCTATTTATAAATAAATGACAAATAACAATTAGTTTGTCATTAAAGTAGTGCAAACAACCGTTTGTACATTTGGATTCAACCTGGTTACATATGTTTACCCAATTATAGTTAAGAAAAATTCTAATCTGTCAACTGGACAAAAAGTTACGGAAGTGAAGGTGTTTTGCTGGTCAGATTGCTGGTGGACACTGCTACACTGATACATTTATGGGCCTTGGTATGGATTTTTGGTACAGGTGGAAAAAAAAAAAAATCCATTAGCTTGTCTCTAATTATAACTCCTTATTATTTATGGTCAGGGAATTAATATTTATATCAGTTTTTAGTTTACATAATAAGTCAAAAATTGTGACTGATCAGAATGAGGAAAAAGCGCAAATAGGCGTGTACATATGGGGCTCTATTGTTGCATTCTTGTTTTACACATATGACGGGTTTTTGATTGTTTGAAAAGAGTGACGACTTTTTTTCATATTCTTGTCCTTTCATACACCTACAACTTTTTCTAACTGTTAAGGAAGGTTCCTAGTTAGGTGTCCATAGCTCGATAACTCACCCAGGTCTCAAAGTCTCAATGGTTTTGATGATTTGAACTTGGCTTGTGGCTTGACTTTGTGCTACAGTGATTCACGTAAAAGTAAAGAGTAAAAAAAAAGTAAAAGTTAAAAAAAAGTAAGCCAAACCAACAAATAATTAATACTAGTGGATTAATACTCTATAATGAAGACAAGTATAACTCTTAAATGGCCAGAATAAGTTTGGTCAGTATGTATGGTCAAATTTATTACACATGTAGAAAGTTAATGGGCTTGAACAGTGGTCCCTCATTTATGGCGGGGGTCACGTTCTAAAACATAACCCGCAATAGGTGAAATTCACAAAGTAGTCAGCTTTATTTTTTTTTTTACAATTATTTTATATGTTTTAAGGCTGTAAAAAGCTTCATCATACATGTCATACACTTTTCTCAGACAGGCATTAACATTTTCTGACATTTCTCTTTTGTTTAAACACTCTTAAAGTTCAAACCTTCGTATATTATATCCCCCTTCCTCGATGATCACTTTAAATGTGCTGTTCATGTATCTCTGCTCTAGTGGTATCCGCAGAGGTGAAAAACTTTTAAGTCCAAAGCTTGTCCGAAATTTGTCGGTGCAGAGCGTTTCATCGACATTGTGGTTTTTGTGGGGTAGAAAGCTTTCAAACATACAGCACTTCAGAGTCACACTGGGATCGAACATTTATGTAAATTTGGCTGAACACATTCTGTACTGTACAGGAGACATGGCACAGAGGAGACTGATTGGCAATGGTCTACAATCCCTCAGCCAATCAGGACGCAGAACACAATGCACGTTCATATGCTGTAAAAAAAAAAAACAAATGCACAAAAAAAATCTGCGAAATAGTGCGACTGCAAACTATATAGCGAGGGACCACTGTACATGACTTAAATTCCTCCATACAGTTCATTGTTAAGGCTGCTTTTTGTTGGGAAAATGGATTGACTAATATTGCTTATACGTTACAAAAGCTGTTAGAGGAGACAGTTTTGTCCAATCAGAGACATTGATGGATGAGAAGAATTTGGAATGAGCTGTTTGCAGTTCACCCAGACATTTTTCTTTGTCATGGTTCAACATCCACATCAAAGTGAGAAAAGGAATTAGGTGGGACGATGAAATAAGTTACATACAAATACATAGGCCCTTTAACGCAACTGTATGTAGCCTGCACTCTTAAAGTTTTAGTAAAATATACTTTAATCACAACTGAACGTGGGTTGCCAGAGCTTTAACCTGCAGAGAGAGGACACATACAAGTTTTTCTCATTCTCAGTATATGGGCAGGTCATGTCTGTCGTGAAACCTCAGAACCTCCACAATTCACTCACTGAGCTGAAGGAGACAACCTCGCCAAACAACATTACTTTAGTTAAAAGCACACACAGTTAAACCCCCTACGTATGTCTCTGTTTTCCACTGTTTGCTAGTCATCACACTGCACTTTACAGAAATAATACTGCTTATGCTTATTTTTCTACTGCCTGCATTACATCTATTATGCTAATCTGGCAAATATCTTCTCGGAGGATCTAGCAACCGTGCGCCGTGTGAATGTTGTGACTCCTATCTTTAGCCCTCCTTTATCATGTTGTCATTATGTTCTGGTAATGAAGACAGGAAGAGCTCCCAGTGTGTGGAGTAGCTAAATTAAAGTTAAGAGGCACTCCTTTCCACTCTGCTTTAGGCGTGTGCTTTAGTGATACCCCGGCGTTGCCATGGAAACTGTCTCCCCAGGTTTTTGTGGAAACTGTAATGCTCACTCTTATTGAGGTTGTACAGTTTTTTGGTTTTTTTTTTAGGCCACACACAGACTCCAAGTGCACAGTAAACAAGATGGGACAGGAAACAGAAAAAGGTGCTCTGAAAAAAGTTGCCTTTCTTTAGCCTGAAATGTTGCATAGGGCAGAAAGGTTCATGGGTGTCTTCAGGTTGCACCTTTCTTTTAAAAAAAAAAAAAAAAAGATTGTAAAAAGATGGAGCTATTAGTTTAAAGGTAAATCGAATGCAACTGTTTCCTTTTGTCTAGTCTCAAAACTAGATACTCATTTGAACAAGTACCAGTGCTAAAATGTCACACTCACAGGACAGAAATGAACCTTTGCTGAATAGCTTTAGAATGATCTTGAACTGTATCATGGACCGCTAGACCATGGACCAATATGGAACCTACCTGGACGACTGCGGGATTACACAGATACACTGCCTGGCCAAAAAAAAGTTGCCATCAAAACCAAAAAAAGGTCACATACTCAAATATGGACTGTAACCGCCCATGCAGTAATTATCCAATAGGAGGCTTGTACCTATTTGGTTAGTTAAATCCAGGTGGCTACTTTTTTTTTGGCCAGGCCACATGGTAATATAAAAGAAAGTACTGTGATTAATGTCGAAAACCGCATTCTATTGTCTAAATAAAGAATATTAGAACCGGTATTGAGCATCGTGTCTTTTTCATCATATCGAAATAGAGTTCAAAGCTATTGCCTTCCCTAGAATGTTCCTAGAAACAAAAAATCTCCATGGAAACAAGGCTGATGACCTCACCAAACCTAGTCTTTTTTGGCAATAACAACGCCTGAAAGATAGATACATATATATGATGTTTCAGGTAACGTAATTAGATCTCTATGGAAATAAGCAGGTGACTGGTCCTCCACCAAAAAACTTACATAGTGCCTGTGTAATTGAGCCACTGAATGATTTATTAAGCGAGTTGCCCTGCTAATATGCTGCAGCCATGGAGCTACTTGTGCTATCAAGTGTGCTATTAGCCTGAGTCCCATGCTTTTATAAACACAGTGGATAATGTCATTTCCATACACCAGTAAGATCATTAGAAGCTGCTACCACAAAAATGAGAAGGCAGAACCACACGGCATATTACTGGGATCTTTCTGAAGACTTCCTTGTATTGTATATAGTTATTGATGATTCTAAATGTATTATAAATGATTGTCAGCCTGCTGCTCTGGCTAAAGTCCACAGCGCACTCACACCAAGAGCAGACAAGATTTTAATCAATAGAAACCTGGCAGCTTTTGACAGAACAATGTGCTCAACTTATTTCCTCTTCTTCTACAAATGATGAGATGAATAGTTGTCAGCACTGAGCGGGGAGCTGACCCTCCAAAGGTCAGATTTGTGTTACAAGAAATCAATCCGGCGTTCAAATACGTGTGGAGAGAGATGGACACAACAGGCTACAGTTGGTCAGGGCAAGTCTGAAGGCTTCCCGATGCTTTGCTTTGTGTGGCATTCAAGTACTGCTGCCAGGATCGATCTATCAATATCTGTGTGTGCATATCGCTTTGAAGGGATTATAGTCTTCTAAACAGACTTAAAAGATTTTCTGTTAAAATGTTGGGTTTTGTTTCATTTATTAATCCGGTATATTGATGTGCATATTACAAGTTCACTCAAATGTAAAAAAAAAAACAACAACAAAAAAAACACACCAAAAAACCCCTTTAAAATAAAACGTTAGCACATGATTATGTTTAGGAATTTACTACAATTCTTGAGCAGTTTTCCTTAGTTTGACTGTCCCACCGGGAGGAGGGTGGAGTCTATAACTGGAGGGACTAACTTCCGCCTGGGAACATGGGTAATAGATGAGTTATGTCTGGGGTGAGGGACCTAGCAACCATACTGTAAACAAGGACCAAAACTGTCCAAATTAAAAAATATATATATAAAATGTTTAGACAAATTAAAATACTACTTCATTTTCTTAAATCGATGAATCCATCCACAGAATTCTGGATGGAATTTTGTATATTGAGGACATGGATGGAGGGAAGGGTCACTGAGCAGATTGCATCAATCACAGTTCTCTGAACATGTGCTTTTACAACAGAGAGGCCAGTCAGTTGTTTTAGAGCAGTGGTTCTTAACCTTGTTGGAGGTACTGAACCCCACCAGTTTCATTTGCACATTCACCAAACCCTTCTTTATTGAAAAATAAAATATTATTTATTTTTTTTTCACATTCAAGACAGGTAGGTGAGTTTTTCTGGTCACAAAATGAACTGTGCATTTACATCACTGTGTTCAAAAAACAAAACCAATACAATGCATGAACTCACAACAAATTACATACAAACCTTTTCACAAAGACATGACCTTTTTTAATACTACCACACTGAAATGATTTTAATTTTTAACCTTATATATTCCAATAATGAACTTATTGTATTTATACTATTTATTATTTTTAACATTTTAACACACCCGTCACCTAATTTCCATCAGGTACAATAATAATGAATATTTACTGCAAATCAGTGACTTCTGCTGTTGCCTTTGAGACACCAGTTCAGAAATGCTGCTTCACCTTGTGCCACTCTCATGTCATTTTCACAGCAAAGTCTGTTCTGTGTCTCATGCCGTGAGAACAGTACATCGAGTGGTGCATTTGGCCAATTGAGACACGGCGTCAATTCGACAAATGCACCTTCGATGTACAGTTCAAAGTGTGGGTCGAAGTACCCGCACGACTTAAAAGCACTGTTCGAACGGCGCGTTTAAGTCAGGCGGGTACTTTGATAGGCACATCGAAGGTGCATTTGTTGAACTGGGACACGGCCGGCGTCTGGAGACGCTCACAGTCTATTGGCGGTGACAAAATCTGACGCTATAGAGTTAAGAAGGAAATGACACGACAAACCATCACGACAGTCACAAGTTGATACTGAGTCACTAAATTCTCTTCAGCACAGACTGGCCAAGCAGCGTGATCACCTGCAGCCAGTGATGGACAAGCGTCTCATCACGAATCATATGAGTCGGGTGCGTGTCTTGACCTCCGCCGAACCCCTGAGACTGACCACCAAACCCCAAGGGTTCGACCAAACCCAGGTTAAGAACCACTGTTTTAGAGGTTTGTGCATGCACATTGAGGACAACGGCGCAAACAGTGATGAATAAACCCCATCATAAACGAAGTTGGACATCTGAAGAGAGTTCTAGTGTGTGTGCATGTGACAGCAACTTTCAACAAAAGTGACTGAAATAACTCACTTTTAGCTTAATGTTTTTAGTGGCTAGATGTTAGTTTGACATATAGACAGTTATTTAATCAACCAGTGAGCTAGTTTCAGGACTGGTTTGTGTGAAATGGAGGATCCAGACAGAGAAATAGAGTGACAGCAGCTGGGCAGCTAGGTGATGTCTGGTCTGTGACCTGAGGGTTTATGAAGGAGTGAGTGTTAGAGGAATAAAGAGATTATTATACATGTGTGGAGGAACGCATGACTGTTGTGGACCTGCGACGCTTCAGGAAAATACAGGACGTTTCTTCAGGAAAGACGTGGTTTTGATTTGCATCTGTGAGAAGTGAGTGTGAGTGCAGGGCTGTGTTTAAGGGGGACGTTTGTGACATATTAAGTATATGTACATTTTGTGTAGTAAGAGCATTGCACATCTGTAGAGCTGTCATATGTCACTCATATGGTTTCTAGATGCGTAATAATAATTACATAGATAACAATAGTACTGAATACTGAAACTGGAGATAATAGCTTTTACAGTTTCAGTGTCGTTAGCCCCTCTCTTCAGACAGATATAAGGCAGTATCCACCAGCAGTCTTACCAGAATTGAAGAAGCGGCTTGGAGGAGCAGTGAAACGTCTTCACTCCTACATTTTATCCAGTTGACAAATTTAACTTCGGCTTTTACTATAATAGCACTGAAGGCTCAGCTGCATAAATGAGGTTTAGGAGGAGCACAAATCTGTGAAGAAACAAATATGCCACTGACTAGGCCCGGATTATCAAATACAGTCCAAAATATACAACTATGTAGGTCTTGGCTTCTCTGATTTAACTCCAAACTCATTATATATGCATTTAATGTGACAGTAAAAGTAAATATACTAATTTGCAAAGTAGTTTGTATAAAAAGCTCTGTTATTAAATTGTTATCGACTAAATATTGATGTCCACCCCAACTCTGCTTAAAAGTCACCGCATGCTACTGATGTCAGGTACAAACTGAATATTTAGCAGAGTTGTAGACCTTTATATTTGTTATTGTACTTTCACATTTTAGATTTAGTGTTTCGAGCTTTTACAGGAGAAAATGTCATTACTCACTACTGTTACTCACATAATGTTATCACTCACTAATAAAGTTCCAAAGGTTCTGATGTCATCTGTGTTACCTATTTTCTGGCTTTATGCTGTTCCATTTCCATCAGAACTCGAAACTTTGACCTTAGAGGAAAGTTTTCTCTGAGTTTCTGTATTCCAGTGCTCAAGTAGGAAAACCAAAGAGCAGTGCATTACCGTAAACTTACTTAACCGTACTTAACAGTAGCAATGAAAATGGGGAAAGTGTTCAAATCTGCCAAAATGTAAGTTAATTTATTAGCCCAGACATTCATATTACATATGTTACTTACAAATCAATGTTTGAGAGGGAAATTGTGGTTTTGTTGACATTAGCTCCATGTACAGGTTAGAAGTATTAATATAATGGAGCATAACGGTGCATTTATAACTGGAGAGGCTAAAAGCGACTAGAGAAATTAATACTCGTACTATTAATACTTTAACTGTCAGATCCATCCATTTTCTTCTGCTTATCCAGACCTAGGTCGTGGGGGCAGCAGTCTAAGCAGGGACTCTCAGACTTCCCTCACCCCAGGCACATCCTCCAGTTCCTCTGGTGGGACCCCAAGGCATTCCCTAGGCCAGCTGAGAGACATAGTCCCTCTAGCGTGTCCTGGGTCTTCCCTGGGGCCCTCCTCCCGGGTGGCACGTGCCCGGAAGACCTCCCTAGGGAGGAGTCCAGGAGGCATCCTGAGCAGACGCCCAAGACACCGCAGCTGGCTCCTCTCGACGTGTAGGAGCAGTGGCTCTACTCCGAGCTCCTCCCGTGTGACCGAGGTCCTCACCCTATCCCTAAGGAACCACCCAACCACCCTGGGGTGGAAACCCATTTCGGCCGCTTGTATCCATGATCCTGTCCTTTTGGTCATTACTAACTGTCATAACTGTCAACTGATATCAAACTTTAATACACAGGGCGCAGCCATGTTAGATTTTCTATCTTGGAACCAGCTTGGGGTTTCCTGGAATTTTGAGATGAATGGTTGTTCCTGAGTAAATTTACACATTGGGATTCGGAAAACCTGACCTCCAAAAACAACTGGAATGCGATATTATTCCCATATAAACCAGTTCTGGCTTCACACATGACCCTGTTCTCGTGAAATGCAGGCCATTTCCCGGGTCAGGCCGTATCCGATAATGGTACTCATGAAGCTCCTCTTTTTAGTCCACACGCTCACCAGACTCATAATGATCATTTTTGTACTCGCCTACTTATAACCTTGGCGTCAAATGAACTCCCGGTAGCTTTATCTGTCAGAATTTTAAGTCTATGCTAAAAGTAGTAAAAGACGACACACTTAAAATTTTGATTTTTTTTTTTTTATTATATGCGGCCCGCAAATTAGCCTGTGTAGTGTTGAAAAGTCGATCAGTGATGAATTGGGGGCGCCAAAAGCCAACCTCGCCTCCTAGGGCACCAAATGTGCTCAAATTGCTTTCACGGCTTATCTGATGAACTCAAGGTCAGCTTTAATTTCACTACCGCAGAGCAATTTGAAAATATGGAGATGATTTGACATGTTTAAAAGAAGACATGAAGACAAGAAGGGTTTTTTCTCTTGTATTTAGTTTTAAACTGTACCTGATTTTTACCGCCTTAAAAACTGGAAATACAGAAGTAGTTCATTTTAAACGGTTTGCAGTGGTCCAAAGTTATTCCTCCATCCTAATTATTTACTGCGATTGGTCTCTGAAAGTTGTGAAAAGCGCGTATAAACCACAGTGGAGTTTAACAACAACTAGCATGCTAACAGTTCACTTCCTGATTATTGGCCAGTAAAACACTTTTTAATTTTTTTAATTTGATGCAGATAGTACACAGCAGACTTATTTTGACCTCAAGAGCTGCTTATACAATATATTTGTCGTCTCAAATGCATGGGGGAAAACAATCTGGTATAGGGCTTTTAATAATAGAATAAGGTCCATTGACTTCCTGTTAAAAACTGCAGGACTGACACTTCTTCAAAGTGGCATGGAGCTCAACAGTGACCGCCCACCCCGCGGTTCTGGAGCTAAATTTCCCATTCATTTTTCTCATAGACTTTCAGAAAAAAATTACATTAAAAGTTTAGAAGCATGCTGAAACTTTATAAACTGCTGAGTTATTAAAGTATGCCATAGAATCTTATATTTTAAACAGCCTTTTTGGACTTAAAACAACTGCGTTATGGATATTAGTTAGCACGTAGCTGGTTAGCCTCCATGATGTCTGTGAACTCTTGATATTTAAATTTTTCAAAAGGTCTATGGGAAGACTGAATGGGAAATTTACTTCTGGAACCTGAGCAGGTGGTCACTGTTAAGCTCCATTTCACCGTAGCAAACACCGGATTTTCACTGAGCCGTTTTTAGTGTTGAAAAATGGTCATGTGACATTTTTTAACCGTACATGTATGACCAGGGCCGGCCCTAGCTTTCAGGGGGCCCTAAGCTGAATTTGTCTCTGGGGTACCCGACAATGGATGCCTCCTGGCTCAGCTATTGGTGATTCACATTTGACACATTATGACTCTGCTCTCATCACCTTGACCAATTGTATTTGTATTTATCTGACCAACATCAGACTGAAAACATCCAAAATGTGATAACGACCATAGTCACAAGAACAACAGACAAACATATAAGGGGGGTCAAGATTTTTTAAAGATTTTTCTTAGTTTCTGTTGGATTTTAATGTGTTCCAGTTGGACACAGTGGACTTAAATGTACATTATAAATGTATAAATACATAGCTGCCCTCACCTGTGCCTGGCTTAAAAACAAATGTAGCAGCAGTAAATATTTTGCTACTATAGATATAAAACAAATGTTTAGGCTGCTGTAAACACACAAGCCCTGTGCCCAATAAACCCTGATATATTATATTATTTTCAGTATAAATGTTTGGGCTCTTGGGGGCCCTTTGGTGCCCTAAGCAGCTGCTTAGTCTGCTTATAGACTGGGCCGGCCCTGTGTATGACCAGCAATATGACTTGTTTCCAAATAAGTACAGAGAAGAGAATGGAGATTGGGCTGTTGGTTTGGGCTGATTTCTTCAGTGGGTTATATTCTCTGGATCTGCACGGAACGAATGAGAACGACTTTGTGGAATATGTTGATGTTTGACAGAGCCTCAAAGGTGAGTGAAGTCCAAATCCGCATTTTTGGCTTTTCTGTAAAAACTTCTTTCCTGTCAGCTCTGTGGTGATTCCAGGTGAAAATTGTTTGCATAAACGAAAAGAGGAGCTGTAACTTTCATTTGATGTGTAGAGTGTTTGCGTGGGTGACGCAGAAGTACATGTTCATTCCTGTAGAGTTGTTAAGTAGGCCGGGGCCGTCGGAACGTTTACAAATGAATAATTTATCGCAATAATATCGTAAATCGTGATTTATTTTGGTCACGATAATTGTGAGTCTGAATTTTATATCGTCCCATCCCTACCTCAGACCCAGACCAAGAGAACATTAGCAGGGTCGTTAAGAGCTGAATAGGGTAGTTTGAGCTGAAATTGGAGACAATAGCTGTTCACAGTTTCAGTGTAGTTAGTCCCTCCCTTCAGACAGATATAAGGCAGTGTCCACCAGTAACCTGACCAGAACTGAAGAAGCGGCTTGGATGAACAGCGAAATGTTTTCACTCCTACAACAATATTTCCAGTTCACAGATTTAAACTTAGTCTTTTTCTATGACATACCCTCTCATTTTACATACACACAGAAGACATGAAATATATGAAGCAAGATATATGGAATTATGTAGTAAAAAAAAAAAGGTAATATTTTTTGACAAAGCAAATGGCGACAGTAGCTCAGTTGGTAGAGTGTCTGTCCACCGATCCGGAAGATTCTGAACTTTTTCTATGCTACATAATTCCATATATCTTATTTTATATATTTGGTCTCTTCCGTATGTATCTAAGATGTAGAAAGTAGTAAGAATAAAGAAAAAAAAACATTGAATGGGAGTCCAAACTTTTGACTGACAATGTAAATTTGTAAGCCTTTTAATATCTTATAATCAGGAAGTGCGCGTTACCATGATAAAGGTTGTTAATTTTTCTGCACTGGTCTCTGAAAGTTGTGAAAAGTGCTTGTAAACTCATCACAGTGACTTATTAGGATTCTCGAAATGTATAAGGTGAGTGAATAACCCTTTTCATATTTTAAATCAAGCACAGCACCTTTTAAATATACTATATCAACATTATTGATTGAGAAAAAAAAAAAAAAAAAAAAGTTGTATGCACAGATCTGCTTTTAAATGCCAAAGCCAAAATTTCTGTTTTACTAATTACAAATATTGAGGGCACTTAACTGGCTATGGACCTTTTATAAATATAATAGCTTTTCATATTTTCCCAGAGTATTAATTTTGTTCAAAACACTGCTTTAATGTGGTATGAAATGTCACAGGCACATGTATAATTAATTTTAACCCCGTCTTCAAAGTTATAATTAAGTTTGAAAGTTATTTTAATAAAGCTAAAGCATAAATTATTCTCTACATTTTGTGCTATACTTGTCACCTGTCTGTCACTGTCACACAAGTACAGCCTGCAAAGTTTCCCGCTCCACTTACATAACAGTGTCATTATTTCACCTGTAATATGAATCTGAAATGACACACAATGAAAAGGTTTAAATGGACTTGATTAAAATGTATAAATAATTTCTACGGTTTCAAGTGTAGCTGCATGTCTCGGCTTTTTACAGCACACTTGTTGTGAAGGAGCGATAAAAATTGTTGTCTTAAAATTTACAATCCGTCTGCTCTTTGCACAACAGTCGCAAACACACAAGCCCACCAAGTACAACTTCCCATCTATTTTTCTCTTTCACTTTTTGAAAAAATTCTAAAGGTGTGCTATGAAACTTTTTGGTTGCAGGGCCAGCTACTAGTCTCCAAGGAGATGGTATTGGTTTGTTTGGAATGTACCCCAGTATGACATTAATTACACGTGTTATTGCTTAAAATGATAGGGGCATTATCTTCAACAGCCTCGCTCCTGATTGGTTCTTTGGTTGCTATGATACTCACAGTCAGAATTCCAAATATGGAACTCGGCTCCACATTTACCCTTTTAACTGTTAGCCTCGATGAGCTTCATTTGGCTGGAGTCGAAAGCTGTGGGTGATGTCACTTTTCCTTACCGCAGAGGTGCCCAAACTTTTTTTTTTTTTTTTTTTTTCAGCAGGGCCACATCTCAAAACATATTCGAAACGGAGGGCCATAGATCAAAGCAGTGTGGTGCTTTAAACACAGCTTTGACAGAGCTGCTGCATAGTAATAAGACTTGAAACACATTCATTTTAGGTCTATATCACAATGCAATATGATGTTTGAGGATATAGTGGTAGAAATAATTTAATTTGCTGTTTAAAGTACTGCTTATAATCAATTGGGCCAGTTTAACGGCCATAGTTTGGACACCGCTGCCTTACCGTGTACTGGTGGCGCTAAAAATGCATGTCGATTGGCAAAATAGTGTCTTGAAAAATAGCTATTAAAGATAGGTTAAACATGCACGAATCACTACAAATACAACTTTGAGAGGGTAAATGAGAAGGAAACAACTATAACAAGATAAAAAAGTTTCGCATAATAGGTCTGCTGTGACATATTTGTTTTGCATTTAATTTAATTTCATTTTAATTAAGTTAATGCTCAAAATACCTTGAAAAAACATACATTCTAATGCTGTGGTGTCATCTCTCAACAGATCTAACCTGTAACTTGGCCTGGTGGCTTCAGGAGATAAATACACTTAATGCCATACTGTGAAACATTCCCAGCAAAGCAATACAATCACGAAGACAAGCAGGTGCCCTATCCTCCACCTCCTCCTAGATATTCTCAGTCATGTCAATAAATCTAGTCAAAACTACTCACAAATGGCTATTATAAACAATGTAGACATTCTTTAGCTGTGTGCACACTTACTTCATCCCAAACCAAATAAGTAAAAAGTGATATTTTCAAATGTAATTAGACGGCCATCTGGTGCCGCTCCTCCGCGCTCTCGGTCTCAGGTGCTTTATTCCCTTTTGGACACGAGCTCTTTGTGATAAACAATAGGAATTAGCACGGTTCTGTTTGCCTGGGCAGCTGGCACCGCAAACCCAACAGATCCTTCTCCGTTCGACGTGATTAACACCTCTCTCCGGATTTAGTCTACCTGTTAAGTCCCTCATCCTCCCCGGGCGAACGCGAGCCCAGCACAGAGACTAAATCCGGCAGGCGTCAGGTTTGATGCATGTGGAGTGGGTTATTTATCATAGCAGAGTTTTTGGTGTGTTTTTCTCACAAACTAATCCTGACTTCTCAAATGATTTCTCTGGTGGGAGTCGTTTGGTGGCAGCTCTCCTCAAAACATTTCAAACTATAACTTCGAAAGTATCCGTTATGTGTCAAACGCGGCTTAATTGGTGGCTCCTTTAAAATAACAGAATGTAACTCTTTAGCTGAAAGACTGACAAAAATAAAAGCATGTGTGTTTTTTTCATTTTGGATGTTTTTATTGCACTGTAAAGCATGAAAAAACATCTCCACAAACCTCTTATTTGCCTTGGAGAAATGTTGTTTCTTTTCTGTTGACAAAAATCTGGCATAAATATGGCATAAAACTCTCGATGAAAAACATTCCTAATTATGTTTTGAATGCTCAGTTTTCATGGAATCGTGCAGGTGACGTGCCACCTCGAGAAAAATACATTCTGTGCCTACAAAGAACACACAAAAATAACAGTTTTGAGTGCTTTTTAAGCATGTTATACTATCTAACATATACCAGGAGTTTACCAGTATAATAGCTATAGCCTCTTTAGCCTTATTAAAGCATGAACAAACACTTAATTAATAATGAACAAACACTTAATTAACAATGACTCATGCTTAATAACTACTTAATTGCAGCCTTAATTAACACTTCATTAACAAGTGTTTGAGTTAATACTTAACTAACCATTTGTAAATGCTTATTTAAGGAGTAACTAAGTGTGAAATAAGTATGAGTAACTGTACACAACACAGGCCAATTAATAGCTAATTCAGTGTTAATTAAGGTTGTAATTAAGTAGTTGTTAAGCATGAATCATTAATAAAGTGTTTCTTCATTATTAATTCAGTGTTTGTTCATTATTAATTAAGTGTTTGTTCATGCTTTATTAAGGCTAAATAGGCTATAGTTATTATAAAGTGTTACCCATTCACGCTTGTTTAGTTAATCCATTAATCCAAAATCGTTTTCCGTGAGCACTCAAAAAATGCGCCGTTCGTATTTTGCCCATTTAGTTCATCACAGATAAAACTCTGGACTTCGCCTACACAGTTTTTAAGCTCATAAACAGGAGCCTGCAGGAGTTTGTCGTATTTTCTCGCAAATTAATCCCGACTTCTTAAATGATTTCTCTGGTGGCAGTTGTTTGGTGGCTGCTTTCCTGCAAACATTTCTAACTACAACTTCAGCAGAACCTGTCTGTTATATGTCAAACGCAGCTTAATTGGGCCTTTTAAAGAAAACATACTAGGCAAAGTTTACTTTTGTATGTTTTTATCCATGTTATATTGTTTGTTAATCCATTAGTCCAAAATTTAATCCTCTGAACCCGTTTAGTTACATCATAGATACATCTTTTGAAAACTCATTCTACTTTATGTGGAATGAGTCCGGTTAAACTGTATTCAATGTATTTTTTGGGTCCGTTTTTTTTTTTTGCACATTGCCATTGTTCATTCCCATTGCTGACAGCAGAGGGCGCTCCAATGCCTAAACCCCTCATTGGAAACAGATGTGAAGTGTTTAAATGAAAAAAAAAAAAAAGAAATACTTATCCAAAGATGACCAAAAGCATATTTTTAAGAGAATTACAGCCAGAAAAATACATATGTGTCCTATGTAACCTTTCTGGAGTGACGCATGTGCCAGCAGCCATATAAGGTCTGACGTATACATCCAACTTCTGTAAATGGTCAAATCTCCTCATAAGAAGATGAGAGACAAGACATGTAAAGGAGGCACTCTATAGAAGAACTATAAATACATATGAATTCCTTTGTGCGGGGTTCTTCTCGCATTGGCTTAGAGATCCCCAGTCTTCTGTCTGTAATTGGCATATACTCTGTTTTTTGTAATAAATACCATTGCACTATCAGAGCTATTGTCTTTTGGGTCATTTCTGAATACATCCCACTCCGGACCGCAGGGCAAGCTTTAAAGGTGAGCTGTGTGGAAATTTAACCACAGTAACTTGTGAATTTGTGAGGTATTGAATGTGTTCTTTTGTTGCATTCTACCTGCAGTATGACTCTTTCTACAGTGGATAAAGTTGTACACACAGGGCTCACATTAGGAGAGAGGTCGAAATACAGGATCAGACCCTATACCTGATGAACTATGCATGTGTTACTTATCTATCTCTCAGTTAAAGAGTATGCCACCTCCATGTCTCTGTGGAGGTGGTACTATGCTGCTTTCCACAGTATAGTGTTCAACTTATCTATCTCCATGGAGACAAGCAACACCACTAGACCAAGTAATAGGTCGAATCCGTGGTAAGGTGTCCCTGCACAGTATGAATGTATGTTTTTCAAAGTATATGCTAGATATTCAGGTTTACTCTAGATGAACAAGTTGAATGTGACAATAAGTAGCTGGTGGACCCCCCACAAGGAAAGTTATAGTTAAGTTTAGGTTTAAAGTAGACATATTGTATAAGCAGCTCTTGAAGTAAAAGTATGTCCGCTGTCTGCTTCTAATTATAAAGAGCTTTACCGTAAAAAAGTTGTGTTTTAAAAAAAATTCTGTAATTTCAGAGGTAAGAGAGGAATAACTTTGGACCACTGCAAACTTTTTAAAACAGGCATGCCCAAACTGTGGCCCGGGGTCCAAATGCGGCCCTCAGACCAATTTTTCTTGGCCCTCAAGCTTCCAGGTGAATTGGCCCATATTACCTTAAACAGTACTTTTTACTGTACATGTCTGAAAATCTACTTTAACAAGCCCATATCAAATATTTAATGTGTCCCATTGAGGATGTGAGCATGAACAAAAGTCTAGTGGTTCAGTCTAACTTGTAATAATAACGGAGATTTGAAGTATTCACTATATTGGCGACCAATCTATGGCCCTCCGTCAGCCCTCAGCTTTGTCTGTGTTTTTATACGTGGCCCTTAATGAGGAAAGTTTGGACACCCCAGGTTTAAAATGAACTCATGTTTTTTTCATGTTTTCAAGACAAAACAAAAAAAAACAAAAAAAAAAAAAAAAGCTGGCTACTCCTGACAATAGTAAAGTATGTTGCAAATTGTAATAGGCATAATTAACGCCAAACTGTGGAAAATTATCTCTTGGCTGGTGTTTCTATTGTCATTTTTTTTACAGAACTACCGAAGAGGTTTTGGGGTCATTTTTGCATGACTCGCAGCTTGGAGAAAGTGTCATTTTTGTCAAAAGCCATGAAAGGTACATTGTTTTCAGTGACCGTGGATAACCTTGGTGCTCACTCACTTGCTGGATTTGTGAAAAGTTTTTCAGTGGGTCTAACATTTGGCAATTTTGTGCCGGACAGCGCATCCAGTTTGAGGAGGCTGAGGTCAGAACAGGCTGTCTGGGAAATTCAGACTAAAATCCTCTGTAGAAGAGTCTGGTCACCACTCGTTCTTCAGGCCACACTCTGAGCTGTGCAATCGGTTTTGTTTTTTTTAAAGTGATTAGACTTCATCTTCTTCCTTGTAAGCAGACATGATACAGATCGTCATTTCAGCCATGAACCACACCTATCTGAACTCTGGAGGACAAGACCAGGACTACACATCCTTAAAAAAAAAAAAAAAAAAAGGTGTGCATTTTATTTGCATTTAATTTTTTTTCTTGGAGTTTCTTGGAGGAAAGCTACTTTTACATCAAGACTTTTGACGTGGAACAATACCTGATTGATTTTTGATATTTTTCCTAAACCTCTGACATTCCAGGTGGCAAATTTAATTCCCATGCCCACAGAAGTGATATTCTTAGATTTCATTCCACATGAGAGGATGGAGTACTTGAAGTAGAGCGAGATAAGAGGAGGCAGCCTTGTATAATAATAATTGAAGACATGCACACACCAGGATATACACCCACACACCAGCGCACACACCACACATATACACATACGCACGGGAGAGAAGAAAAAAAAAAAAATCACAACCCACACAATTGCCACCCACCCTAACGAAAAACCACAGCTTGAGAGGCCAGATCTAGATTTTCCGATGAAAGGATCATTGCCAGGGTTGAGTCTGTCTGAAGTGGTCCGAGGCACATGGCTTAATAGTGTCAATAATTCCCAAGCAACTAGTAGTTATATGTGTAGGATATGGGAGGCAGTATATGGTCATCCAAGGACTAGTCTGCGTGTGCTCTTCAGAAGACACGAGGAAGTCAGAAAAAAAGAAGAAAGTATGGTGGTACATGTAAACTGTCAGCTGGTAGTGATGGTGGAACCACAAAAAAACAGACAAAAACACTAAGGGTGATTTTCTGGTGACTTTTGCTTTTTTTTTTTTTTTTTTTTTTTTTTTTTATGTTCTAATTAAAATCTAATAAATCCTAATAAATCAGATAGCGTATGTTAAAATACATGATTAGCATTTTCTGACTCTAATGATGTGCATTATATATATAAAAAATGCATATTAATTAGGTCCGATTAGCTTAAATTTGCAACATGGCCTTTGAGAGACACAAACCAAAACTCTGCACTTTTTGCTCTACTTTACATATCCATTTTGTATGTGTGCTAATGCTTAGTAAATCTGGCCCTTGCTTTTTAGTTTAGAATAGTTGATCAGTCAGTGTCTTCTCTTACTGCAGCAGTTCACTCTGTTGAAAAAGTGAGTGGGCTGGGCTGGATAATTTCTTTCTACCATACTTCTCAAAATAGCATCCAATCTCCTTGTATTGTTCCTTTTGTTTAGAGCTGTTCATGTTTCAGCTGCAAATTATACCCTTCAGAGCATGTGCATCATTAGAGGGTTTTATAGACTCTGACTGTCCTGAAAATCACAAACAATTGAGGTGACCAGTGGAGGTGCCCCTTCAATGTCAATCATGCAAATTTGTAAAAATATTTCACATTCAAATTTTAGACAGTTCAGTATTAGTATTTAATCTCAAGAAAATATAGCCTGATCTGTTAGTTCCTTTATTTTCTGTGTTTCAAAGTATGTGACTGATCTGCTTGGGGAGATCTGAAAAAGTCCATGGGCTCAACTGAAAGTCTGAGAGAAATCTGACCAATCAGATCCTCACGTCTGTGCATCCAATGCATTTTAGAGGAGGGTCAAGTCAACATCCCATAGTGAATATGTTATAACAGCAAAACGCAGCTCCCACTGTAAACACCCCCGCACTCAGCTCCATAGTCACGTGACACACTCCACAGTACACAGGGACAGCCTCACACTTACACCTGACAGCAGGTGAAAGGAATTTGTGTGTACAAGTCCTGCAGATGCACACTGTCCCTCACCATGGTGAGAGTGCGCTCTGGAGCACACCCTGGAGCGCGCAATGAACCAATGAAAGCCTTTTGGAGCTGTCTGATATAAATAAGGATCTGGCCGTCCTTGCATATCTACGCAATTCATATGAATGACCTATTTTGCGATCAAAATGCTGAATTTTGCCCAAACGTGACAAGTTTGCAGCCTTGATTTAAGTGAAACATGTGACCAGGTGACAATCAACGGAAAACGGTGTGCATCTGGTGTGCATCCTTAGAGCACATGTATGCTCGCCTTACCTCACCTCTCTAGTGTAATGAGGTCGGCCGTGGGAGGATTACAAAACTAATGACTCATTATTAATGGGAATCACAGCTTGATTAAAATGTGTAAGGATACAGAAACAAAAATGACATTAGTATTGGTATTAAAACAGAGATTTTTTTTTTTCTTCACTGCATGTAACGATTGTTTGATATATAAGCATATGGCAGAGCATAGTTGAAATGTACTAACTATTGTAAATATCTCATTGACCTCATCAGAAAAAAAAAAAAAAAAAGATAAAAAAATCAAGTAATCTGGTTTAATCAACAGCACATGTCTGGTCTGTTTTATGTCCAGGACGATGATACAAAGTTACAGTACTCAGTACAGTATGTAACTTTTCAGGTGCAGGTTTTCATCGCTTGGCTCAGTGCACATGTTATTGTTTTGAAGGTTTCACAACATGACATCTGCTTCCAAGACGTCAAACAGGAGATGCCACTAGGCCAAGAAACTAAAGACCCCTATACACAAAACAAGGCCTGAAACGTGCGTACGCAGCTGGTCATATCAAAGGTGAGATTTACAAACTGAACATAACTCCTCACAAAGTCTAGCTGGTGTCCGCAGTACACACTACTCAAAAAAGCAGAGATCAGAGAGGGAGAAGGTTTGAGGAAGTTTTGTTGTTCGAAACGATTCATTTTTACTTTATTACCTCAACAGAACTCAAAGAATTTCATCCAACAAGCTTGTGAATCACACACATTTTTTCGTATGATGATGATGAAATACTGCAAACATTAGTGTGATGGTAAGATGTGTACTCGCACACAAGATATGTATGCACATCTTGTGTACAACTGATAAAATGTAAAGTCTGACCCACTGGCTCCATTGCCTCCTCCCTCCTCACAGACACCATGAAACCTACAGCGCGACCAAGACACATCAGTGTGTCCTGCTCCTACATCTCAGTGATGCAGCTGAGCCTTTTGTACTATTGTTTTCCATGGAATTATTATTATGCATCTTGTAAATATGGTTACTAGATGGCATAAAGCCACGTCTTTACTGAAGAAATGAAGCGGAGCAGGTCCAGAACAGCCATATGTTCCTCCACATATGTGTAATAGTGCTGTTACTCTGCTAAAGCTGTTGTTTCATAAACACACAGGTCACAGACCAGACACAGCACTGCTCTGTCTGGAATCCCCATTTCACACAAACTAGTCCTGAAACTAGCTCACTATTTGATTAAATGAGTGGATTTCTAACTAACATCTAGTCACTAGAAATGTGAAGCTAAAAGCGAGTTATTCCAGTCTCTTGCGCTGACAGTTGGCCCTGCTGTTGTCACCTCCTGCTGCACATGCACACACCAGAAATCTCCTCAGATGTCCGATTCCTCCAGATTCCTCCATGGGGTTTATTCAGCGCTGTTTGAGCCTGCTGTGGTTCCTCAGTGCACATGTGCAAGTCTCTAAAACAAGTGGCTGGCCTCTCTAGTTGTCAAAGCACATGTTGAGAGTGTGGCGCAGCACGGCCTCCGTTGAACAGGAGAACAACACAAGTTAATGAGACGTCTGGAACCGCGCTTGATGCATTCTGCTCAGTGACCAGTAGAGTGTAGTAAAGTAAACACCAAGACGTCAAACATGCTTCAAACAAGCAAAAGTCAAGGGGAAATTATTATTATTATTGTTATTTTGATATATTTCGTAACTATTTAATTTTACTTTCGAGAAGTGACAGTTTTAGACTTTTCAGGACAAGCGCTGCTTACCTTGATTGCCCTGACTTCAGGCCACTGCCAGCATCTCCTTTCAGAGGTAGTACTCATGGGCTAAAATAGAACCCTTGTCACATCTATTTCCAACCCAGTGGCTCTTTTATAACTGAGAAAGTAGGTTTGTAAAAAGTGCTGGTTCTTCAAAAGACATTTTTTTATAGATTGTTATGAATAAATATCGCATAAACAAACTCTGGCAATATCAGAGCTTTAAATGTCACACTAAAGGATTTTACACAGTGTAGAAACAGTCTTAAAATGCTCAATAATTATAAAAAGTTTGCAGTGCTGAAGTGGCTCTAATAAAAGTCTGCATCTGTGTACTGCTGCAGAGCTGAATATTATTATGGATTTTGCATATTTACTTTCTCGACAGCAGAGCCACTGTTTGTGTGGTGACAACAACGTCCCACACATTTGTGAAAAACAAGCTTGACATTCTATTGTTTCCCCGACCGTCTCTGTGGTTAATAATGTCCACTGTCTGCATGGGCAAGTCAAATGGAGGTTGTAGAAATAAGTAGTCGCAAATTAAATGTATAAATTGCGGGTTTAGTTGTCCAGACTCGTTTAGATCAGTATTTCTGTTGTGAGAACTTACCAGGGGGGACGTTCCATTTTCATTTCATTTATATTTATGCATACAGGGAGCGCCCATTGAGAGCACTCACGCTTTTTTCATGAGCACCCAGTTAAAATACAGAACGATAAAAGCAAATAACTGCATTCATTTCATTCATTCATTCGATAGCCATCCTACTTTTTCATATAGCGCACAGTGATGGGTTTTAAATTCATCACCTGTTATGAAACAAAGACCTGAGTGAAAGGGGTGTCCAACCTTTTTTCACCGATGGCCGCAAACTGAAACATATTTGAAGCGGAGGGCTGAACATGAGAGTTGATTAACCAACAGAATTAGAAAATTAACAATGAAACAGAAACAGACGAGCAAATTAATCAACAGAAAACAAGCAAAGGATAACTGTCCCAGAACATCCCCTGTCCTTAGACCCTCCTTCTCGGCAAGGAAAAACTCCAAAAAACCCAGTGGGAAAAGGAGAAACCTCGAGGAGAACCACGGTGAAGGAGAGATCCACTCCCATGGACGGACAGGCTGCAGATGTGTCCAGGACTGAGGCGCATCCAGTTCAAGTCTGTAGGGCCAAAACCCAATCATCGAGCTGTCCATTCAGACAAGGCGATCTAGGGTCCAGCCATCACCGGACGGCCAGTGTCGATACAGGGAGTCAAACGGTGCATTTAACACAGTTTTGACAGAGAAATTGTACCTTTAATAAGACTTGGAAGATTATTTTTAGGTCTGTGTCACCATGCACTGTGATGTTATTCAGGTAAAATCTCTTCAATTTGTAGTAAAAAATACCTCCTGATGAATTGGGTCAGTTTAAGAGGAGGCATTGGGGCCAACAAAAATTGGTCTGAGGGCCACATTTGACCCCTGGGCTGAAGTCTGCATATGTATATTGTATATTTTATCTCCATAATCTAGTACAGAAACAGATTATTTTTCTGTAATTCAATGGGATGCAAGATCTGTTTATATAATTAAATTGTTAAACTGTTAGATAATAAAGTTTTCTTCAAGCCAAACCTAACTAATATTCATAGGTGGTGAGTCTTTCGATCAATGTACCTTTTAGTGTATAAAGATTTGCAGCTTGCACGTCACTTAAATGTTTATTAGCAAAAATCATGTACTCGAAAAAAGATCATTTTGGAACCAATTATATGTTGCATTGCCAAATCCAATATGCTTCAGATGCTTCAAGAGGATTTTATGATCCACTGAATCAAAAGCTTTAGTTAAATTAATAAACGGGGCTACACAATCAGGTTTGTCATCAAGGGCTGTGAAAATATCATTTGAAACTGTTGAGGTTGCAGTGATAGTACTATGACCTTTTCTGAAACCAGACTTCAAAATTGAGCATTTATTTAATTAAACTGCAATTTAATTTACAACTTTTTGCAATTGTAATTTGTTATTTAGACCAGAAATGATTTCGATTTCTTTACTTAAAGGCAAAACCTGTGCAGTTTTAAATGCTGTTTGAATTGATTGATGAATAAAAACTTGTAATAGAGGTTGAATTAAATATGGGGCGGCTACTAATAGAAGTTTTAGATCAAGGTCATCAGCTCCCGTGGACTTTTTTGGGTCTATGGAGCGGAGTGCATTTAAGACCTGCATGCAAGTGAAAGGCCTTAAAAGAGAAAATGTGACTGCTGTCTACCAGAGTTTAGATTCAACATAATCAAGATCAGAAGCAGCACCTTAAAATCTAAAATATCACATGCAGAGATAAAATGAAAGCATCACAAGTTTCCTCTTTAGAATTTACAATAGCTGAATCTAATAAAATATCGGTTGGTAATGTATGAATATAAGGTTTTGAGAGAGATCTTACTTTTATACAAAAGAGCTTTTTATTTGCAAAAATGCATTTAAATCTGACCTTGTGTGTGCAGTTTTCCAGCAGCATCCTGAGACAGACAAAACAACTATATTATGGCCCCGACCTAAACTGCACAGGACGGGATCCAACTTGAGACGGCCACAATCTAGACCTCGTACTTTAACAAACTTGTCTACGGTTTTGATCATCATCATCAGGACATATCTGTGGTCGAAAGTTTTTAAAAGAATTGACATAAGTCTCAGGGTGTGGTCATGACAAGCTCTTAACAAAGCGGCCATTTTGAAAGCTTAAACATCCTTAAAACTCTTGCAAATATCATCAGATTCAGACAGATCCAATGTAGCGTTTCTTTATTTTGATCACCTGGATGTAATGATATGTGATTTAAACTTCTACTTTTAAAAATGACTCTCTAACGCCCCCTGCAAAGTCATAAAGGGACTGCGGCATGTTGCTTGATTTTGGTACACACATCCTTCATGTGATACTGAACAGAAAAGCCGACCAACACCACGCTCTATCTGCAGCGACATCTGCATAGTCACACCTCAAATTTGTGAAAAAAAATGTGTGAAGATTTTTGGTTTATAATTGGTTTATGAGCAAAAAAAAGTCTATGAAGATCACACCCTATCACTGATGTGAAGATGGACATTTTTAGTAATAATATTCTGATATCCAAAATCTCTTCTGAACAACTGAAAATGTGCGTTAAGTTTTAAAGCAATTCCACTTTATCTCTATAGCGGGGCTGTCCAAACTACGGTCCAGGGGCCAAATCCGGCCCTCAGACCAATTTTTGTCGGCCCTCATGCCTCCTCCTAAACTGTCCCGGAGGAAGGAAGTATTTTTTTTACTATAAACTGAAGAGATTCTACCTCTATAACCTGAATAACATCACATTGCATCGTGGCACAGATCTAAAAATAATCTTGCAAGTCTTATTAAAAGTACAATGTCTCCAGTGTTATTTGACTCCCTTTATCGACACTGGTCTGTGGCCCTGTGCTTCAAATGTTTCAGTTGTTTCTCAGTGAAAAAAAAGTTTGAACGTCCCTGCTCTATAGCCTAGTTAGAGTTATATAAATTGTACAGATAGCAATTCATTTCATTCTAAATGTATTCAGTTTACATTTTCAACATCCCTTTTTGTGCTTTGATAAATGCTAAAAGGATTTATTCATAACATAGTTTAACAAAAAAAGTAAAATAGTTGTCACACATGAACAAGCTTGAAAATACATTTGAGTGGCTTCTTCATTATATACCAAAAAAAGTGAATTCAAATGTAACCATCCGTCTGTATTATTACAATAGAATCGTGAAATTGCCTCTTTTCTCTCCATAATTTAAGCCTCTCCATACCTATCCCATATATTCCATCTGTTGCCTGGTAACCACAGCGTCACATGACCAATCTCCCCGCTCTTTAAATGGGATTTGTGTGATAGCGCGGAAATGCGAGTTCAGCTGTTTCGCCGCTGACAGAGCACCGGCCTGTAATAAGACCACCTTCATTTGAAAGCGCACGGGGAGACAAGGAAACCGCAAGTGTAGACAGGCCTACCATGGCTCATATCTGACTCTGTGGTGTGCCCAGCCGAGCGTGGAGAGGTTTTGGCGACACTGGCTGGTCGCTCTGTGGCAGCTGTCATCATGGGGGGGAGTGCGGGAATAGAGGGGTACTGAACGCTCATACCCCAATAGCGAGAGCAGCATTGAGTTCTGAATATGGAGGAGGATTTTAATATTTCAAGATTTGTATTTGCTGGACTGGACTGGCCAAGGCTTAAATCAAAGTTTGGGTTTTTTTAAGATTTATATAGCCTCCTAGGACCTGGCATCCACATATGAGGACAACACATTTTGGGTTGTCTAGGCCACAATGCAATTTTTTTAGAAGAAGAATAACAGCGAACAACAATCAAATGCAAATATATTCAATTTAGAATGTTTTTTAAGGGTTTTCTTTTTTAATTTACTTTTTTTTTGTGTGTTCCTGCACCTGTCAGCAGCACTTCACATGAGACACATTGTTCCAAGAAGCACAATAGTTGTTTCTAATTTTGTTTTAACATTCAGGACCAATGTTGCTGTGTTCAGGGTCTTCATAAATAGTTTTGCAAATCGTTATTCAAATGTTTTATCAAAATGATTAAAATTCGTTTTTACATGACTTTTCTCAGAAACTACATAATGTAAAAAGTACTGTATACTATCTGCATCTAATTATAAAGCGATTTTCTATCCGAGAATCAGGAAGTGTGCGGTTAACATGCTAGTTGCGGTCACGGGGGATAATTAGAATGTTTAAAAGCGGTGTACAAGTAAAACGCCTTTAAAAAAGAAGTGGAAGAGCGTTTTTTTTTTTGTGTTTTTTTTTCCATTGCACTCTATGTATGACAAGTATTTCAAGCATGTGTCTGTTAAATGACTTCAATATATTTTAAACATGAATAACATTTATACATTTACAGAAGCACTATAAGGTTTGTTTGAAATGTAACCGGAATACATTCAGAGTGAAATTAATTGCAGTCTGCACAATCTATATAACTTTGTAACTAGGCTATAGAGAAAAAGTGGACTTCATTTAAAACTTAATTTTTCAGCTTTCAGTTGTTCAGAATTCAAGGTGCTTTGACATAAAAAAAGCTGAATATTATAATACTTTTTTAAAACTGTTTTTATGTATTATTTTACCTACAGTTTAGCGCATGAGAACACAGAGAAACCGAGTGAAAACCACAGCTCATATCTGCCTCTGTGGTGAGCCCGGTGGAGCGTGGAGAGGTTTTGGTGACACCGGCTGGTCGCTCTGTGGCAGCCGTCATTATGGGAACAGATTCTGGTGGAGTGGTTTTTTTTTTTTTTTCCAGAGTAAGAATAGAGGGGCAACAATTGAACGTGTGCATCCAGCTCAACGCACCCGTACCCCATCAGCGAGCGCAACCACCGGAACAAGACATGTACCGTCACACGTGCAAGTGGCCGTTTTTGGGAGCCCGTGAACGCATTGGGTTGTGAATATGGAGGAGGGGTTTAATATTTGAGGATTTGTATCTGTTGGAGTAGCCAAGGCCCAGATTAAAGGGCATGTACCCTGTTTTTTTGTCCATGCATTTGAGCAAAGCTTGTATCGCCCCAGTACAGCAGCTTTTGAGTTCAAAATACGTGCTTATAAACTCATTGTGGCAAATAATTAGGATGGTCTGAAGGCATAAGGTAAGAGAGGAACTTTGGACCACTGACCACTGATTCGAATCAGGACCTGTTTGCTCAGAATAGTCCAGTTCCTTTGGGAAAGTGTGAATATGCAAAAAACTGACAGTTCAAAATGGATTGGTTTTGACACAGCCCCTAACCCTTAAACATAAAGGTTAGGTATTTATTTATTTTAATTAATTGTGTGTTTTTTCAAGCAAGAACAAGCCCAGAGGTAATAGCATGGACCATTCTAAAAATCTGCAAACTATTTTGTGAGAAAGTACAATAAGAAATACTCATTTGCTGAAGGGTCTTTCAATAAGGTTTAAACCGAGACCACTGAGACCAGAGCTATTGTTAAGTTAAATTCTAAGTTATAGCGCGTGCTGTTATGTGAAGCCTTTGGCAGCCATTTTGAATAGATTTTACGTTGTACTTGAAAAGAGCAATTGTAACTCTGGGCTAACTAGGAGAGGGCACGATGTTTTATTTAAGCTGCAACTAACAAAATAACTTTCATTCATCCAATCCTCATTTAACCAGAATAAAAATTCATTGAGATTAAAAAACCTCTTTTACAAGATTATCCTGTCCAAGAGGCAGCAGCACAAATACAAAACACAACCACATTAACAGAAATACACAATATACAGACTTTCAGGACAACTTTAAAAGAGTACAATGAAATAAACTGTTTCAGCTGCTGTTCATTTTGAAGCTTGTTCCGTGCAGAGGGTCAGTACGTCTCTAAAAACTGAGCAAACTGAACAAAATGAACTAGTCCAGTTTTTCACATTTCAACGTAACATCAGGTACAGCACTGGCTTTGACACATCTACATTTTTCACAGTTTTTATGCATTATTTTACCGACACTACTTATTGCCTTTTATAACACAAGGAGATAAGGCAACTGCGACTGATGACAGGTGAACCGCAGCTCATTTCTGCCTCTGTGGTGAGCCCGGTGGAGCGTGGAGAGGTTTGGGTGACACTGGCTGGTCGCTCTATGGCAGCTGTCATTATGGGAACAGATTCTGGTGGAGTGGTTTTTTCAGAGAAGGAACAGAGGGGGAACTATCGAGCGTGCGCATCCAACTCAAAGCACCTGGTACAAGACACGTACCATCATACATGCAAGTGGCTGTGGGTGCATTGTGTTCTGAATATGAAGGAGGATTTTAATATTTGAAGATTTGTATCTGCTAGACTGGGCAAAAGGGCCTGTACCTGATTTTTTCCCCCCATATATTTGAGCACAACTTGCCTTGTCCTTGTTCAGATACAGTGTTCCCTCGTTTATTGTTAGTGTTGCGTTCTAAAAATAACCCACAATAGGCGAAATATACAATTTAGTCAGCTTTATTTTATACAATTATTATATATGTTTTAAGCCTGTAAAACCCCTCACCACACACTTTATACACTTTTCTCAGACAGGCATTAACATTTTCTGACATTTCTCCCTTGTTTAAACACTTTCAAAGTTCAAACCTTTATAGATTAAAAAAAAAATAAGTACAGTATTATAGAATTAAACCACAGATCATGACCTATTTTCAGGTCTAAACTTTTTTTTGGGAAATAAAAATATAAATAGAATTTTCCTGTGCTGCAAATAAAAAATGATAGCTTAGAGAAATACTGTCACAAATGTAATTTTAATGATCAACCTATGAGGTTAGACATATAAAAAATGTATAAATAGTGACTCACGCATATTTCACAGTTCCTCTGACTGTGCCTTTTCATCCTGGCGCCGCTCCACTGAAGTGTCTTTTTCCACTGAAGGCCTTGTTGCGGGTGTCTTTTCCAGAGTGCAAACATACAGCACTTCAGAGTCACACTGCGATCGGACATTTATGTAAATTTGGTTGAATGCATTCGTACTGTGCAGGAGACACGGCACGGAGGAGGTGGATTAACAATGGTTTACAGCCCCTTAGCCAATCAGGACGCAGAACACAATGCACGCTCATACTTTGTAAAAAAGTATGCAAACTTGCACAAAAAAATC
Source organism: Periophthalmus modestus (assembly GCA_019594935.1). Taxonomy (NCBI): domain Eukaryota; kingdom Metazoa; phylum Chordata; class Actinopteri; order Gobiiformes; family Gobiidae; genus Periophthalmus; species Periophthalmus modestus. Next base: position 16,645,296 of record JAIEZT010000009.1, read on the forward strand.
GGTGAAACAGCAAGACGACGAAAGGTGAACCGTGTTATAGTGAGGGACAACTGTATATTGTTTAATCAGTTCTTGAGGCAAAACTCTGCTCTGGCCTCTGGAAATGAAAGTGAAAACTCATTGCGGTGAATAATTAGGATGCTGGGAATGCATTAGATAAGTGAGGAATAACTTTAGACCCCTGCAAACTGTTTACAATGTACTAGTTCTCCGCTTTTTGTGATTTTAAGATGGTAAAAATCAAGTACAGAACCTCAAAAAATGCACCTTTTGTACTGTCAAACTCACAAGAGGCCGTTTTAGAAAGGCTCTGAATGCTCTGAATATAGAGGAGGACTTAAATATTTGAAGATTTGTATCTGCTAGACTGGCCATGGCCTAAATTACAAGCCAGAGTAGAAAGAGCATTTTCAATTGCAGGCCCCAAACTGTGAAATTTCCTCACTTTGTCAACAAATTCTCCGCATCTCAGTCATTCACCGCAATGAATTTATAAGCACTTTTTAGAACTTTTAAAGGCGAGAGTGGAGCTTTGCCGTCACACCACTTCTAACAATAAGCGCACTAACAGCAAACCAGCATTATTTTCTGGTTCACCGAGAATAAAACACTTCAAAAGAAAAAGGCAAAACATTTTTTTTTTCGTCTTTTTTATTACATGAACAAAAAAATAGCTAAGGATTGTACTTTGGGTGTCCAAAATGACCAATATGAGAAGGTTTACATGTTACTACTGACGTTTCAAATTATATGATCAGTTAATAAATTACCACAATAATAAAATTCATACAAGGACTGCATTTTGAAGGACATTAGGGTGCATTTGCATTACATTTTTGATTGGAAGGAGGAGTTTGCCTGGAATACTTCCTTTGGGCAATTGTGGATACCCTTAAAACAAAAAGAAAATTAATTAAAGCTTTTATATTTAATATGAATTTTGTTGTGCTGGACATATTTGGAACGTCTTTAGTCAAGAAAGAACAAGCCCACAGGTGATAGCTTGGACCATTTGAAAAATCTGCTAAATATTTTGTGTGGAAAAACTCATTTGCTGAAGGGTCTTTTAATAAAGCATAAACTGACACCAACTATTTCACCAGTTCTATCAAATTCTAACTTATAGCGCGTGCTGCTATGTGAAGCCTTTGGCAGCCATTTTGAATTGATTTAACGTTGTACTTGAAAAGAGCAATTGTAACTCTGGGCTAAATAAGAGAGGGCACAATGTTTTATTTAAGCTGCAACTAACAAACTAACTTTTATTCATTCAATCCTTTTTTAAGCAGAATACAAATATATTGAGATTAAAAACCTCTTTTACAAGATTATCCTGTCCAAGAGGCAGCAGCACAAATAAAAAAAACCCCACAGAATATTAGGCTATGATTACGAGAAATAAATAAAAAATGATAAGCAGATTTTCAGCTGAGTCTTTTGTGAGGACTGCAACGAAATAAGCTCCTTCAGCCGCTGTTCATTTTGAAGCTTGTTCCATGCAGAGGGCGCGACAGACGAAAAGGCCCAGGTCAGTGTAAACCTTAGACACAGTCGCTAAAAAGCAAACCTAGTGAGCTCAGATGATACACATAGAGGTACAAAGGCAGGAGCCCCAGCATCGCCTCGTAGAAGAACAGAATGCCACTGAATTCAGCAGCGGACGGAGAGAGAGAACCACCCAGAGTGAGAGTACAAAAGGCAGTGATGAGTGATTGACTTCAAGTTTGTGATGTTAAGGCTCGGGTTTACAGGGGCGCAAAAGGGTGCATTGCGACCTAAAATAATGTCTGTGTAATCCCTCAGTCGTCCAGGTCTGATCCACAGCAAAAAATGAAGTTTAAATCTGTCAACTGGACAAATTGTTGTAGGAGTGAAGACGTTTCGCTGCTCATCCAAGCCACTTCGTCAGTTCTGGTCAGATTGCTGGTGGACACTGCCTTATAACTTGAAGAATAGCAGGGTTGTTAAAGGCTGAATAGGGTAGTTTCAGCTGAAACTGGAGACAATAGCTGTTTAGTTTCGGTGTAGTTAGCCCCTTCCTTCAGATAGACAAAAGGCAGTGTCCACCGGCAATCTGACCAGAACCGAAGAACCGGCTTGGATGAGCAGCGAAACTTAATGGAAGCATATTATGATTCCAACCCTCTGAAATTCTGTGAGTTTGTCTACACCTGGGCCTGCCGTGAAACAATGTGTCTAGAGCCTGGAGATACTGGGAGCATGAGTGCAGAAAAAAGAAAAAAAATGCTTCAGTTAAAACTTTCTTGCCAACTCTTGAACATGTAAAGCAAAAGAAAGAAAAACAATGCCTACATATTTATATTGAGTCACCTCTTCAATTACTATACTAGAAAGAGTACAGCCAGTTTGCAGATCAATTGCAACTTCCAACTTACAGACTTAACAGATTGATTTTTTTGAACATGTTAATACTGATATAGTTGGAGCTGTAATAAGTATGTGAAAGTTCAGACCCATGAGTTCTCTTGGGTGTACCTCAGGGATGTGCCCTGGGGCCTATACTGATAAGCTCTGCAGTGAAAGGAGCAAGGGGAGTGCGCCCCCGGGGGTCCGGATCCTCACATCTGACTCCGAAGGGCCCCTGGGACAACCTTATCACGCGCCAAGGCTTTATCAGCTGCCCTTTAAGTGAGACTGAACTCCTGCAGGGTTTAATAAATCCTCAAGTGTGAACACATTTTAGAGATTACAACTTACTGTAAATGGGACTTTTAATCAGTTCATAATGTTAGCAGAAATGGTATTTGGGTTCACTGTAAGTCTGATTATAGCTTGCAGTTACATAAATTACGTGGGTGGGTTCACATTTGCACAACTGCTACATCAAAACCGGGACTAAACTAAAAAAAAAAAACTGGATTAGATCAGGGGCTAAACCAGGACTAGAACAGGACCAAACCAAAGCCACATCAGGGATCAATTTAGGACCAAACAGCGATACGTTTGTACACAGCGTAAGTTCAAAATAATTTCCTTCAGGATAAAATACTTTTGATTCCTTAACGCACTGTATTGTAGAAACAGGTAATACCACATTTTTTGGTATTGATACGATACCAAGTAATTCTTTGGATACTGACATCTGATAGTAGTCTAACCTTATCTTTTTTTTTCTTAACCTTACATATCGTTCTATCTATATATCTATAAGGGACTCGTACAGGCTCTAAAATACACATGGAACATTCTGTCCAAAATGCTGCTGCTGGACACAAAATAGTGAAGAAATTATTTTAACAGGCCTGTCCTTAAAGTTTGCATGATGTTAATTAGTATTGATAGTTGCATAACAGTGTCGATACCCGCATTTGTGCTAAGTCAGTATTGATCTACTGATATGTCGATATCACTCCTCCCATCCCTACTGCGTTGTATGGTATTGCATTTGATGAGGTGCTATTGCGGAAAAAATTTCGGTCACCGTAGAACAGGCTTGTACGAACATATTAATTGCTGTTTAATTCATTTATTCATTATATTTACTTTTTTATCTATTTAATTTTGTGTTTTCTTTCAATTACAATCCTAATGGGAAAAATCACAAAAGGGCAAAATGTAAATAAATAAATAAATAAACACAATAAATTAATACTGTAACATAAAAAAAAAAATAAAATTAAAAAAAAAAAAAAAGCATAAAAACAATAACTATAATACTACTGAGCTGAATGAAAGCAGACATAAATAATTCTGGCCCCCTAGCTAAACCTCCCTGTCAAAGCCTGAGCTGGTCAGATCTCAGAAGCTAAGCAGCGGTGGGCCTGGATAGTACTTTTATGGGAGACCGCTGGGAATACCAAAAAGTGCCACAGTGGCATTGTGTCCTTAGGCAAGGCACTTCACCCACATTGCCTAGTATGAATGTGGCGTGTGCATGAGTGTTGGTGGTGATTGGGGGCAAAGGAGTGTATGAATAATGCATGAAATTGTAAAGAGACTGGAAAAGTGCTGTATAAGACTATATTGTTCATTCATTCATTTATTTATTCACTTATTCCTGTATTTATTTATCTATTTATTTATTATTATTGTTATTATTATTATTTATTTTTTATTTTTTTTTATTATTTTATTTATTTTTTTTAAGGGGTAAATATGGTACTTTTCTATCTATTATTGCATTGATTGGTTTATGTCTTGTGAGGAAACATGATTGAAAATATATGTTTAGATGGCGATATTTGCAAGGTATTGTCCTTTTTTCCCTATTATTTGTTATAATACTATGCGAAAATCACACGATTTCAGACACATTTTTACCTCCACCCCTGTAATGACTGCATGTTGAATTGCACGTTACTGAATTAACAAATCGCTGGGTACACAATATTTCCAGTTTAAATCATCAACATTAATATCATATCCGGGAGTCTTTGGCTGGTGGGAGGCGATTTGCGAGTTGATTTATCCTAACCACAGCGGAGGATGGACCCCGCTGCCAACGCCGCCATTACTTCTGCAAATGATAGATCTGCCTAATGACTTATGCCGGCTCCTCTCGGCTGGAAAGAGAGTCGAAGCGAAAATGAAAAACAGCGGGAATGCGCCGGCTGTAGGTTGTGTTAAGTAATGAAGCCTAAAGGGATACGGTCACTTAATGTCCAGAGAAGCATGGAAATAATACCAAGTTATAGCGTCGGGAATCTAGCCGGGGTTTGACGCTGTGACGTCTCAGTTGGTTGTAAATGGTCGACTAATGCAAAGGGAATTTCAAATCGCAGTTTAGCATTCAAATGGAGGTGGAGGGGAAATGTATTAGCTAGCCGAGGGTTTTGTCCTTAGAGCTTTGCCGTTAGCTGCGCCGAATGGTAATTGGACGGGTTCCTATTCACTTTTCAATCTGCGAGAGTCTGGAGCCACTGGTGTCAGCTGTTTCCGGGCAGTTTTCCGGGCTGTTCATTATGATAAACAGAAGTTTGGCCGTTGTTCCGACCACAGTGAAATGAACAAATTAAGAGGAGCATTTGGTGCCTTTTGCAGAGTGGAGGAAATGACTGGAATATCAATACGACTGAATCAAAAATAGAAATCATATTTGCAATTTTCTGAGATTTAATGAGTTTCTCTACGGTCTGATGTGGTTTGTGGGAGGCTGATAAATGCAGGCTTCTTTGATGCTGCGATTAGCACATGCTTCACAATGACTTTGGTGTAGGCTATCCCTTCTCAACATAACCTAAATAGGGGGTATTATGCAAAATCAACTTGTTGGAGCTTTCTACGATGTTATAACATTCCCTCATAAAAAAGCATGTGTGAAATGCTTTTATAAGTCAACTATGTTTGAGTAATCTAGTGATGTTTGAGTAATCTACCGATCTCTCAGGCACTATTTGAATCCTCCTTGTGGTTAGCGATAGGATTCTGTCCAATGTTCAGACCACACGCCTACCTCAGCCATGTTCCTGTACGGCAATTTTCTGTGAGTATACAAGTAAGTTCATCGGTGTAATGCATGGTGATTGTGTTGTGAAATGGGAGTAACATAGTGCAGGGAGCAAAGGGACTGACTGTCACACACAATACTGAAACTATTAAACAAATTATAAAAATTTTTTCAGCAAATATAGCATTTTCAAAACAATACAAGGTAACATGGTGATCTAAATATGTTCTGTATTTGCAGTTAATACCCCATAAATGTAATACGCCCACTTAAACATGATATATTCATAGGAATGTTGCATTACCCCCAAGAATAAGTACCATCACATTCTTGGTTAGAAAAGGGACTAATGTCTGCTATAAATATGGTAAGCTCATCATTTGTGATTCATTGGCTAGTACTCTTGTTCACAGCAAGACGGACGCAGGTTCAATTACCAAGAAGAGGGGCTTTCGGTGTGGGATTCTCCCTGTGTCCCTGGGTATGTTTCCAGAATGATATCTCTCTGTATTTTTATGTAATCGACATGTAATAGACAAAAGGCTATTTTTCTTTTTTCTTTTTTTTTTTTTTTTTACACATATTGAGATTAGTGTGGTCGTCACCATTGCATCTCAGTCACATTTGGGTTTTTTTCAGTGACACGTGAAACAAAGGGCAGCTACGATTTACAAATAAAACCACATTTCCCCTCAGCTCAGATGAAAAGAGTTTAGGGCTTCGACCATTGATTCTGCAGAAGTTAGGTATCTGTACTTTTACATTTTAAAGTGGATCCTTTTTACTTTTACTTCTTTACATTTGAGAGCAGGTATCTGTACTTTCTACTCCAGTACATTTTTGTTTTACTAGACTGAAAAGCAAAAAGGACTTAGGAAATTGACATGCTGACTAAAGATCTTGAGTTCTAGTCCTGAATTTGAGCAAACAAATAAAAATATATACAGAAAATTCACTACAGGAATTAAGAAATTGATTCGAACTGCTACTGTTAACCATAAATCAGCCCAATTCTTTATCAATATCAGTACATTTAACACTGGTCAAAATCTGCATGAAATACTTACAGGTACTACAATACTTTCACTTAGGTTGATTTCTTATGCAATACTTTTTCTTGAGTAGTAAAATGGAGTACTGTAGTCCACCACTGTTAGTTTGTCTGTCTGAAAACACCAATACCAAGCACATTTTCTGGTTACTCTCAACATCTCTGGTTGCAACTATTACAAAATTGAGGAGTTTAGGTTTTCCATCCACTTTCTGTCAGAACTGTCAGAAGTTGTACCCTGAGATCCTTCCCTCACACCCGTGACTTTAAAAAAAAAAAAAAAAAAAAAAAAAAAAGCAACTACAGCTAGTAGGTTCTCAGATGTATTTGGTTCAAAAGTGACAGGAGAAACTTTAAATGGCTTTACTTTTTTATGTCTGGCAGCAGGAGAGTGGGGTTTGATGAGGCCTGGTCATACTTTGAGGAACTGTATGTAAGATTTTGATTTTAAAGTGGAACTAAAGGTTTACAGCTTTCTGGTGAAAAATGCCTAAATCTAAGCTTCGTGCTGCCTTCAATGGCCTCAGCAATTTCGAGTAATTGGTGACATCACACAAGACTACCCTGATTACAGCCAGGTGCTTCTGATTACAAACAACTGGCTGCAGGGGCGGAGTTTGAAGTTAGACCAATCGCACTGTTTCTTACACCTCCAGACCCCACTCCTCCTCCCCCCTCAGTCTTTTCTTTAGTCCTCCAGATATTGCCCAGTTTTGCAGCTGTATTGCCCTTATTCTGCCCCGCCCACTTTTGCAGTAAATCCTCCTATACCTTGCTTTCTTGGTGACAGCACTTCCGGTTAAGAGGGAATCCCATTCATATCAATGGAGAATTTGGGAAACATTTTGCAGCTAAAAATACAGTATAAAGTAGTAAAACGTTCTATGTCAGGGGTGGGCAAACTACGGCCCAGGGGCCACATACGGCCTGTTGGGCTTATTAATCCGGCCCGTCGAACGTGACCAAATTACATTAAATTAGGTAAGGGTAAACCTTGTTCAATTTACCTTTCTCAAAAGCAAAGAAAAGAAAAGTAGATAGTGAGCGCTGAGTGTTTAATACAGAGTGGACAACAATTTTATTTTTTTTTTAAGTCCGATCAAAGTACCAAGGCAAGTTTTTTGCTGGCATTCAAATTAGCAAAAGCTTTCAAGCCTTAATCTGAAGGCAAATTTTTAAAAGAATGCATTTGGAAAACAATTTGTATAATAAGTATATATATATCCTGGCCCAGTCCCTCTGTCAATTTTAGAACCCATTGTGGCCCGTGTGTTAAAGTTTGCCCACCCCTCTGAGAAACTTAAAAACGGTTTTGTAGTCCATATAGTAACTTATTTGTTGTCAAATTCTGCAACCCTATGCAAAATATTTCAACCTGAATGACGATGAAAACTTCCAGAATGAGGTTAATGTGAAATGTAGTTGTGGGCAGAGTTTAGGTGTTAAGTCCCACTTTAAATTCCATGAACAGTGTCCCTAATTCTGAGGTAAAGACAGAGTTTATATACCCTCTGTCTCCAGTCTTTTTTCATCTACATGTAACAGCCATTATCTCTACCGCTGCAGCAGACCCATCCCCCCCCCCAGTCTCTCCATCTCCTCCTCTTCACTATCACTAATGGTCTAATGGAAAATATACTACTTCTAGAGATTTATCACTTGCTCATTTGCTTATGTAATGTACGTTATAAGCTGGGCAAGCCTCTTAAAAAACACCATAGTCATTATTCATTCACTCCACACTGTATTGGCAAACTACTTGTCTGGTATTTTAAAAGTTACAATGACTTTTTTTTTTTTTTTTTTTTTCACTGTTGCAGGCCCATGCACAGGAAACTGCAATATTTCATTCTGTTGTTGTGTCACTGAGCAATACATTCATTTATTTTATTTAGTTAGTAAGGCAGAACGATTTGGAAAAAATATCTACTTGTGATTTTTCTGACAAGCACTGCCATGGTGATTAGATTTGTAATTTATGTTTTAATAACGGATTCTGTTCAAGGGAGAAATGACAAAAAATCTGAAATATCAACTGGCAAATACATTTTTGTACAGATCTAAACTACAGGGTTAGCAGATTTTATGCAGAATAAGATTTTTTTTTTTTTGTGGAGTTGCGAATTGCGAATTGATGCAGTCAAATGGCAATTTTGATTTGATTATGATTAATTTTGTAGCCCTATTAGTGTATTTTTTTTTCTGTCATTAGGCATAGTAAAAAAAAAAATAAATAAATAAAAAAAAAACACTTATTTTTCCTAACCCAAACTGTGACATGCAAGGTGGTGTATTTTTGTCTGTGTCTGAATATAGTGATTAAGTGATGGAGTGGTGCTGGTCAGAGGAGCCAACGGTAAAAATTGCCGCTCTTGTTTCCAGAGTGCAGCTGTGGATATAGACTTTCTACCACTGAGTATGAATAGTGTATGAATAATATATCATGAAGTGCTTTTGAGTATCTTGAAAGGAGCTATATAAGTCCAATACATTATTATTATTATTATTATTATTGTTGTAAATTATATGGCAGTTTCAATCACTTGAAAGTGTTCTATTTCCCTGAAAAAGCACATAGATAGAACTGTTTTATAGGCTTAAACGAGATCTCTTACGCAACATCACCTCTTTACAACTTTGTGTGGAAATGAGAACTTGGTTAAAAGCTCTAGAGTGAGAGTGATTCATAGATGTTTGACTTTATACGCTTGTATTCAAGATCAGTACAAGCCCACTGCTCAGTACTTACTTTGTTCTTCCAATTGAATTTTCTTTATCTGTGATACACATAGGATTCGGCAGCGTCGCATAGCAAAAATGAAAAAAAAAAAAATAATAAAATTATCCATAGGAGGGGCTAACAGCATGGTCCAGCAAGGTGATGCTTTGTACCATAAAGGGGTAGGGCAGGGGTGTCCAAACTTTGGCTCGGGGGCCAAATGCAGCCCTCAGACCAGTTTTAATTGGCCCTCAGGCCTCATGCTGAACAGCCCCAATTGATCACATAACAAAACATTTGCATTATGATACAGACCTAAAATGACTGTGTTTCAAGCCTTATTAATACACAGCAACTCTGTCAAAGTTGTGTATAAAGCACCGCACTGTATTGATCACCGGTCTGTGGCCCTCCGCTTCGAATAGTTTTGAGATGTGGCCCTCGATAAAAAAAAAGTTTGTGTACCTCTGAGATAGGATGCTACGTTTTCCAACCTGGAAGTTAGAGGACGTTTCTTTTATTAATAATGTTAAATCAGTATGGCGATTTTAAAGGTCCAAAATATAACACAATGATTCACAGATGTCATAGATAACTACTATATAAAAACACAATAACATTTTTGGTTGTGAACTGAGCTTTATTATATAAATCCATACCTCAAAAAAATGCTGGTCTTTTCTCAGACTCTTGAAAAGGCTCCTTGCTGGAATATGGTCTAGACAAGTTTACTTCTGTCTTTCTTCTCTTTTTGCAGAGATTTCCTGATTTACTGCTCTGTAGCTCTCAATAATGAAACCCATCCTTGCAGCACGGTAGCAGCGGCAACTGTGCCTGTGGGGAAATCGCACTGTATTCCTCAAAGCTCCAGTTTTGAGTGAAATATGAATGTCTCCAAGTTTCCTCTGTATAAGCTTCTCCGCTCTCAGTGGACCTCTGCTTTTCCCTAGAAGATAAATGCTTGTTTTGGTCCGCTCCTATCCACAATAGCCAGATGAATTATGAATGTCCGCCAATGGAGCCTTGTTCGTTTTTTGTTGTTTTATTTATTTTTTTAGTTTTTGTCTGAAGCAGTTGCTGTAGTCATGGCTTCCCCCGTGGGACAGATCATATCCCAACATGGTCCAGATGCGAAGCCGAACAAACAGAGGTCACCCGCCATCTGTTGCATTCGCCAATTTCTTATTTAGAGTTTTTTTTTTTTTTTTTTACTTCGGACAATAACTCCAGACATGCCAGTTTTTGGAATACCCCGGGAAGGTGTTAGCATTCGGGTATGGTTGGGGATCTTTCACCTCTTGAGCAGATGGGCTGCACAGAGGGGATTGTTGACAGACGCGACTTGGAACGTCCTTGACTGTCAATACCGAAGCCGCTTCTCATTTCGTTTCATAATCTCAGAAAACAAAAAGATTCTAAGGGGGAGGCTTGTAAGGACTGGCTGGGCAGGGGAAGACAAAGAATTTAAGACAGGGCGTAGGGATCAGTGCTGTGTTGATTTGATAACGCGGCGCCAGAAAAAAGAGATGAAATTGGTTTCGTTCAGCTGCTACTTCTGACTACAATGGCACCTCTTAAAATTACAGCTCATTGTGGATTTGAATCGGCCTGGCTGCTATTGCTGACATGTTCAGTGCGACATGAGTGGCAGGTCGATGAAATGATGTACAACAAGTGGGACAATATCAGACAATAGTTCTACATTCCTCTTTCATACTAACTGATCAGTTAGTATGAAAGAGATAATAATTAGGGCTTCATTAAGTTTTTATTTCCTTACAAGCATTGCAAATAGATAATATAATTTATAAAGTTTGTAGACTAAACCGCAAGCCTTTGAAATTTTGCCAGTTTTGTGATTTGATAAAATTTTAAGATTTATGTTCGTATGCGTTAATACAGTCACTAAAAAAGTCACTGACACTTTTAAATCTTCAATAGCTCCTATAATTCTTAAGTTATACTCTCCAAATTTTAGCAGTAGGTAAAACTGAACCTTCCGAGATTTTTGTCAATATCTACGGTTATAATTGTTCCCTTACACTTTAACTTATCACTACTTAAACTAGGGGAAGTAAAAACTACCTGATTTTTAAAAATAATGTTTTTTAAGTGTCCACCATTTTCGGTTTCACAGTGAATCGCCTTATCCAACACACTTTCTGTAACATTTGAAAGCATTTACGGGCTAATGGCTCTTAATTGATCCTCCATATTATGTTTTACGTTGTTTATTAGCCTAGCCACATAGGAAGAAATCGGGACTAGTCAGGTCTCGGGAGATCACATACTGCCCCCTGTCTTTAAAAGTTCTAAATGCTCTGAAAAAATTTAAGAAAAGTATTTAGAAACAAAAGAGTTATGAATTGTTTTCAACTGTCAGTGACTTTTCACCCTGTAGCAAATTACACCTTAGAACTTAAGCCTTAAAAACAATATAAATACAGTTTAAAGGTAGTTAAATGTGTATTATATTATATTTAATGGGTATTGTATTTCTATGTATTATTCTTGTTATTTCATTCAAGGGAAGATAATCATATCATCAGTAATCGTCTACTCAGCCTTGGATTATTTGTTTTAGTGATTTATTAGGTATTACCTTCACTCACCACTTGGGGGATTTCGCCCTGTTTCCCCTCACTGCATTAAACCTCTGCATGAGAGAAACAACTACAAGTCAGTCTCCTGATTTATTTTTCTATTTTGAGGGGTACAACACTAAGAAACGAAAGGAACTGGTGAGTGTTGTCGCTAATGCTAATTTGTGCTAGCTGCAGCTATTGCAAAATGTTAATGTTACTTGTTTTAGTATTTTTGGCACATACTGACTCCATTTTGACAATTCGTTCCAGGGACTTAAATGTTTAAAGTGTGATCTAATAGTCTTCTGAATTTAAACCAGTTTAATGCAGCTACTGTTGGGATATATTGTTGTTTGTGACTAGCTGCTAACGGCACTAGCTGCTGTCAGTCCTTCAGTGAATGAATGAGTATGAGTTAACAAACACTTGCCTTATTTGAATAGTTTAATGTATTAACACTCTGCATTTCTGGATTGTTATGGAACTGTCCTAATGAGGGGTGTGAGGTGGACCAAAGGATGCAGGACTCGGGGCAAGTTTTATGGGGTTTATTGACAGAACAGACAAGTGACGGAAGAACATACGAGGAGCTGGGTACAGGGTAGCAGGTCAGGGTCCAGAGGTGCAGGGAACAAAAAAAGAATGTCCTGAGGTCCACTCACGGCGAGGTAGAGGGCAAGGAGCAGGACGAGGATCAAGACGAGGATCAGGACGAGGATCAGGATCAGTGTCCAGCGGAGATGCCATGGTCCGAACAAGGGCGAGAAGGCACGACGAGGTCCCTGGGCAGAGTACGGTGTCCAACGGAGCCGGATAAAAACAAAGGACATGTGGAGGTCCCTGGACGGAAGACAATGTCCAGTGGAGCTACAACAGTCCCTATGAGGGGTAGCATACATGAGGTGATCCCCAAAAGGAAGACTGTGTCCAGTGGAGCCACAACAGTCCAGAGCCGGAGCGGACTGGTCGGGACAGGACAAGACGGGACCAGGCGGGGAGCGGAGAACAGACAGGTAAGCAGGGTAGGCAGGCGGGAGAGTGAGCAAGGCATTCCGTAAATTCAGTCCGTGTTCTGTCGGCCCTAAGTCTGCTTGGTCCAAGTATGGCCAGATTGTTCTGTCCTAAAGTGGGGTGTGAAGGACCAAAGGGTGCGGGACTCGAGGCAAGTATAAGGTGTTTATTATATACAGTGAAAAAACACACAAATGATGGTAGATACATGAGGAGCTGGGTGCAGGAGTGCAGGTCAGGGTCCAGAGGTGCAGGGAACAAACATGGCAGGAACAAAGCCGGTACCGGGAGACAGGGCCGGAGACGGGAGTCCAGAGCAGTGCAGGGAGGCAGGGTGCTGAACAGGAACACGAGCAGGAACGCAGGCAGGAACACGGGCAGGAACACGAGTAGGATAACAGGCAGACACTCACACATACATACATCTCTGCTTCCCTGATTTTGTTTTTCTGTGCTGACAAACTGGACTCTGAACCCAGCGCATTGAGGATTAATTTTGTGAACCGGGCAAAACTGTGGAAAAAGAATAAACAAACTGTTAATGCACTTTGTAAATATTATACATATTATTTTTGCATATACTCACAGTACATGGGATATGGGTACTACATCCTGCTGTTGTGGTTATTAAGTACTGTCTCTCCTCTCAGCCAAACTAGATCTTCTTAGGCTAAAATAACTTTTCCTTAACAAAGCCAAAGCCAATTGAAGCTAGCAGTTATAGCAGCTAATTTGGAGCCGAGTTGCACATTTGGAATTCCAAGTACACGTTTTATGGCAACCAAAGAGTCTATTCAGGAACGAGGTTGTTGTAGGTATTACAACCAGCCCACATCATTGGATTACGGGGGCTGATAGTCACTGCCGCTGTCTTCTGATTCCACGTCTGCATTACCTGATAGTGGCTTCTCTGGTGTAGGCTCAACCATTAGGTCCATTCAGTCAGAACAAGTGCGTTCTATCTCCTCCAATCCACTTTCCAACCTGATCACACACACAAAAAACAGACAAAATGACATGTCACAAGGGGGTATAAGTTTTTTGAGTTTTCATCAATGTTATGTATTTTCTGAGTGGAACTATTTTCATCGACTAACAATATGACTGAAAGTAGATATTTTCATCAACTAAAAGTACTGACCTTTCAATCAAGACAAACTCAAAGTCTAAGGAAAACATCTGTACTTTTCCCATCGTGAATTGACATACAGTTAAAATAAAGAATATATTTTCTGGTTGGTTAAAACTATTGTGGATTTATGAAACAAAATTAAAACTAAAACTATTTGACTATGGTTTAGACTAAATTAAAAGTTCTTGTCAAAATGAACACTGTCCAAAAGCCTAATATTGATATTCGATCCAGTTTGAGTCAGAATATTAAAATATATTCAAACAACTCTAGTTCTAAGCTAAGTTTTACAGACTGTGGTCTTTTGTTTGACTTACCTAACACACTGCTGGTCATCCTCACAGAATTTGGGTGTGTTTAGAGGAGTGGCAGACTGGACTGGATGGTCCCTGGCATACTGCATGAGTACACGTGACAGCCGGTACTTCTCTTAATACTATAAAAGATTCAAAACAAATACAATTATTTAAAGTGCATGTTATTGGAATAGTATAGCAGTGGGAATGAACAATGCAATATGAAACCCTGTCCAGATTTTTACCTGTGATGCAACAATTCAGGCAAAATGCAAACAGAGCATTTGGACGACTTGAGATAAATTAATTACTGGAACAAGTGTAAACATAACAAAATGTGGGAATGGCAATATTTTACATAATATTTGTCCTTTAGTGAATACTAGGAACCCAATTTTCAGCCTGTTAATTATCCATCTTGGTCAATATTTCTTATTAGTGACACAAAGAAGAAAAACCTAACTTGGCGCCCTGCCTCAGTGGGTTGGTGTTTTCAGGGGCATCGGACAGGGGGGGTAAAGAGTACTGTTAACCCAGGGCCCAGTGCAAGGAAGGGCCCCTCACAATTTCTGTAACATGTCTTTTTTTGTAAGATGATTTTCACCTATAGCCAGGAATTTGGTGTTACACCTCTGGATGATCTCCTTGAGTTCACTCTCCTCTGTCTTCCCCTCCTTCTCTTCCTCACTGTCTGAACTACAAACAGAAAACACAAGCATGCATTACTCCGTTATCCACTGTTCATTAACTGTAGTCTCTCCTTCTCGAGATTCACGATGCCAGACTTTCATTGATGATGCTGTGACGGCCATCTTTAAAAATCAGAGAAGTGATGGTATAGGTCTGGAATAACTCCACTGACTCAGGTAGAACCAATGTTGGCATCACTCTGATAAAAAAAAAAAAAATCCTTGGAGATCTTATTGCTTTGTCTGGAATGTTACACAGTGTGGTATTAAACTTCTCAGTCCCATTGAGACAAGAGGATGACTTCACCAGGCTAACTTACGTGCTCCCTGCATCATCTCCATATCTGAAGTCTACTGCAAGCACCATGCCATGAGACTCAGAGAAGTACTTCGGTAACACTTTATAATAACTACAGCCTATTTAGCCTTAATAAAGCATGAACAAAGAGTTAATTAATAATGAACAAACACTTAATTAATAATGATTCATGCTTAATAACTGCTTAATTACAACCTTAATAAACACTTAATTAACTATTATTTGACTTGTGTTGGGTATAGTTACTCATACTTAATTCACACTTAGTTAATCCTTAACTAACCATTTGTGTGTGTATTTGTAAATGCATATTTATGTATTAACTCAAACACTTGTTAATGGTTAGTTAGCTATGAGAGAATGATTTACTAATCCTGCAATGCAATGATAATTCAGACAGCTATTACTGGTTAAGTAAGTCTTTTTGAGAGCTTTTCTAAAGTGAAGACTAATTATGCTTTATTAAGCAAATTCCAGAGAAATGACAGAATTTTCACAATATTTAGGCCTGTAATAACGATTAAGAAATGTCTGAATAACACCATTAGTTCATGATTAGTTCAACCAGTAACTAACACCTTTTTGTAGACCCTTCTAAAGTGAAGACTATTTTTAACTTAATTAAGTATTTGTTAAGGTACTATACTAGCCATTGTCTAAGCCCAGAGTACCATGACCCATTTCCCCCTGAATTTTAACTTCAACAGAGGTGGGAATCAACTGTACTTAAAAAAGCAAGCCAGCCAAGAAACATGGATACAAAACATCTGGATGTGTATTGTGTTTTTTCAGAACATTTACAAACAATCAAAATCCGGTTTTGTCTGCTAAACATCTTATTACAAACACTTCATGCAGGATTCCGTTTCTGAACTCTTCTTTTAAAGGTCTCTAAGAACTTTAGGATTAAAAAACAAAACATCAAATGCTTAAAAAAACAAACCTATAACTTATCAATAAATGTGCCTTTACAGTTTTGAGGTCACATAATTTTTTTTTTTTTTAAACCCTATCAAATAGTTGTTCTTTAGGTACCAGTGGTTGCCTCTATAGGCTGTACAGTTACTTCAATATCCTGCATTCCTGTATACGCTTGTAAGGGCAACCACTTGTACCTAAAGAAGGGCTTATTCTGCATTAGTCTGGTTCTGGGGAGTGTATAGGACAGAGAACCTTATAGATTGTGTTCTTAAGATTTTTACCTTAACATAACGGTCATTTAAAACTTTACACAATCTGCATTCTTTAAGAATTAATACATTGCGCTATTTAGTTTTTAAAAGGAATTAGCTTCCCTGCATCTTTCAGAGTTTTGACCTTTTGCTCTATCTCAGCATCTTCAGAAATAGCCAGTGCACACTGGGCTGCAAACACTGACAGCTTAACAGCACTACTGTAAGTCTGCATCATTTGTTTGTATTTTTCTGGAGCGCCTATGTACAGTTCGGCAATTGGAGCAGTGATGACAACTGTGTTACGGTCCACCCCATATTTTTTGAAGGCACGAGCCATGACGCCACCTTGTTTGAATATCTTCAGAATATTCTGGGATCTGGCCACCACTTGTCTTGGACTTTGAACTGTAAATAAGAAAATGGAAAGAATAAAGATAAAATATTTAAAATAGCAGTGTTCTACACTCATCTAATTTACCCACATTCTAACACCCTAATTATTCATTGGATGATTTCAAAAGCAGGTTTCACAATTGTCAGGGCAAAAATAGCGAGGAACCACATTTATACACTTAAACAGATGAAGACATTGCATAGTTGTCATTAGAATGATGTGTGTGTAATGAGGCCCAAATAGATTGTATAGGGTACAGCAGGTCCAACTATGGTATGGATAGATTACTTAGACTTCAGTATATTGGTATGCATAGGAAAAAGAGTCGATAAAATTTGTATTTAATCTCAATTTAAAGCCATCAAGGTCATATGGATGTGGTTGTTTGGAAGGTTTCACAGTGGAGAAATGCCACAAATGTCTAATGTCCAACCCTGCCTTAGCTCAGAAGTGACATGGGTAAACTGAAGTATTAAAAAGCAAAATCTTACCTCTTTGACAATCCAACTTCATTGACAGTGACTTGGCTCTTCTCTTCTTCACCCTTCTTTTCTTCTTTTTTTCATCAGCTGATGAATTCTCAGTATCGTTTTCTGATGATATTGCATTGACACTTTCTGCTTCTGTGTCAGAAGTGCCATTTGCTTCATCAGAAACCTGACTGTAGCTGGTGGAGCTGGAACCAGGGTTAGTTTTCCTGAGAGCTGTAATGTAAACAAATCCGAATTAATATTTACAATCATTTTCAGATGACTCTCAGATTATCAAACCAATTTTAATATTTCACAACACAACACAAGTAAATATTCTGGAATGATTATGAACATTTTTTAAAATGAAAGGAGATTACCTGCTGCCAGTTGTTCTTTTAAGAAGTCATTGTCCTTAGTCAACTGCTTAATTTTCTCATTTTGAAAGTCCACTTTCATTTCCAACATTTGCAATTCTTGCAATTGTCTTTGGTTTCTTAATGATGCTGTTGGGGCAACTGACAAACCTAAAACGCATACATAAATAAGTAAAAAGCAAATTACTCTACATTCAAACACTTTATCAAAATGTATTTCCGATTTCTGAGTAAATATTGTTTTTACCAACTTTTCTTAACCCATATGAACCAGTAAGTTTTTTTTGTTTTTTTTCCAAGGCCAAGAAATCTATTAAATAAATTTCTAATATATTAAATAGTGTAGTACATGGCAATTCTACCTAACTATTCATCTATGGCCTACATAATTGCAGACAAGATATAGATGTAGGTTACTCGGCTCAATTGTGCGCTCTTTTGATGAAATTCTAAAGTTGTGCCAAATTAATTTGGCTGTGACATCAGCTGGACTGTTCTCATGTGCAGGCCATGCACGGTCTACATGACACCAAGTCTTATATTACATATTTCGTTGGACATTTTGGAGAAAGCATCTTAAGAAGTGCACTAACTTTGGACCGCGTGCGTGAGAAAATTATACAAAAAAATACTTACTCCTGGAAGCACTGTCATCGACATTTTCCTGGATTTCCATCTCTTTGGTCAAGGGTGTACTTCTATGCCTTCGGCCAGACATTTCTTGCTTTAAACACGTTTCGGAGGATGACTGAACTGCAGGAGCCAGTGAGCTCAGAATAAACCCGCCAGGTGAGCGGCACGTGGGTGTGCGTCTGCGGTTGATGACGTCATCAACACTAGTCGCTTCTCTCCGTTATAAAATTATACGATTTTTAAAATCAAAATGTTATTTACGTTCATATTACATACACTAAAGTACAAATTTCAAAAATTAAGTATGAAATTTAAACTAGCGCGCATTTGAGAGCCACGTCACAAAATGAGCGCGGAGAATGAGCGGGACAGTGACACCTGCGCAACTGCGTAGTGCGTCATTTAGTCCAGGAAGCAGGCTGGAGTGGATTCATTTTTTCAAGAGGAAATATCTTATGTCCAACAATGAGCCGATTCACACGCCTTAAGAGATTTTTTAATTGTGACATGACTAAAAGAAATGCATTAAAACTTATCCAGTGGCTCCAAAAGAACAAAATGTTGAAAAGTAAGATGAAATGCCGAAGCTGCCATCGGGACATGACACTGAAGACTAGATCCAACACTGGAGATCGCTATGCCTGGTAAGTTTAGTAACTTTATCATTACTTCATTTTTTTCCTCTCAAAGTCACCCAGCTAGCTGACATTGTGGCAGCTGAGAGGAGGGGATTCATGCTTGATTCATGCTATGGAAATAAGCTAATATCTGATACTTATAATGAAATATATTATATTTTACATTGGGCCAATTTATAGTTTAATTATGTTACACTTAGATACATAATAGTGAATCATTCTTAAAATGTATTAAAAAGCTGTTCGGTCTGTAGGCAACAGTAGCAAGCTCCTCTTTGGCCACGAGTGTGCACGAGTGTGGGACTGGGGTTGAGCTCAGTGCACTGGGACTGGAGAGATACTGAAAAACTCGTCATTATAATGATCTTTAACAGTCAGCTCAAACAGTGCTACAGAAGAGGATAAGAGTATTACGCGAAGTTTTAAGCGCAATAATGGGAAGTACAAATACGTACAAATACTGTGTATTTGTACACATGTACAAATACGCATAGGACACGTACAGAGGTGATCCACAGATGCCTCTTCTCCGTGTTTGGACTCCTCTTTCTTCGCTTTGAGGACTTAAAAAGGACGTGATACGGGAAAGCACTGTTTGTATGGAATATGAAGCGAGAGTCGCGCGCACTTTGAGCCTGGAGAGTCGCGTCTGGCGCACTGAGAGCTTGCACTGTGCTTATATTTTTTTCTACGACTCTACACATGCAGGGTTTATTAATAATAATAATAATAATAATAATAATAATAATAATAATAATAATAATAATAATGATTGAATAACATTTTGAAAAGTTGACTTACTCCATCAAAATCATGTTGGTGACAACCATATTTTTAATGATTGTTCTTTCTTAAAATAATTTAAATGATTTAAATACTTTTGTCTGTTTTTTTAGATTTTGTCAAGGATTAAGATTGAGACAAATAGACATGATGGATGACTCAATTGCTGCCAGTTCAGCGACACTTACAAGGATGGCCAAAAAAATAAGAGGTGTGTGACGGCAATGCAAAGACTGAAGAGACGGACTGGCCAAATGATTGGAGGAAGAAGAGAATTTGTAGCAATAGATGAAAGCTATTTTCGACATAAACGAAAGGTAAACTTAAGACAAAGATTTATTTAATCTAACAATTTAATATAATTTTTAACAAGTTTGACTTTGGTTTCAGTATGGAAGGGGCAGAATGGCCGGTGGATGGAAGAGGAAGAGATGGGTATTTGGAATGTTGAGTGTGCGAAATAATGGTGGAAGAAAACCAATTCTACGGCTTGTAGCGTGCAGATCAAGGAGGCAGTTAGTCCCCATCATTGCACGTCATGTGAGAGTCGGCTCATCTGTTATCAGTGATGAATGGCGAGCATATCGGATTTTGCCTGAGTTGGGATACCATCACTACACAGTTAACCACAGCAGGAGTTATGTAGATCCAAACACAGGGGCCCATACACAACATATTGAACGGGCATGGCGCTCTTACAAAGAGCAGGTCTGGAGGCTGACGGGGAATAGAACTGATAATTTGTTAGCTGAGCACATTGCTGTCATTGAGTGGATGGAATGGCTTGCAAAAAACATGTTGATGGACTGTTAGGAAGGTTGATCTATGATATAGGGACACAATTCAATTGATCTGTATCTGTATTATGATTTTTGTTTGGTCATCATTTCCTTGATGTATGTTATACGTTTTTTGGGTTGTTGTTTTTTTTTTCAAATTAATATAATATAATATAATATAAGAACTGGCCTGTACACGCCCTAGAATCTAGAGTCTAATGCAGAATAAGCCCTTCTTTAGGTACAAGTGGTTGCCCTTACAAGCGTATACAGGAATGCAGGATATTGAAGTAACTGTACAGCCTATAGAGGGCAACACTGGTACCTAAAGAACAACTATTTGATAGGTTTAAAAAAAAAAAAAAAATTATGTGACCTCAAAACTGTAAAGGCACATTTATTGATAAGTTATAGGTTTGTTTTTTTTAAGCATTTGATGTTTTGTTTTTAATCCTAAAGTTCTTAGAGACCTTTAAAAGAAGAGTTTCAGAAACGGAATCCTGCATGAAAGTGTTTGTAATAAGATGTTTAGCAGACAAAACCGGATTTTGATTGTTTGTAAATGTTCTGAAAAAACACAATACACATCCAGATGTTTTGTATCCATGTTTCTTGGCTTGCTTTTTTAAGTACAGTTGATTCCCACCTCTGTTGAAGTTAAAATTCAGGGGGAAATGGGTCATGGTACTCTGGGCTTAGACAATGGCTAGTATAGTACCTTAACAAATACTTAATTAAGTTAAAATAGTCTTCACTTTAGAAGGGTTTACAAAAAGGTGTTAGTTACTGGTTGAACTAATCATGAACTAATGGTGTTATTCAGACATTTCTTAATCGTTATTACAGGCCTAAATATTGTGAAAATTCTGTCATTTCTCTGGAATTTGCTTAATAAAGCATAATTAGTCTTCACTTTAGAAAAGCTCTCAAAAAGACTTACTTAACCAGTAATAGCTGTCTGAATTATCATTGCATTGCAGGATTAGTAAATCATTCTCTCATAGCTAACTAAACCATTAACAAGTGTTTGAGTTAATACATAAATATGCATTTACAAATACACACACACAAATGGGTTAGTTAAGGATTAACTAAGTGTGAATTAAGTATGAGTAACTATACCCAACACAACTCAAATAATAGTTAA
This sequence comes from Periophthalmus modestus, assembly GCA_019594935.1. Classification (NCBI taxonomy): domain Eukaryota; kingdom Metazoa; phylum Chordata; class Actinopteri; order Gobiiformes; family Gobiidae; genus Periophthalmus; species Periophthalmus modestus. Next base: position 16,666,901 of record JAIEZT010000009.1, read on the forward strand.
TTAAGTGTTTATTAAGGTTGTAATTAAGCAGTTATTAAGCATGAATCATTATTAATTAAGTGTTTGTTCATTATTAATTAACTCTTTGTTCATGCTTTATTAAGGCTAAATAGGCTGTAGTTATTATAAAGTGTTACCAGTACTTCTTCCAAATACCTCTAGTCTTCTTCCAGGCACCCAGGTAAAACATAGTGAGCTCAAATTTGCCCTTAATCTTAATTGTGACTTTGGAAAATCCCCATGTGGGCGCTGTGTTTCTGGGATCTTCACTTTGAATCCTAACGACGGTTTTCCCAGCTCCGTCCAGCCCCACGAGGAGCGAAGTCACTCTCCTCTCTGATTTTTGCCAATATTTCAGCCAGTTGATGTACTTCTCCATTGTTTTTTTGTAGTTTCTCTTGCTGCAAGTTCAGTGTGTGGTGTCTGATCAACTGCTCTCAAAGAAATGGGGTGTCCTAAACTGTAGCTCTATAATAGTGTCCTTACAGCCTCACGGACAACCAGCTGAATATACAAATAATAAAACAGAAAAGCGTGTTTATACCTAACTGTAACATTATCAAGTCTGAATTTTGCAATTTAGTGGGTATGATCTCTCTTTTTCAACTTAAAAAAACACAAATTGTTTGATTTAAAGCCATATTATGCCACTTCTTAGCCAAAAATAGACCATAATAAAAGCATGTTCTAATTTTGGATTTTTTTTTATTTTTTTTTTGGTTGTTTATCATTATCATTATCTGCTAAATAGTTTTCAACAAATATCTTTAGAAATGAGATTCATATATTTTACTCCCACTCCACTAGTCCAACCACTTCAAAACTTCAAACAAACTCCACACTTGCTCATGTGCTGTGTTCCAAATCTCCAACTGTAAGCAGATTTACTACTGACTAAACCAAACTTCATAGAATTGCAGTTTATCTTCCAAATAACAGTGCTGAGCTGCTTTGGTTGCAGAATGAAATCTATTCGGGCTCTGTCACGTCTTCCCGAGCGCTTCTGAGATGTTGAAAGCAGCACATTTGTCACTTGGAGTCTCACGCTTTTCATCATGCTTGCGGTAAACTAGGCCTTCTTTTATTTGTGCGTCAGCGGTAAACCTCCTACACAAACCGCTTACAGCTCGCGTCTGCTGTAAACCGTGATTCAGCTCAGCTAAAGCTCAGCTGGATTACACAAATGTCATGGCACGTTTCATGCCTCCTGCCCAGGTCCCTGAGATGTCCATAGGTCCGGGATATGATATAAAGTTTACTTCAAGTAAAATACTGTACTTTCTTGCTCATTTTTTTTTCCTACTGTAACTTATATTATAAATGTATAAAATTATAAATATACTTATGTTTTATAGTCTTTTCTTTTTGTCAAAATGTCATAATGAATATTATAATGTTTCGTCATCGCAAACATACCTAGAGGTTTGGTTTTTTTTTCTTTCGCTTTTTTTTATTCATTCACATCTGTTTAACACACAAATGCTGCATATTTAGGCTGAGGTCTTCTCTCAAACAGAAAACACACTGTTCCACTTTGTGATGTCATGTGGTAATACAGGAAGTGCTTCACCGTGTTTTTAAACTCCGTACACCTTCACCAGAATCATTTGGAAAATTTCAGCTCTGGAAATGGCAATCTGTACTTAACTAAAGGTAAAAGGTTAACTGTTAACTTGGAAACTACCACTACATGACATCACAAGGTGGAACAGAGCTTTGGCGATGTAAACCGATTAATAAATTAGGATTACTCAAACATGTGTGAATGAAACAAAACACAACTCTGAGTATATTTTTTGATGAGGTGACAGCATTACAACGTGGCATAAAGCTCACAAGATTTTTTTTTTTTTTTGTGTGGCCAAACCTCATTGTCAAAGCCTGATCTTGTCAGATCTCAGAAGCTAAGCTGGGCTGGGCCTGGCAAGTATTTAGATGGGAGACTGCTGGGAATTCCAGGTGCCACAGTGGGGCGTTGTGTCCTTATGCAAGGCATTTCACCCACACACACATACACCCTAGTATGTGTGTGTGGAGTGAATGAATAATGCTCGATTGTAACGCAACTCATCTGGAAATTACAGAAATTAAGCATGGTAATAGTTACAATTTCTACAGTACCATGACCAGTATACTGCCAGGAATTACCAGGTGTCCCAAGCAGATTCTCCTAATTGTGGTACACTGAGTTTGAACTAACCGCAGGGAGGGTCCGGTCTGTACTTTGAGCAGGTTACTGTCAGATTGCCTTTTACACTAATTACAAGAACTGCAGTGCATATTTGACCAAGGCAGAGTGGTTTCACGTGGGTTCACACAGTAACACATGTCTAATGACCTGAAAACTACTCCACTGTGGTGTCCAGGAAATCGACTTCTTGCAAACCCTTTCTGCAGACGCACACCTCACCTGGACCTGTGCCCACATTCCCCCCAGGTCTGTGTGGCAGGGTGCAGTGATTTTTAAAGGGCCCATATTGCGCTATTTTCTGATCTATGTTATGTTTCCTGATCAAAACATAGGTGGAGTTTTGTTTTGTTCCATCTGCACGTTTAACACACTAATCTTGCATATTTAGTCTGAGTTCTTCTCTCAAACAGAAAACACTTTGTTCCAGCTTGTGATGTCATCATGTGGTAATACAGGAAGTGCTCCACTGTGAATCATTTGGAAAGTTTCAGCCCCTATGTTTTTGATAAGATAATAATGTTCTAACATCGCCAAAAGCTCACAATAGTCAGTTTTGCATAATTTAGGACCTTTAAGGACTCTTTCAGGATCTGCGTGAGTCCCGGACCACACTTGCAGTCAGTGTGCACTCAGAGTTAAGATCATGGCCTGTATGCTGTTGTGCTTAACCCCACAACACAATGAACCCGTTTCCAAATGATGCCCAGCTGTTGTGTTTGCAATTGACTTAGGAGCCAAACACACTGCAGGCATCCCTGGTGAACGCAGCTCAAGCAGGAAGTATGCACACAGCACTGACTATGTGTTTTTAAATGTCCAACCACAGTCGTTAGTTTGTAGCATGCATCTCTCAAATTCTCAGAAATAATCTCATATCTTTCCGAAAAACGTATATAACTTATTTTACTTACTTTACTTATTATATCTTCTCTTTTAGTCTTAAAATTTATACAGTTATTATATTGAAACATGACAAAATACTAATTGCATGTCAAAGAGTACATTTTTTAAGGTTGTGAAAATCCTGTGAGTTCTAAATACTATATTAAGTTTGTTCATTCCAGGTTAGCCATATTTAGCTAAAATACTCTTGACATTCTGCTTGTAAGCAAATATATTCATTGGCATTCTTTCAGTCGGGGATAGCCTTTCCTAAGCAGTTAAAATTTAATCCTCACCAGTTGGCTCATTCCGTGCAAAAGGCCCCTAGTGCCGCATACACCTCCCCATGCAGTTGTATTAAATAAGGAAATATTATAGATTTGTTCTAGTGCTCTCCCCGTTGTGGAGGACAGGGCTCTTGCTGTGCCAGGAAGCAGCTGCCATCTGCGCGGGAGAACACGAGAAGGTCGCTCACCCCCCCCAAAGGACCCCTGAGAACCAGTCACCTTGTGCCAGTCAAGAGCTACATGTTACGCCGGATCTAATTAAAAATGCTAATCTGACATTTGGACTTGAGAGCTAACTGTATAGGCATGTGGAACAGGACAGAGGAGATGCTATGCTGACGTGCACATCCTCGCATCTGTTCAAGTGAAATACTATGTCAGATCTGTGTTTTTGTGCTTGTATTTGAAATTATTTTTTATTGATTACATTATACTATTGACAGGCCTATCATGATTATTACTATATTGACTTATTGTTCAATATATGCAAGTGAGAACAATATTTTTTTTATTTTTTGAAGCTCAAGGGTTTGCTGCGTTAACGTTATTTTGACAGTGGTTTAAATTAGTTCCAGTATCTTGCTCGTCGTGCTGTAGGTCAACCTTTGATATTGGTCATAACGTGGGTCGGCTATGGGAAAACATTCAACAGAGTTTATTAACGGGACAAGTGTGAAAGGTAGTTGTCGGAGCAGGTGGCGGAGGTGGGTCGGCGTCCCCGTTCGGGTACGGGACAAGGTGAGCTGGGTCGGAGGCTGCGGTGCACAGATAGTCCAGGAAGCAAAATCATGAGGATACACTGACAAATAAACTGGAGCATGACATGAAGGATGAAATACCGGAAGCTGACAAGACGATCTGACCCCGAGTGTCGGGTCCTCGGTCCTTTTATCCTCACAGGTGCAGCTCGATGACTTGATCAGAAGCAGGTGTGCAGAGGTGGTGCTAGAGTCTCCGCCCAGCTCCAGGCACTCACAGGGAAGGGGAAGACAGCACAGAACACACAAAAAAACCCCAAATCCTGACATATTAATTCACTATGCATAACTTAAAATGATGTATATGTACAGACAACAACTGTATCCCCAGAGACTGCAAGTTAAATGTAGAAGCGCTCTATGGTTATCAAAAGAAAGCAAACACATAGCCAACAGCTGTTTCCAGTTATCAGTGTACAGCATGCTTTTTAAGATTAATGTGTATTTCCAGTGAAAGAATGCCTCTAACAGTATGCAAAGTGAATGCACTTCATGGTGAGGTTATAAAACATGACGTAACATAGTCCAGAGGAGTGACATCAATGTATAAAACGCTGACTAAAGTCGTTTTTACTGTAGTTTTTATCCCACGTTTCTAAGCACGGGACACTTGACGCATTTTAGTGACCTACTATTATTTTATAACCAGTAACTGATTGGATTAGGATGTTAGTTCGCTTAGCAGACCAATTTGGCTTTTAACCTTAACCGCGCTGCACTGAGTCAACACAGCCTGGTTCCATGTCATTTGATTTTGATTCACTGTGGGTTAGTGAATGAGTGTCAGAAGTAATTTGATTGCGCAATCTTTTAATACCGTTTCTAATGCTGTGGCAAAAAACGCAGACTTGGATTGGAGCTGCACACTAGCCTTATTGTCTTTTTGTTCTTTTACTGGAAATACACACCAATCGGTACTCTTGATGACTGATGCTCAATAAATAAATAACCGTTTCATCTCCAGAATGGTCAGATTGAGTTGGTTGAATCTACGTAAACTCTAAAAGAGGCTTTCTTCTTCGTCCATTGAAATGTAATAAATTGTTACCATTGAATATTTGGACTACTGAAGGACAGGATACAATGCACTACGAATAAGGTAGTTGACATAAACATTTAACTTAGAACAAATATGGCTAACTTTGCTAAACAATACACCTTAGATCAGGCATGCCCAAACTGTGGCCCAGGGGCCAAATGCGGCCCTCAGACCAATTTTTCTTGGCCCTCAAGCTTCCAGGTGAATTGGCCCATGTTACCTTAAACCTGGGGTGTCCAAACTTTTCTCATTAATTGCCACATATAAAAACACAGACAAAGCTGAGAGCCAACTGAGGGCCACAGACTGGTCACCAATACAGTGAATACTTCAAATCTGTGTTACTATTACAAGTTAGACTGAACCACTAGACCTTTATTCATGCTTACATCCTCAATGGGACACATTAAATTTGTGATATATGCTTGTTAAAGAAGATATTTAAAAATGTACAGTAAAAAGAACTGTTTAAGGTAATATGACAATAATATAAACAGTACTTTTGACTGTACATTTCTGAAAATCTACTTTTAACAAGCCCATATCAAATATTGAATGTGCCCCATTGAGGATGTAAGCATGAACAAAGGTCTCATGGTTTGAAGTATTCACGGTATTGGTGACCAGTCTATGGCCCTCAATCGGCCCTCAGCTTTGTATGTGTTTTTATATGTGGCCCTCAATGAGAAAAGTTTGGACACTCCTGCCTTAGATGAAGACATACTTAAGGTAATAAGTATGACTATGTCTAATTAATGACAGAACTACTATGAAGTACACATGAAAGGATATTTGACGCAACAAAAGCTAGACGTAAAAAAAAAACAAAAAAACTGACGACCAGATGAACCTCATTAAACTAAGAAGGGAAACAAATTGGAAATATTAATTGCATTTGGGTTAATATGCCAGAGCCACTTCAACTATCTCTATTTGATATGGAGCAGCGGCTGTACTCTGAACAGGAATGCCAAAAAACTGCCAAATGAACAGGAATCAAAAATGCAATCAAAAAACATTTGCACTCTAATAATAGTCTTGTGATCTTATACAAAATTTGAGTCTGGGTTTTTTAAATAAAATTCTAACCTCAAGCTAAATCATATCTAAACAATCCTTCACTTGCTCATTTGCATGTGTGATATTGAGGAACATTACATCAGCCATTGCCGCAGCCCATGATTACCACGACACTATGCAACCCAAATACACTCGCTCTGAGTCATCTCACATTTAAACTTCCAGAAAGGAGCTATTGAAGTTATAATCCAAAAGCAGTAAACAACACGTCGACAGGAGCGGCTTTCGCAGCTTTGAAGATAAGAAAAGTGTGGAACAAATTTGAGTCAGAAAATAGATAAGGCTAAAAGTGCATATGACAGGTTATAATACTCATTTCACTATAAAATTGGTAACATCATTATATTCAAGATTTTACAACAAATCTTACAAAGTTTTTTTTTTTTTCTTTTGATTAAGTTTATAATTGTACTTTCTGGTTGGACAAGGGCAGGATATATGACGTATGTAGAGGTAATACATACCAACATACATACTAACATAATGTTAACAAGGGCTTCATTGCATAATGATTATGATTATACCAATAAAAATAGATAATACTACATTTATAAGGTTAAATCAATGTTAAAAATACTAACATAACATGTTCCTTCCATGTAAATAGGATAGAATTTTGTGTATTGATGGCATAGGTCGGGGTGCCCAAACTCTTTTCACCGAGGGCCATATCTTGAAAAATATTCGACACGGAGGACCAACGGTCGATACAGTGGATAATTCAGATGGTGCATTTAACATAGTTTTGACTTCATGCATTAAATAAGGTTTGAAATATTAATATTAGGTCTGTGTGACAATGCAATGTGACGTTATTTAGGTTATACTGGTAGGATTACTCAAATTTGCCCTAAAAAGTACTGATGATGATCAATTGGGCCAGTTCAACTGAAGGCCTGAGGGCCAATAAAAATTGGTGTGACGGCCACATTTGGCCCCCGGGCCACAGTTTGGTCACCCCTAACATTGGTAGAAGGATTCTGTTTTAGAGCTCACCGCTACTTCCTGTATGTTTTTTACTTACTCCATTAACTGACACTTAACTGATGTAAAACTATGAGAAATATTTACCACAGCCATATGGTCGCTTGCAGGCATCTGCCTAAAGGCCAACGCACACCATTGCATTTCCTCCATTATTTTATACGAGTGCGCTTAACCCTGCTCCTCAATTGGAGTTTGGGACCCAGCACAGCATCTGAAAACACAGGCTTTTTGCACTTCTCCGATAAGTACCGACAGATCTTCGCTCTTTGACAGACAAAAGCAGTGCACAAGCAAGGGACAGCGAAGGTAGAAAAAGCAGCGGCTCCTCTCCTCCTTCGTTTCTCTTGGAGCAGACAAAACTCTTGTCTCTCTCTATAACCTGCTCCAACCTCCAACTCTGTCTCTCATTTTATAAATAACCTGCAGATAAAACTCCTACTTAAAACACTGCAAGAGTTGTGTTAAAGCCTTTTTTAAGAACCATGATGCGCGGCGTGCAGTGCGTGTTGACACGTCGGGGTCTGGTGTGCGTTGGCCTTAGAGAGCTGGCAGGCGTTACTCCAGGTCCTTGTCGGATACATTTGTAAATAGAGCTCTCTGTAGCTGTCTCGGGTGTCTACTGCTGCTTCTGTAATGATAACTTCAAATTCAGCATGGTTACGCTAGACTTTGCCACATTTTTATATGGACATATAAATGATAACCTGGCAAAATGTATTTTCTTGTAGGTCTGAGCAAATGTGGTATTTTTAAGACATATAAATTGAACCTGGAGAACTGTTGTTAGTGCATGACAGCCCAGACTACTTATTTCCCCGATACATAGTTAACATTATTACGGTGTGAGTAAAAATCTTGCGTATTTTCTTTTTTAATTTTTTTTTTTTTATGATGGTGAAGTTTACCATTTTGGACACATGGGTAGAGGTATTCCCTTTTAGAACCCTCTTGTATTTTTGTACTTTTCGTTGACTAACTGCCACTTGTAAATCAATTATAAATATTTTGCACGGGTCCCATCCCACCAAATAAAGTATTCATTAGAAAAACATGAATACCTGTAATATGCACCAATCCACCGGTCTTACCAATGGCAGTTGTATCATATGATTCATGATAGCGCTGTCCTGAAGTGGGCAAAACTGTATCCATAATTAGAGTACATATTTCTGTTGAAACTGGGGAATAGGGATTAAGTGTCTGACCTAAGGAAACAACAACCACAAGTGGGAATTGACCCTGCAATCTTTCAAAGTGCAAACATATATAATAAATAGCCGCATAATTGTTCTTATAAAAAGCTTTTTTTCCAGCGTTTAAGACACAAGTCATGCTAGTTGTATGCATAATTGCTGACATTTTTGTGGGCCAATTATGAAAGTAAAAGCTGTATTACATTGGCACTTTCATTTGGCATATATTTTCTTAAATAGGCAATTGCAAAAGGAACTGTCAATGCGGTTTCTTTTTAAAAGGCCTATTGTGCACTGCGCTAATGGAATACACGTATGAATACACTCCATGGCATATATATTATAATAAAAATAATAACTTTCTTAGTTTAATATACATAACATGATTTGATTAGAATGAAATGAGTTCATTTTAATTGGATGCGTTTAACCCAGTAATGACTCTCCCGCCCGGCTAAATGAGATACATGTCTGAGCCACATCGAGCTGCTCTGTAACAGATGAGTGTGCGCGGGATTGATTACATCAGCGTAACCACGGAAACGCGCCAACTCCAGCACAGCAAATCAAAGGTTCATGTAAACAGCTTAACCCTTTTAAATCACAAGACAAGCCTGCTGTGCAAACCAGAATGTACAAGATCCCGATCTGATTGAGAATGTGAGCCTCTGAGACCGAGTCCGGAGCTGTATGTGGGGAGAGATACCAAGGGACAGTTCCTAAATCCAAGTATTACAAGAGCAATCTCAGTCCAGTGACAGGCCTATAAGGGGTTTGGTGAGGCTTAGTGGAAAAGGGCCAATGAAAGGTTATCAGCATGGATCTATTGAAATAGCTGGATAGGGTATTGCTTTCCTAGAGTTGTCTCGAGTTGGATTAGTGGTCACTCATTGGTACTACAGAGAAAAAATCCCTCCTGCCTTTTCTCTGACAGGGTTTTGTGGCAATTTTTTACGTATTTTCAAATCATTTTTTTTCCCACCTCAAATTCCTTCATTTGCCTTAAAAACTGATGTTTTAATGGTTAAATTTAGGTTCGCTCCGCTCTAGTGTCGCTCTAGCTACTCTCACTTTGATTGATCAGAGCGGTCACGTGGTACATGACATTGCACTCACATGTGCCCGTGTGGGAGAAAAGCAATACCGCGTGTGTTCAATGGGCAGGAGAGCCACTGGACACACCTAGTAGCTAAAGGGTATTTTAGAGACATGTTATCAGGCCATATCGTGGAGGCTGCATTTAATCCTCCAATCACATCCCTGATAGAAAAGTAAGAAAGCTTGTGCTGCTGGACCACTCCATGCCCAGAGTAATATATATTGTGTAAGATACTTGTAACAATCGAAGAGCCGTTTTGGAGGTTTTGTAACAGAAGAGATGGTCCAAGGCCATTATAGCTCGAGATGGAATGTCAGAAAACTGGTGTGCTTTCTCAGGAGTCTTCAGAAATCCACCAAGTTTCTGATAGTAGTGTTAAATGTACTTAGATATACATTAGCAAAAACAACGCTAAAAGTTATTTTTATGTGGATAGATTGTTGGCCCTTCACACAACCCCCAACCTGGAAGACCAGGATCTGATCATCATCGGCCTTCTCAACCCTAACGGTTAAACCTGTCACAGGTATAGACCCAGTCCCATCCACCACGAAAAGGTGTCAAATCATGGATATGATGAGGGTAGGGGCTGTGGGAACTTTATGAGCAATGTGGGAACAAAGACCTGCGGGAATCCTGCTCTCATGTGGTCCTCGGGTGCTCAGATGTCTAAGATGAAAAGTTAGTATTCCAACCTGTTTCCACTGATGTGCGTTTATCTCAGAAAATTGGGATTTTCTCATTAACATAACATATTAACACAGACTTCCTTTTCAGTAGTAGTCAAAAAGATGTTTCTCTAGTGCCAAAATTGCATCTTAATAGATTCAGTCACAGCAGTTAAAAAATCGCATCTTCCCTTATTGTCAAATTATCTTCATCTGTTAAAAATAATCTAGGAGTGACATATCTGATGTTGGGATGGTGGACAGAAATTCCCAGTTCCTCTGTAAACACAGACATAACACTGTCAACAAGCTTCCCGGTTTTGTCTGACTTCTTACATTTGCACCAGCCCTCCATTGGTACCTTCATGTCAGTCCTGAGAGGATGATCTTGATGGGATGCTGAGGGTGGAAGTGACGCAGGTCCTTGGCTGACTGTCCCCTCCTCTCCCCAGTCATCCCTGTCACTGTGCAAGAGCAGGTGGAGAAAGGGTCATCAATCTCCTCTAGTTTAAACAAAAAAAAACAGGAGATGGTGCCTTTGGTGAGGCCAGGGTTTGTCCCCATGGTCCTTGCAACTGGATTTAGCTGTCATCAATAATCCAGACATTGGCTAAATATAGATAGATAACAATAGCATGTGTCACATTGCATATGCATGTTAAGTGAATTTTAATGAATCGGGTGCGCAAAATACCTGGTTAATTAACTAATTGTCCAATGGGGACACAGCCTTGTGTGTGGCATCTTTCTCTTTATTTGCATCTTAAAGGGAAAAGTGGTATACCTAAATATTTTTGACATATATATTTTTCCTTTTTTATTTTTTATTTTTTATTTTTTAGGACCATTAAACCTAAAAACGGGTTTAATGGTATTATCGACTTTTTGGATTATTTTTTTTTTTTTTTTTTCTTTTTTTTTAAATAACGCTCATCAAAAACATGTCTGAAGAGACCCTACTAACGGTTAGCATTACGACCCCACCCCCCTTGAACGAGGCTCAGACCACAAGCCTCACAGCCATTGTTCATAGATATACAAGACCACTATACAAAACAATACACTACAACTTCACAAACCTGATGAGATGTGCAATAGTTTCATAAATGCAGGCTGATTGTGTTTCAATGGCACTCTGAAGGGGGAGTAAATTAAACAACAATGAAACAATAAAAGGTAACAGTGATCTAAATACGTAATATGTTAACAATGAAACCCCCCTAGAATTAAGTAATACCCCTTCTTAAATGAACCAGAAGGTCTAACCCTGACTTTCAGCCATAATGTAAACAAGTACTTCTAAGGGTTTCAAAGCCACAAGTCAGCTCACTTGTTCTTTTCATCCCGAGTTGGGCCTCTGTGTATGGATAGACCCACGGGACGCAGACATTTTTTCCTATTTACTCTTCTCCCTCCATCACCTTCACATAAAAGCGAGTGCGGGCCCTGCCAAACGGATCAGTCAATGAGTACATCACAGACAGTCAGAGGGTCGAACGAGAGGACAGGAGAGGCTGCCGAAAGAAAAAGGTCAAACCGGTATTGATCGTAAATACAGAGGCACAGCAGTAGCAGTGGCGAGGAGGAGGCTTCAGGGAGACTCTTAGAGCAGCTCCATGGAACCAACAAACAAAAATTAATGAAGACGTGGGCCTGGACAGCAGTGCTAAAACATGGTGTGATGAACAACAGAGGGGTCACAAAAAAAAAAAAAAAGTTTCAAAAGGTCCACCCGCTGTTGTAAAGTTTTTACTGGATGGACATTGCAGTAGCAGTCAGCAGTCAGGGTATATGGCACTAGTGGGTGGATCGGTATCAAAATATTAAAGGTGAAAAAAAACAAAAAAAAACTTTCATTTTAAACAGCTTGCAGTGGTCCGAAGTTATTCCTCACTTAACATATGCATTCTGAGCATCTGCTTTACAAAAGTTTTATCAATAGCTAGAATGCTAACACCACACTTATTTTGACCTCAAGAGCTGCTCGTGCAATACACACTGCCTCACAAAAAAAAAGTTGCCACCAAAAAAAAAGGTTCACACACTCTAATATTTCGTTGGATCACCTTTAACTTTGATTACGACATGCATTCCCCGTGGCATTGTTTCAGTAAGCTTCTGCAATATCACAAGATTTATTTCCATCCAGTGTTGCATTCATTTTTCACCAAGATCTTGCGTTGATGATGTTCGAGTCTGACGCTGCACAAAGCCTTCTTCAGCACATCCTAAAGATTCTCAATGGGGTTAAGGTCTGGACTCTGTGGTGGTCAATCCATGTGTGAAAATGATGTCTCATGCTCCCTGAACCACTCTTTCACAATTTGAGCCCGATGAGTCCTGGCTTTGTCATCTTGGAATATGCCCGTGCCATCAGGGAAGAAAAAATCCATTGGTGGAATAACCTGGTCATTCAGTATATTCAGGTTGTCAGCTGACCTCATTCTTTGAGCACAGACTGTTGCTGAACCTAGACCTGACCAACTGCCGCAACCCCCACCTTGCTTAGTTAAAACCAGGTGGCAACTTTTTTTTTGGCCAGACAGTGTATCAACTTGAGCAAGATGATTTTGCACAAATACATGGAAGAAAATCAGGTACGAGTCCTTTAATCTGTTGTTTCTGGTGATGGTTGAAATAGTACTGATCTTTATTCGAAAATAAGAATATTTCTCAACTAAACAGAGTTAATAAAGATAGAAACACAGTTCACAATTGTTGGTATTGCATAGAAAATGCTTTATTTTACATTTTGTCTATTTCAAACTATGATTTAATGTGACAGGTTCATTGACTTTCTGACTACCATAGTGACATTTCATCATAGCAAGCAGCGCATTTTTATGTTTGTTTTTCTATCACTATGTGACATTTCTGAACCCTCTTTTTATGACCCGGAGACTGAATGTTTCAAAGAATTATAATGGGGGTATGAGCAGATTTATAAGAGCAGTTGAGCCTCAAATGAAAGACAAAAGCCGTGGGTGCATTGAGGAGTTTAGGCAAAAATGTATAAATTTATCAATCAAAATGCATCTGCCAAAGGTGGAGGGACTTTAAAAACATGGAGGAGCATTTCTGAATTTCCACTGGATGATGTTAAAGGTCCTGTACCAGTTTATTCCTCCATGTATTTATGCAAAATGTGTCCAGTGTAGATACATTGTGTAGGCATGACAAAAACTCCGCACTGGTCTCAGAGCTGTAAAAAGCGCTTATCAAACATCCTAATTATTCATCTTTATCAGTTTATATGTGTAAGTTAAGTGGGGAATAACTTTGAACCACTGCAAACCAATTAAAAAGAAACTAGTTCTGCTTTTCATGTTGTTAAGACAGTATACTCAGGTAGAATGCCTTTAAGGGCCGAGCTCTCTGAGTCACTTTTGCACCTTTAAGTAACACTCCAATCCTTCACAGCTTGCATGCTTATACCATAATCTGCTGAACGACATCTCTCACATTCTTGTATCTTTTCTGGATTTAGCCCGAAGCTTGACATTGAAGTTCACAGTTTGCGCTAAGTGCCATGTTTCATTTCCATTCCCGGCCTCAGTATCATATCTGCAAAGTGCACGCTCCCCTACGGTGTCGACGCTTAGCCACAGGGCGAGGCAGGTGTGAACTGCTTCGTACTCCCACCGGTGAAGTCTGCCACACTGGAGACCTCCCATATTCATGAGGTACGTGTCATTTTAAGCAGCACGAGACCTTGGCAACCCTTGGAATTGCGTACTTTCAATAATGCAAATGAGCCGCGAGCTAAAGGCGTGGAGGTAATAATAACCTAAGGTGGACGGATCGCTGGTTGCGCTCCAGTGGCACCACAAGGGCTGACCTCTTTTCAGAAGTGAGAGCAAAGACAATTGCACCTCTGCTGAAAAAGAAAAGGAAAAAAGGTTTGGACAGTTCAGCCTGTTCTGACTAATCGAACAGCTTGTTTATGGGGCGAGGGGCGGTTAACCTCGCAGTAGGAAGTCTGCAAATGGTTATTATGTAAGGCTAAAAAACAGTTGTAATCTTGAAACAAACACAAGGTAAATTGGGCTTTTATGCAGCAAAATGGATTCTTAAGACCTCCAAAGGTATTGTTAAGTGTTGAAACATTTGACGTTAAGTGCAATCAAGTTGTTCTGGTACTACTCATTCTTGCATATGGGCTCTTACAGCCATTTTATGAAGCACACAGATTGGTCTGTGTTGTACCCACTTAGGCCAAGGGTTTGCAAACTATGGCTCGGGGGCCTTCAGGCTTCCTGCTGAATTGGTAGTACTAACTGCAAATATGAGCATTTCTGCCACTACAACCTCAAAAACACCACACTGCATTATGATCTTAAATGAATGTTTCAAGTCACATTAACAGTATAATGTCTGTGTCAAAGCTGTTAAATGCACCCATCTGAATGATTGTACTGTATTGATTGCTGGTCTGTGGCCCTCCGCTTCAAACATGCTTCTATATGTAGCCCTCACTGTAAATTGTTTGGGCTCCCCTGTTGTAGACTATTATCACTGTTGTACTCTGTGCAGTCATTAAGATAATGTACATCATCATTAATGGAAGTAATGATAAATTCAAAATGCTGCCCCCATTGAATAGCTTCCTACTGCTCTCCCTATTCATTAGAGTGCAGTGAATGCAAACTATACATCATAACATCTAAAGCTTCACTGTACAAAAGCAAAAACAGATTGTGATTTGCTCATTGTTCAGAACTGTCTCATCTTTTAATCCAAGTGTACTTTGTAAGGATGTAGTTTAAGTGGCCTCAGTGGTTCAGTGGTTCAAACACTGTTGTTGTGCCTTTAGGGAAGACACTTGACCCACTTTGCCTGGTCTGAATGTAGTGTGTGTTTGTGTGTGTGTGTGTGTGTGTGTGTGTGTGTGTGTGTGTGTGTGTGTGTGTGCGCGTGAGTGAGTGTTATCGTCACAAGGGTGCACATTGACAGCTTCGCTTCTGTCAATCTACCCCAGGGCAGCCATGGCTACAGATGCGGGTTATGGATAATGATTACAGTGTAAGCTTGTCAAGCCTGTAACTACAAGTCTACAGTACAATTATTATTAATAGCAATTATAGAGCTGTGCAATTCATTGAAATTTAATCGTGACTAAAATATTGCTCTAATCAATTTAAAATTGTCTTTCTTGTTCATTGTAAAGTCATTTTTTTGTAGTTTTGCAAACACTGCAAATTTCTACAACCTTGAATTAGAGATCCAAATTGGCAAGGTTACATCTACAGTTCAAATCACATGAGCCCACCCACCTCCCTCCTCTCCCCTCCTCTCCTCTCCCCCTGCAGTCAGCGAGCTTCTGTCCAGGTTTTTGAGTAAAAATCTAACCAGTGCTGTCACCACCGCTCTCCGGGCTCACTTCATCAAACCTGCTGTATTTCTGAAGACCCTGAATAGATTTTGGCAGGTTGCCCTTGACAACAATGAAAAGAACAACATAATCTATACTAACAGAAATCAATCAAGTTTCTTAAGGATAGAGCCATTTTCAACTTTCCTGTAAAAATAGCTCTGATCTGTTTCGGTGTAATTGTAGTATTTTAAAGGATGTACAGCTATAGGATTGTTACATGCACTGTCACATCTATGTCCAAGGCACATCAGGTGACTGAAAGAATAGGACATGTTTACAATTACATTTTTTTTTTTTTTCCATGACACATCTCGCAGTAAAAAGGGATTGCAGTTGTTTAACACTAAGAAGATTATAACTGTGACGGAATGCGTACAAGGTTGAAGTAATAAGGTAGGATAAGCCAGTGAAGTGAGCGGCAGTTATGAGATTTACACAGTGGTGATCCAATATGTGAGATGTAATTGTGCGGATGTAGGTAATTGTCTCTTCTTTTGAGACCAGAGGACTGGGTGGGCATCTCTGGTACTGCACTAAAAAGGTTCAAGTCCTATCTAGAAAATCGAGTACTTTGTTGAAACTGGAAAATGTGTCTCAGATAAAATATCCCTGACGTGTGAGGTGCCCCAGGGGTCAATCCTGGGACCCCTGTTGTTCAATCTCTACATGCTGCCATTAGGCAACTATTCAGATAACGCTCAGATCTCACTGGCAGCAGGTGAGTTTGGATCAGTGGATTCACTCTTCCACTGCATCCAACAGATCTGTGTGTGGATGCAAAACAACTTACTCCAGCTAAACTCAGACAAGACTGAAGAAGTCATCATCTTTGGCCCACAGAAACATAGAGAATGCTTCAGCAGTCACCTCCAGTCTCTTTCTCTAAAACCTTCAAATCAGTCAGAAGCTGGAAATCAGCTGTGAAGTCGCTGGTTGGACCCGGAAATGGCATCATCACTTAACAATCCCACAGTTTCTTCACTCACTCATTTCTTTCCTTTAGCCTTTACCTTTAATAACCGCATTTCTAATAAATTGAGTGAATAATATTTCCTATTACTTACCATGAGGTTGGATGTTAATTAAGTATCACTTTAAACGATGAAAGCCAATACTCTCTTCAGTATTAGTAAAGTGTATTGTTACCCTAAGAGCTAATTTCATGAAGTTGGGGGTCAAATTTCCAGACTTGAAGCTAATTACTCCACTTTCAATACTAGAGTGTTTCCTAATTGGTCTGTTTAACTGTAGAGGTGGTTGCAGTAGGTGTAAGCAGTTGAAACAGATAATTTATAGCTCACAGATTCAGCACTGGAGGCAAATTACTAACATCGTACCTGGAGTAATTGGCCTGTGTTTATATGCAGAATATCATAAATCTATTCGGCCAAAACACCAGCTGAAACATGTCCATTATTAGCTTTTCATAACGCCATTTTGAGGTCAATAATGTGTCTTTAAACATCGTCTTTGCTCTTGTTAATGTTTGTATTTTTTCTGCAATTTCCTAATCAAAGGTGCACTATTGCTGCAGGGTTCCAACTTGTTTCCATTTATCTGCAAAAGTCGTTGCTGCCATCAATAAAATCATTTGATCCGCTCATTAAAAGTGCTTTTAAAAGAGCCGCAATCCCTAGTTAATGTTACATAGGTAATTAATTAAACAGTTGAAGTGACCAGATCCTCGATTTTATACTAACTAGCGCTGAAACTAGCTCACTGTTTGATTAAATGACTATAGTAGTAGTAGTAGTAGTAGTAGTAGTAGTAGTAGTAGTAGTAGTAGTAGTAGTCTGTTTTACTAACTAACATCTCATCACTAAAAACATGAAGCTAAAAGCGAGTTATTTCAGTCTCTTGTGTTGACAGTTGGCGCTGCTGTTGTCACCTCCTGCTGCACGTTCACACTCACTAGAAATCTCCTGAGATATCTGATTCCTCCAGATTCCTTCATGGGGTTTATTCAGCGCTGTTTGAGCCTGCTGTCATCCTCAGTGCACACGCGCAAGTCTCTAAAACAACTCGCTGGCCTCTCCGGGTGTAAATGCTCATCTTGAGAGAGGCGCGATTGATGCAGTCTGCTCGGTGGCCAGTAGGGTGTACTAAAGGACACTGTGACTTCAACCATGCTTGAAACAGACATAAGTGAAGGGAAAGCAGGATTAACTAACTATAACTATTGAATTATACTTTTGACACGCAATATATATGTACTATGTTCCCCAGTATGGCTTACACCTTATCTCTCTATCATGGAGACACCAGACCAAGTAGTGGTGGAATGCCAGGTAAAGTAATAACATTTCCATGGAGACAAGCAAGTGGCAGGCCCCTCACAAAAGTCACATATGCATCTTTAACACATGGATAGGTGTGAGTAAATTAGATTTCTCACTTCAGACCAGCCGCTGGATACATTTACATGGCCAGTATAAATCTGATAACTAGAAAAATTAGATAATTCAATATGCATACCTGATTTTTGGTGTGTCTTTCATGCACAAGATAATTAATTGTTATATTTGTAAGAAAATGTACAATTCATAAAAAAAAAAAAAAAAAAAAAAAGTGAGAGAGAGAGAGAGGAGACATTATGCAAAATCTACTTTTTTTGAGCTTTCTACAATATTATAACCTTGTTCCCTCATCAAAAACATGCCTGAAGAGGTTTTCACATATGTTTGAGTAATCTAGGGATCTATCCTGGCCCCTATTTGCATATAACATTTTCAAAACAAAAGGCAACATTTTAATTTAAATATGTATTAGCAGTCTATACCCCACAGAATTGCAATACCTCCTCTTTAAATATTAAAAGGTTATTCATTGCATTAGTTTGCACTTTTTTTGCATAATTTTCAATACCTGCACAGGTGTGAACAATTAGAAGGAAATCAGATTAGTCACATTTAATGGGATGGTTACATGACAATAATCTAGCAACTCCAGTATCAGATAATCAGACTTTTGATGTGTGTGTAGGCAAGGCGAGTTTATTTATATAGCACAATTCATACACAAAGTACTTCAAAGTGCTTTGCAGAATAAGAAAGACAATCAAATCACAATACAAACAAATCAAAACATGAATGATTATCATAAAATTTGCATTAAAATAGAAGAACTTTTCAGTCACATGCACAGCTAAAACCCTGGATTTAAACATTGTCAAAGTAGAGGCCTGTCTCACATCTTCAGGAAAACTGTTCCAACTAAAACTCTGATTCCCCTCTGGGCACCAGCAGGAGGCCAGTCCCTGAACTTTTCAAATTGCGAGATGGTTCTTATGGCACTAACATGTAGAAGATGTACTTTTGTGCTAGAATTTGAGACTTGTGCACAAGCAGAGCTGCTGTAGAGTCTACGATCAGGTACAGGTACGTTTTGATGAAGAAACAACCTAGGAACATCACTGTAAACAAATTACTTCATATTTTACAGACCTTTATAATGGTCCTTAGGCATTTGCCAATTAGCAATGCCAGTCCATGTTTGTTTATGTGTGAAGTGAGATCATTACAACCGTGGTGTGATTGGGTCTTCTGTTCATCTCTCCATAATCTCCATGTCTTTGTTGTTACTGTGTCAGATATAGAATGAATTAGCTGCACTGCCAACCACCGCTAATTATATGTAAGCTCTCAATATTTCATCGACTGTGCTGCGTTTATATGCATACGAGTAAATAATGCATGGGGCTTTGGCAGCAGAAGTGATTGCGTTGAAAGGATTACGACCCCATTGGAAGCGATGGTTTGTTCTGTTCCTTCATCATGCAACGGCGAGCGGACGCAACAGTTTTAAAATAGTCTCGACACAGCTTCTTGCGTGTGGTTTTGGCTCAGAACACTCTGGATTTGAATTATGTTTGTTTTCATTTGCGGGTAATGTTATGCAGTAGATAGACTTGAACAAGAATGGTATGCAACATTGCTTTAAGAACAAATATTATGCATTATTTATATTGTTACATACTATGATCTGGTACAGTTCGCCATCTACTGGCATAAGAGGGAATTACCGTGGTGAAAACAATTAAACTAGGTAATTTGATGATGTATGGACTTGTGTGGACTGTGCAGGTCTCTATCTGGGGCATCACAATCCTGTTTACAGAGGATTAATGAAACCAGTGTGAATGAAGCAAAAATACAACATATAACAATAAAAAAAAAAAAATTGTATATAAAAAGTAGGTTTCAGGAAGAGGCAAAAAACCCCAAACCTCCACCTTATGAATACATAAAATTTTACATTTTAGCCATGCATTATATGTGTTCCTTAGGAGCTTTAATCATGGTATAATGGTGCAGTAGTTTAGCTTTGTGAACCAGAAGGTAACCAGTTCTTATCCCCTCTCACCCTTCACCAACATTGCTCACACCAGTCACCAGTCTGTTGCTAAGAATAGAACTAATAGAACTGATCAGGCAATGTGACTGAACCCCTGTCGAGCTGTAAATTGTACAGCTGGTTATTTTGAACTCAAAGTCAACTCAGATGCTACCAAACACTATTTTAATTCTCTCTTTTTACACCACACAGATACACATGTTGGTGAAGTCATTCAGTGGGAATGACGCCACTGTTCCCTTGGTAACCATCGACCTTCTTTCAAACTTGGGCTGAGGATCATAAGGTGAGGGACCTTATGATTCTCAGCCCAAGTATAAAATCGACAATATGAAATGTTATATGATACATGGCTCATGCTACAATCATATCAAGATTTTATGATTCATACTATCTATATATTGTTTGTGACATTTAGCGATTTAAGATACTTTTTTTTAAAAAGTGGACCTATTATGCAAAGTCCACCTTTTCAGAACTTTTAGCCATGTTATAGTTGTTTCCCCTCACCCTTTACTCACTCAAAGTTGTTTTTGGAGTGATTTGTGCATGTTTGATCAATTTTTAATCCCTTATTTTCAAGAGTTTCAAGCCATTTCACTGAACAACTTGTCACGGCATCGGCTGTGACTCCGGTGTTCCCTGACTGGTGCTCCCCTCCGCCTTACCTGTGTGTGTGTGTGGATGTGGGCGGAGTCTGCTGGAATTACTCATCTACCAAGACTCAGCTCTTCTGACAGACTCTGCCAGATTGTTTTGTGAACTGGACGATGTTTTTTTTTTTTTTTTCAGTCGGCTGTGAATTTGATCAACCAATGCACTTACCTTCATCTCCTGTGTTCCTAACTCCTGTGGCGAAGGCTCTTATATTTCAGCTGGTGGCTACCTCTGCTGTAAAACCTTCCAATCCTCCTGGCCTTTGAACAATAAACTATTATGTTTAAGTTCTCAGTTGAGTCTATTTTTAGGTTCAGATTTGCCATTCCAACTCCCATTTTCACCGTGACCTGTATATAGCCCGACTTTGTACTCCAGACGCTCTCCAGTTTTATTTTCTTAATGGATGATACGCATTGGATTCGGCAGTGTCACGTAGTCATTTTGGTACAAATGAGAAAACAAATCCGCCACTCGCTAGCGTGATGATTACCATAGGAGGGACAGACAGCTGCACGGCTTTTTGTTTCTGATGACATTTGCAGCGACGTCAGCTCCCATTGGGTAACAGTTTTCTAACGCAGAAGTCAGCCATTTTTTTTTCTTTTAAGTCGTTTTAGATGAATTTTGCGATTTAAAATGTGCAAATTATAACATGATCCACGGGGATGTCATAGATTCTGACTATATAGCAAACACAAGCACGATAGGTCTTCTTTAACTGCACATTTTTTGTTAAACTTAATGCACAAATTTTAATCATTACAACAAAGGATATGTCAAATATGCCGTTTCCGTTCTCCAAACAAGCAACAAAAAATGGCAAAATGTATTGATACAGCAGTACAGTGCATGGATACTCTGTCACCAAATTTAGTATGTTATTTTGATGGAATTAAAAAGAAAAAAGGAGCAAAACACTTCTAAAATTTCTGAAACTCTTTGTCACGTCACCTCCTCTGGCAACAATATTTATTATGCTTAATTTGTTTTTGTCATTAAAGGCCACATAACCATTGGTGGTATGTTTGTCCTCGTGCTCCAGGGTCTAAGTGATTAGCTTTTCGGTGTGATACAAACAACCTAACCAATATGCAATTTGCTAAACAATAATTGGCTGGGAAATTGGTTATTAAAAGGGTGACTAAAATGACACTGACATTGTAAAAGACGTACTGCTTTTGCTAACTGGAACACCTGTCACGAAGAAAACATTTTAAAGCGTGATATTGAGCGTGTGCCAGGGAATTTATGATTGATGTCAAGTATGTGGACTGGTAAATCTATGACGTGTCAATCAATCAACCCGTATCACTTTATTTGTCCTCGAGGTGCGATTTCAGCACTTTGAGCAGTAAAGTGCAATAATAATAGAAAGCTCAAACAAAAGTCTCAACAGGTAGGGTCATCAGATCCTTTCTCAGGACAGTTCGAGGAGAGTAGCAGGTCTCAGGACAAAAGAGTCCCTCCTCTGTTCTGAAGTCTGGGTATTACAGCAGTGTACAGGGGGGAGCCAGGTGAACTCTGGAGACACAATAGGAAAGACTCTCTTACACCTCACTCTTACTTCGCTCTTTTGTTTCAGTAGGTGATAAGACAGGCCGCTTCCTCTGCAACGTCTTCTGCCATATTTGGTGTAGAAAGTCTCTTGCATGGTTGTAAAAAGTCTGGAGCATTTCAGAGTTAGAAAAAAATACAAACTGCTCACATTACACAATCTAATGGTCCTTAACTTCCATCATTTGAACTGCGCATACTGCATTGCTTAGTTTTTAGTCCCTAAATGTTAAGTTAAAAATTGAAGATACAAATTTAGAAAGTTTAAAAACTGCTCAGTGTGCCAGCCAGTCAGGCACAAGAGCAGTCAACCATGAGCATGGCAACCAACTTAATCCTACATCAGATGGTATGTAAACCGAAAATCTATGATCTGAATTGTTCTGACCTGTATGTAGTTTTGAAAGTAAAACAAAAAGGCCTGGTGTTGGGAATATTTGGGATGTTGCCGTGATGACTGGTGGGTCAAAAGGTGCAGACACGGGACTCGACAAATTAACAGGGTTTATTTCAAAGAAAGCACAAAGGCTAGGTGTCGGGAGCTGGGTTGGAGGCTGAGGTGATCAGTGGGTCTGAAAAACCGGGTGATGGGAAGGTAAACTGACGATCTGGCAAGCGTGTGAAGAAATGAGCAGAGTTTTTACTGTCCAGAGGTTGTAGCTTGATTGGCGATGGGCTGCAAATGATGAGTGGGTGGTAACCATTGTTGAGGGTGGTGCCAGACAGCACAGGAAAAAACTGGAATCCTGACAGATATGCAGTAATTAAAGATAATAAATATGCTGATCAAATCAAGGCGAGACACTGCAGGCGAATATGAAAAATCTTTAATTTAGAGATATCAATTTGAAACTTATTCTGTACTTAACTCACCTAAATGTAAGGGGTAAAAAAACAGTATTACATGTTTCTCATTGTTTATTGTTTTTGTATAAAAAAAAAAAAATAAATAAAAAAAAATTGGCAATTTATGTATAAAAAAATGACAAAATTGGCAATTTTTTGGAACATATGAATCAGAAAATTAGGTAGAGCCAGGTTTAAATGCCATACTTAATTTTGTTGTCATATTAAATACAAAAAAAAAATATATATAGAGAGAGAGAGGGGATTTTTTTGAAATAGTATCTGAGTAAACTAAACCTCACTGAAAAAATGTTATTTAAAAGTTTAATAAATCAGACTTTAAATTGGATATAAACAAATCCTTCATTACGTTTTTCTTTAAAATTATATTATGTACAAGATAAGATCACGTTTGGTGTATATAGGTGCTACTTCAAGGGCTGACCTTTATGTCACAATGGGGAAAATGCATTTTGAGGAAACACCCTTTCAAATTACAATGTCCCATATAGCTCTATGGCTGCAAGATGAGTAAATTAAATATTAAAATAACTTTTGCTGCAGAGTGGATCATTTTGTTGTTCCCAATGAAAGCTTATATGCTAAGAGACCAAACTGACCAAAACAACAGAAACAATAAAAACTGAAAAAAAAAAAAAAAAAATGTGATGTCTTCTTTGCAACTAGAAAAGCCCCATTCACACAGTAAGTAGAAAATTACCGGGTACCAAAAATACCTGAACACACAGCAATGACTCCCATTCACCCAGAGCATTGCCAGGTCTGCTCTGCTCTGCTCTGCACGACTGGAAGGTCAAGTAATTTCCAGTCGTTGTCAGAGGTCAGACTTTTAGAGTTCTGCCTTGTAAATGATAACTGCAACGCCCCGCGATCTCAGGATTCCTACTGGGAAAGTCGAAGAACATTTTAGAGCCCGAGTCAGAAAATCCAACATGGCTGTGCCCTCCGGTGAAAAATAAAAACCCAACAGTTAAAATATTTATCATACTTATTGTGTTATTTTCCCTTTAGCTGCTCCCTACTGTCCACCCGCTGTCTGTGAACTTGCTCCTGCACAGCTGTTGAGCCTCTGCAGTTATAAATGTGCTGTTATGCCAGTGTTGCTAATGTGTACATAGAGCTAATGTCAATAAAATGAGAAATCCACTCTCAAACATTGCTTTATTCATTGTTAAAGAGGGGATATGTTACTTCTATGGGATATTAACTCCTAACACATAACATATTTAGATCACTGTTCTACCTTTTTATTCTTTTAATATGTTTTAGTTACCTTTTTTGAAGCTTTGGAGCGCTATCGCAACACAATCTATGTGCATCCCGATGGTTTAACTACTGTACATCGCGTCAGGTTTGTGAAGTCGTAGTCTATATCATGCTCTTGTATATGTTTGGAAAAAATTGCTGTGTGGGAGCATGCGTGACTTAGCTTTGGATATGATTGTGCTGCTAACCATAAGAAGGGTTTGAATAATGCCTAGGAGAGATTTAAGTTGCTCCAACATACATGGATGACATATGAAATCTTTTTGATGAAGGAGCATTATAACATGGTGGAAACGTCTCCAGTACCCTCGTTGTAATTTAGTAACACTGTCTGGGTTACTAAATGAACTTCGTTGGAGCCGTAGTTTGGCCGATTTGAGCATGTTCCTGTTTTTCATTACTTGGTTGAATCTTTACTGTAACATATTGGTCATTGCTGCATTGACTCGACAACTGGAACACGCTGACTCTACAACATGCACGAGTTTTTCATAATCTGTTTGTCTTTTCCTGTTATCTTGTCTCTTTGTAATTATGCAACAGTTTTTTTTGTTTTTGTTTTAATCTCAATGGGACTTTCCTGGTTAAATAAAGGTTAAATAAAATCTGATGTTCAGCTTAAACAGGAATCCAATCTCGTAACCAAGCAAACCAAGTTGTGGTATTGGCAATTTTCTGGCTTTATTTACACATACGCCTTTCCCTGCATAATTCCAGTAATTTACCCAAGAAATTGACAAAAATGCAGGGAATCAGTGCTTGTGGAGACTTTTTGTCTGCTTTAAATGATCGGTCATTAAACAGTATTCGCTCTTTATGCAAAATCACCCCCCCCAAAAAAAAACATTCATATCGGTCTCTATACTGAAACTGCAGAGGGTCCTATGTACCACCAGAGGCAGCCCGTGTTCCACAGTTTGAGAAACGCTGCCCTGGTCTATGCCTCTATTGCTGGATCGCCTTATCCTACTTATTATTGCTTTCATAAATGTTTTCATAGCTCATATTCTTCCTAGGTGCTGTTTCCTGTGAAATAAAGTCCATGCAGATTTTATCAGCACTGCTCGCACTCATCCAACATTTATGTCCTCACCGAGATGCATGGGAATACGCTCCGTCAGGGAAAACTGGAGGCTTGTCTGTTTCGGATCGCCCTTTTGTAGACATCTTTTTGTCGTCTTTTAGCTTGTTTTTTTATATAGCTTGCTTTTTGTTAAACTCAATTGTCACCAGACAGATTTTGCTGTATGATGAAAAATAGAGCTCTGCCACCTACTTGTCAACTACATATGTTTCTATTGCTAAAAATACCTTGAAAAATATGTATTCTTAATGTGAATGAGCTTTCCTCTCCACAGATCTCACCTGTTCGTCTCCATATAGATACATTTACTGCCATACTGTGGAACAATGCAGGCAAAGCAATAACATCTCCATGGAGTAAAGCAGGTGACCTCCACCCAAAAAGTAACATAGTCCATCCTTAACCCTGGAGAACCCAAGAACCCTTTTCTTCTTTGGAAAATTCTGAACATTGCATTAAGTTACTGCTATAAGCTCACTGAACACTGAAATATCCACTTTTTCAATTTTAACCCTTTATTCCCTAATTTAGGATCAGGGCCAAATTTGACCCATTGGGCTTGCTAATTTATCCAAAAATAAAATAAAACACACACTGGTTTGCTAAGATGATTTTGTTTGGGTAGTTTTCCAGCTCAACAAAATAGCATGTGGTCAGCCATCTTGTCACTACCAGTCTGGCTCATTTTCGTTGAATATTCATCCACTAGATGTCTTCTCTATGCAGGGGCCAGAAGTGGCACTCTGAGCTTTTTGATTTTTAAATTGAAATTTAACTATTTTTATTTTATTTTTTTATTTTGGGTAGCAGCAATTAACGCCGGCCAAATTTGACCCTGTGGGTTCTCCAGGGTTAAAATGACTATTGATGAACATAGCTACATTTTGAATGCTCATTAAAACTTCACATACAGTACATATTCACTATGTACATCTGTTTTGAAAATGCTACATTCGCTGGAAACACTGTATTAACATGTTTTACTACTTTAGTTTCACTTTCGTTTTTGACACTCTCCTCCCTTTGCTCCCCACACAAAGTCACTCTTCCTTCATAGCGCTATCACAACACAATCAGCGTGCATCCCGCTAATGAAACAACTGCTCATCGCATCAGCTTTGTCAAGTTGTTGTGTACAGCATGGGTGAAGTAGGCTTGTGGGCTGAGCATTGTACAGAATCTTACAACTAACCATAAAAAGGGTTTGAATAAGACCTGGAAGAGATCACTAGATTATTCAAACATGCACACAATTACATCTAAAACCTCTTTAGGCATGTTTTTGATGAGTGAACATTATAACATGGTAGAAAGCTAAAATAAAAATTGGCCTAATAACCCGTCTTTAACCATCGCAGGGACTTACAAAGGCGTTTAATGAGGTACTTAGTTCTGCTTTAATTTATATGCATAATATATAACCTTTAAATGCAAATTATAGTGACTTAAGGTTCATTAAAATAAAATAAAAAACCTTTTTCTAAAATATAATCTAGTGCAGTACCCCCAGTATTTTTGTATCTCTTCAGTAAGTATCCATTTATTCATTTTATCTGACACTTTGTTGGTGCTAGCCGGTAATTTCACTTTCTCTGTACATGGTATCAGCAGTCATTATCTGCAGTGGTAATTAACCAGCAGTGGATTTCACCGAATTATTAAACGTAAGGCTTTCAGATAAATGAATGACTCACATTCAGAGCGGATTTTGCATTGACGTCATGTACAGTACGCGAGGTCTCTGGTGTGGTTATACATGAATATATCAAGTACAATTTCACATGATTATTATAAGATTGGAACTGATGGAAATTTCACACAGCACAAAATATGTATCAAGGTCTCACATACAGTATATTGACCACAATCTATACCTGTGGTCTCATGGGGTTAACAACATAATTCTTGCACTGAACCTTGGATTTGATGCAGTCCAAAGAAATACACTGGAGATTTGCTCTTGTATTTTTGATGAAGGAGAATAGAGGAAACCAGGGTGAACTCAGCCAGGTGAGACAAGTGTATTTTCAGAGATTAAAAAAGCCCATTGAAACCTGCTACATGGCTTAGAAAGTTAATGATCTGACACAAATTGGCAGTAGAGATGGGAATATTGATAGATCGGCACTAACTGCGTACAAATGTTGGTATTGGCGCTGTTATGCAAATATCGCCACTAATTAACATATGCACATTATAAGGCTAGGGATCAGTTTTAGAGATTATTTCTTCAGTGTTTCGGGCAATTTGAAGTCATTTTGCATTTATTTAAACGCTTTTGAACACTTTTGGTTCTTTCATCACCTCTTCATTTATCATTTAGTTGCTGTAATTTTTTTTTTTTTGTGGACATCATTTTTTTTTGTCGAAAGATATCTTACACTTTCATTATTGCAGTGAAAAACGTGTTCTTATTGTGAGTGGGCTTGCTTCTCCATAAACCTGACTCTTACTTGCCCTGGAGGAGGGCCTCGTCCTGCTCGTTTCCATGGAAATGTTGTTCCTTTGACTATAGTTTTCCACATTATGGCGTAAAACTGGTCCATCTCAATTAGAATGTGCAGAAGTAGAGTTTAAACTTTCTATTTCTATGGAACGATACGCACGTACATAACTTGCATAATGAACCAATCACTGTTAAAATTAGATGAATGAATAAGAGGTTTGGGTAGTTAAGACTTTAAAATATTTCATTATAGCAGTGAAAAACGTGTTCTTATTGTGAATGGGCTTGCATCTCCATAAACCTGACTCTTACTTGGCCTGGAGGAGGGCCTCGTCCTGCTCGTTTCCATGGAAATATTGTTCATTTTACTATAGTTTTCCACTGCCATAAAAGAGATAAAGAGATTTCGGTCGATAAGACTTCAAATAAGTTTGAGAGATTGTGGTGGAGTGGGTTAAAGGGACAGTTTAGATTTCCTTTTCTTTATTGTGTGTAATATTCATTCATTTTGTTGGAAAATATACACTTTCTGCTCCACACTAAATAATTTGTGAACTAAAAGGTCTGCACTGGCTCCTGTGGCTCAGAGAATAGACTTTAAAGCAGCTCTGCTTGTGAGTCTCTCCATGGACCAGCACCAAAGTACATCTCCGACATGTTAGTGCCATATGAAACATCTCACACTCTGAGGACTTCAAGGACCGGCCTCCTGCTGGTGCCCAGAGTCAGGACTGAACATGGAGAATCAGCGTTTCAGTTTTAAGCAGAAAAATCTGAAGATGTGAGACAAGCCTCTACTTTGACAATGTTTAAATTCAGACTCAAAATGGTTTTGTTTAGCTGTGTATATGACTGACAGGTTTATTCTGCACTTTTCTTTTCTAAAATAAATTTAGATTTCTGTTTTGATTTGTTGTATTGTGATTAGAATGTCTTTCTTATTCCGTAAAGCATTTTGACTTACTTTGTGTACAAATTGTGCTATAAAAATAAACTTGCCTTGCCAAAAACAGCTCAGCCAGGAGCAACAAACAAGATGGATTCTTGTGAGTTTGAAAACTTAAACCTCGCAACAATCCAGCAACTTTAAACATATCTAAAATATTTTTCTTCTGATTAGATGAATATGAAAATATATAGTTTACAAGAGAGCAGCTCCTAAGTACCTTATTTTTTATTTTTTATTAAATTTTGCATTACACTTCTATGGAGTATTAACAGCTAACACATTAACATATTTAAATTACCACCTTTGTAAATGCTATATTCGCCCAAAACAACATATTAACGTGTTTTATATATTTCAATTTCATTTTTGATGCTCTGACTCCCCCCTTCTTTTGGTCTCTGTGCTAAGTCACTCCCCTTTCAGAGCGCTATCACAGCGCAGCTAACGAAACTACTGCACATCACATCAGGTTTGTGAAGTTGTAGTGTATTGCGCGATGGTGGTTCAATGGTGGTAAAATGTCCTGAATCTCAAAAGCTATGTCCAGTGCTGTTGTGTCCATGGGCAAGACACCTCACCCATCATAACTATGCATTTAAGTTGAATAGTACAGCTTGACAAATGGTGGTCAGTAAGGCCCAAGATTGGTAAGTCCCCACACCTGTGTCACAGCTAAGTCACTCCCCCTCTTCTAAATTACTCAAACATGCATGGATGACATAAAACATCTTCAGACATTTTTTCATGATGGAGCAACATTATAACATGGTAGAAACCTCCAAAAAGTAAACTTTGCATAATACTCCCCCTTAAAACAGTTTCACTCGAACTGCCACCTTGAGAGCAGATTTTCCACTACTCTCTCTGCCCACCTGTTATGTCAAGCTAACTTTTCAATGGAGATTTGCACTGCGCTGTAATCAGTATGCCAGGTCCGTACAGGTGCTTCCAGATCCGACCCCGATCCGACGGCTCTCTCACTTCCTCCACCCTCGTCTTCTTCTCTTGTTTTTCTCATGCGTCTCTCACCTGGGACTGGCCTGTCACTGTCAGTCTCCGTTAGCTTCGGGCGCCGTGTCTCTGCCGCCTCTTGACACTTCTTTAAGCGTGACTGCCCCCCAGAGTGCGCTCAGAATTAACAGCGACCGCTTTCGCTCTTCCCAGCCTCCGCACTCCACACTCACTCCTCCTTTGAACAGGCAGAGGTGGTATTAATGGGTTACAGTTACTCGAGAAACTTTTTGAGGAAGATTTCTTGAAGATTAGCGGAATGGTGATTCAGTGTAAAATGTCCTGAATGTCAAAGGCTATGTCCAGTACTGTTGTGTCAATGGGCAAGACACCTCATCCATCGTAACTATGCATTTAAGTTCAATAGTACAGTTTGATGGCCACACTTATGTATGTCTTATATACCTTCACTGAATAGGTCTGTTGTAGGGAAGGAGCTGAGTCGAAAGGCAAAGCTCTTGATTTACCAGTCAATCTACGTTCCTACCCTCACCTATGGCCATGAGCTTTATGTAATGATGGAAAGGACAAGATCGCGAGTACAAGTGGCCGAAAAGGGCTTCCTCCAGGGGCGGGTGCACCCTTAGGGATAGGGTGAGGAGCTCGGTCAAACAGGAGGAGCTCAGAGTACAACCGCTGCTCCTACACGTCAAGAAGAACCAGCTGGGGTGGCTCGGGCATCTGCTCAGGATGCCTCCTGGACGCCTCCCTAGGGACGTGTTCTGGGCATGTCCCACTGGGAGGAGGCCTTGGGGAAAACCCAGGACATGCTGGAGGGACTATGTCTCTCGGCTGGCCTGGGAACGCCCTGGGACCCACCGGAGGAGCTGGAGGACATGTCTGGGGTGAGGGAAGTCTAGGAGTCCCTGCTTAGACTGCTGCCCCTGCGACCCGGCATCGGATAAGTGGATAAGAAAATGGATGAATGGATGGATAGTTAGCAGTTAGTGATATATGAGGTCATTTTACATTTGTTTCTTGAACTTGGTGTTTTTTGCTTTTTATTTCCTTTTTCAAATTTGTGTGCTAAATTCCCAGGCCAGCTGCGAGGCATAGTCCCTCCAGCATGTCCTGGGTTTTCCCCAAGGCCTCCTCCCAGTGGGACATGCCCGGAACACCTCCCTAGGAAGGTGTCCAGCGCCTTGGGGTCCCACCGGAAGAGCTGGAGGACGTGTCTGGGGTGAGGGAAGTCTTGGAGTCCTTGCTTAGGCTGCCGCGACTTGGATAAGCGGAAGAAAATGGATGGATGGGTGTGATAAATTATCTGGAAAACTAATATTTGTTTTGTCTCTCCAGTTACATCAAATCTAAAATCAAAATCAGCCGTCTACTTTTTTTTTAAAATCTAATACTCATTTTGCTCTCATCTTTATATATATTTTATCACATCTTATGCAGTTGAGTATATTTAAGTATCTATTTTATATACAATGTCAACCGGTGCCAGTGGAGAGGCAGCTGCAGAAAGGGGGCATACCAGGGGACGATCCAGGAATGGTAATACTGTACATCTCAGCTAACTGTCCTCTCCACTTGATTAGCACGTCAGCTGTGTGTAATGGGCGCCATTAGTTGAACGGACAGATGCATAATGTTAAATGTCCCAGGGAGCGAGACAGAGTTGACAACGAGCTGTGATGCGGCTGATGGCCATGATCAGGATGGAGGATTTTGAAGTCAAGTGTGTGCGTACGCTTATAGAGTGGATTAAGAGCAGACATCTGAAGCGACAGTTGGGTTATGTCTAAGTATGCTGCACGTCAGAGTGCTGAATGGGGACTTAGCGCTATTAGACGACTTGAAGTGGGCGATTATAGGCGAGGAAGCTGGGAGGAGTCAAATCTCTCTTACAGTCAAATCTGAATGGAGGTAAGTATTAATGGGATATGTGCGGAGAGCTGTACTCACAAAAGAACAGTTATAGTGCATATGGCTGCTTTGACTGTACCAATTGAACTAAAATGTACTAAAATGAATAAAACTTAAATTAAACTATTTTAAGCTCTATTTAGTTTTCCCCCAAAATAAATACAATTCCGGTTAAGTTTTTAATTTTACTTCCTGGTTGAACATGGCCAGCGGATGTAAAAAGAGCCAAAACATGTCTAATTTACAGTTATTTGACAAATTAAAATGCATGATATAACAACAGAAAAAAAAAAAAGTGTCCTTGGATTTTGGATATCATTTTCTGTATTGATGACATAGTTCGAAGGATTTTTTTTTTTTTTTTTTAACCCCTTTCTTCTTTGGAAAATTATGAATATTGTATTAAACTACTGCTATAAGTTCACTGAATGCTGAAATATCCACTTTTTTTTAAAATTTTAACTTTGTATTCCCTAATTTTGGATCAGGGCCAAATTTGACCCATTGGGCTTGCTTATTTTTTCCAAAAAGAATATAAAACGTACTTCTAGACATTCTGCAAGCTATTATTAAAAAGATTAACAAACAAAAAAAAAAAAAAAAACAACACAATTTTACCAAGCTCAACAGGTCAGCCATCTTGCAACTACCACTCATCCACTAGGTGTCTCTATGCAGGGGCCAGAAATGGCACTCTGGGATTTTGGAATTTTTTTTAATTGAAATTTTTTATTTATTTTATTTATTTTTTTCATTTTGGGTAGCAGCAATTAACTGCGGCCAAATTTGATCCTGTGGGTTCTTCAGGGTTAAGATATGTGCTATTTCCTGTATTTTTCCTTTAACCTTTTTTTCCCAACTTTTCACACAAACTGTCACTTGACTGATGTAAAACAAGACAAGACAAATATTTAATTTCATTCATTTAATTTATTCATATTTTCTTTCTTTCTTTTTTTTTATTTATCAGGGACCATATACAAATGCATTAATCTTACTAGAGAAAACTTGAGATTTGTACCAGATTTAGCTAGCTTTAGCTTTGTAGTCTCTGGCCAGATGAACACACATTAAAAAATACACATTTCATTTAATTACAGTTCATCATTAACATTACCAGTAAAATAAAATCAAATGCCACCATGTCCAACACAGTATGTTTCCTACAGTCCAGACAAATATTAAATATCATTATGTACAAGTTCATACAGTCAATACAGAACCGTACAAATGAACTAGACTGATGTAGACACGCTTGATTATCTAAAATGTGCTTTTTCAAATTTCTATTGAAATTATTATCTACAGAGAACTTCAGACTGTCTGGAGCTGATTCCACTGTCTGATTGTTTGAAAAGAAAAGCCCGACTGAGCAAAGGTCAAGGATCTTTTTGGAATTATGCAATTTCGCTATACAGAGGACCAAAATTGTTTGGTCAATGTTTACCTCTTTGCAGTCTACATATGTTAGATTCAGTATGATGCCCATAAAATGTTGGTGTGTCGGTGTTGGCAGAAGCTGAAGCTGACTGTGCCCACCCTTATGCTGTGTTCACAACGCCTCTATTTGGACACGTGTGCATTTGAGGGCAGACGCTTTGGAAGCGCGTCCAGGACGTGCGTCCAGAGAGCGCGTTTAGAACGTTGAGTGTTTTCCTGTTCCTTTTGTGCACAATGACAGACCATATTGAGAGAATAGCTTTGGTGTATTTACTGCACAAAAGTCATCAACGGAGGGGATCGGCTCGGCGGCGGCGTGTCTGGGTTCACGACATAATTCAGAGGCATTCGGAGTTTGGCGAGTTTCATCACTTGCTCCAGGAGCTCCGTCTGGATGATCAGCGCTTCCAGCGGTATTTTCGTGTGACCCAGGCCCAGTTCGATGACCTGCTGTCCCGCATTGGTGCGCGGATAACGTCCTCCACTGTTCGTGTTTGTGACTCCAGCGCTTCAGAATGACATCGCTGTGTCACTGGAGCATGGCCTCTGATTGGTTGACGCCTGGATGCTCAAGACGCGCCGCGCTGACGCCAGATTCGCGCCGCCTTGACGTTTGAAGACGCGCCGCAAAAACGTTGTGTCACCAAGATGCGCGTCCACCATAGACTTTGAATGTGATCTCGACGTATCTGATGCCCGGGTGTGAATGCACCCTTAGTTACAGCATGTTAATGAACATTCGTCTAAGATTAATAGAACATGCTACAGGATATTTTACTGCATCATAATGAGCTTTCGGGGGTTTGCAGGTGGCAGGCAGGTATCTCCTTTGTGTCGATGTTAATGTTCTTAGTTGCAAGAAAAGTTACAACCTGCTGCTCCAAAATTTGTGACTCCTCTCCCGGCACGTATTTACTACAGGGTTTATCACATCAAATACAGTAATAATCTGAAAAACAGGAAAATCCTGTGCACTTTAACCATTTGCAGTTAATAAATCAAACAGATCACTTTATTTAAATCCTAGAGGCAGTACAGTAATGATAAAAAAAAAAAACAGGAGGTCTGGTCAGGTAAGTTCAACAGGCTTATTAGGGCAGTTTGTCCAGCCCTTTGGACAAAAGTATCACTCCTCTGTGTCCTGCAGTTCACAACTATCCCAGGAGGACTCTGGAAAGCCACATTCTTACTCTGTAAAAGAACTGTACTGTTAAAGTCTCAGGTGTATTTTAGCAACTTGTACATTAGACATCTAGAGCAGAGGTTCTCAAAACTTCGTTATACTATGTGTTGATCAGTTAATACTTGTAAATAAAGCTGAGTTAGCGCTCCACACTGGGTCATCGGGGTGCTCTGACGAGGCATTGGAGGAGAAAGTTTAATTCAAAGGACGTGGCAGCTGCACAATATGGTGAACCAACCATGGACTTTATACCACTGTCCAGATAATAAAGATGCCGATCAAGGAGATAGATAGATTCCCAAGGGGGAAAACTAAAATACCATAGACTCACATCGACCATGTACCATAAAACCATGTAAATATGAGGATTAGCCGCAGCTCTTTTCATTATGTGTACATTGTCATTAAGCTGTAAACTCAAACTGATATATGTTTTTGTCAGATTATATATATATACATCTTCCTACATTCCTACATACATCACTTTATTTAACCTGTTTTAAGTCGGTTAGTTGTTTTGTTTATGCTCAGTGCACTACAGAGGCTTGTTTAGATCAAAAAGTGTGACTCTGGGTGAATGAGATCGATTAGCGTTCACATCACTAGCAAACTCTACTGGAGTCTGCTTGGAACCGTACCCCGAATGAAACTGGTCTTGCCTCTTTCACACCAGCCCAAATGAACCAAACTTGCAGGTGTTCCAAACTCAAGTCACCTTAAAGCAGACTAAATGGTGTAGGTGTGAAATCCTCCTTAGTTTTATAGCATTCACTGATGAGACGGAAAGCATAAATCATTAATGTGTTCTAATCCCTGTTGGACTTCCATTGGCTGGTAAAGTGCAGCTGTGGTAAGGGTTTGTTTGGGTCCAGTTGATTGATCGGTTCATTTTCTCATGGATCTCTGCCACACAAAGTCTTAAAAGAGTCTAAGATTATGTCAGAAAAAAAATCTTGCATTATCGATCCCTGCAGATAAAGAAATATCTGCAATAACTGGAATATGATAGTGGTGCAGAGGAGGAGATGGACAGGCTGAGGCAGCTGATGGATCTACTGCTACGGTTGAGCTTGCAGTTGAAATGGAAGACTGGGATTGGTTGACAGTGACAGACGGGTGGCTGGAGGTAAGATGAATGTAGGAAATACAAGTGAGTGGGTTTTATTGTTTCGTCTGTTTATTTAACAACTGTTACTCCAGCATTTTGCACATTTTGATTTTCTTTCTTTTTTTTTTTTCAATATTGTAATATTTTCGATCTAATACTGAGATTGACAGTGGCTCAGACGTTAGAGCACTCACCCACCAACCCGTTTTGACCAAACTCTGTTGTTGTACTCTTCTGCAACCCACATCGCCTAGTATGAAAGTGGTGTTTGAGCCAATATTTGCAGTGGTTGGAGCGGCAATGGTACAGGTTGGCAGCCTCATCTCTGTCAGGCAGGGCAGCTATGCTAGACGTAGTTTAGCACCAATAAGTATGGCATCCACGTCGAAAGGAGCCGACTGAGGTGGCTCCGGCATCTGTTCAGGATGCCTCCCGGACATGTCCCACTGGAAAGAGACCCCGGGGAAGACCCAGGACACGCTGGAGGGATAATGTCTCTCGGTGGACCTGGGAACACCACAGGAGGAGCTGGAGGACGTGTCTGGGGTGAGGGAAGTCTGGAAGTCCCTGCTTGGACCGCTCCTCCCGCAACCCGGCCCTGCATAAGCGGAAGAAAATGGATGTATGGAAGCATGGCATGAATGAATAATGACAACAGTGTAGCGCTTTGAGAGGTTTCATCGAGCCTGTAAAGAGTATTACAAGTACAAGGCATTATTATAGTATTATTTCTTTTTTAGTAAAATGTACAGCAAAAGGTATAAAAAACATAAAGTCAAAAGTATCGAAACTCAGATACTAACCAATACTAAAACTAGACATTCATTTGAGCATGTATTGATACTAAAAAAAGTCACATTCACGGGACAGAAATAAACCTTTCCTGAATAGCTTTTAGAATGATTTTGAGCTGTAGCAGAACAAGTATAAGACCACATAACCTACCTGGACGACTGGGGGATTACACAAATATAAGGTCACATCATAACATAAAAGAAAGTACTACCATTTAATGAAAATAACATTCTACTGGCCAAAGATAAAGTGTTTTTTTTTTTTTTTTTTAATTGTCATGGTATCGAAATCGGTATTGAGTCTACAAATCGATCAATGTGCTTTTTCATGGCCGATGCTGATTGCTTAGAATACAGAGCAACCAATGGCGGATAAGCTCTGCTGATATTTTTGGGGTCGATATAGATTATTTTCCTAAACTTCTGTCATTTAAATTTACCATAAACTGACCCACAATTTTTTTTTTTTTTTTTTTTTAACCACAAACCTTTACCACAAACCTTTACAAGAAAGTGATAAAATAAAGCTTTGTGTATGTTCTAGGCAGCAAAGCAACCAAAACAAAATATCGGCCTGTGCTGGAGATTTAAGGCTGATAAAAAGTCCAGATACCGGCCCGATATATCGACCATCTAGTATATCTGTCTGTGTCAAATCGAGTCTACTCTTTATGTTGAAATGTTAGTACCATGACAACACTAGTTTCTACAGACAAGAGGATAATTACACTGTGCCATCCAAACTTGTGTTACTGTTCGTCTCTTCACAGTCACGTCCCACTGCGGCACTGCTTAAACATCCGCCCATTAGCTGGCTGTTATTTGTGCCAAGCTGCCCTGAACACATCGTACGACCAGTTAGCTTTAGCACGGTGATGAGGGCTTTCATAAAAGGGCTTTTTTCTCTCAACGGGACACCCAACTTGGACTGTCCATTTTTTCCCCCTACCCCCTCCTCCCACTCTCCCCTCTACCCCAGTCTCACTAATGCAGCCTACCTTAAGTGCACCTGAACGTGGTGAGCTAAAGTGCAATGCAATTTTAATGTGGCCGTGTCCCGTTGACGCTAATCGGGGGTGAAAGCCACAATTTGTCTAAGTTTTCCAGTGAAGCAGGGTTTATTTATAGGCTGTAGGCTGCCCACTTCAGCAATAGTGACAGGGACTACGAGAGAGCATAGGTTTAACCGCTATACAGAGTAAACAGGAGTCATATCTGGTTTTGAACTTTTTCTTTTTGTGAGATATACCAAAATGGAAAAATGTTTTGGGGTTTTATTGTCCATCAAAATTGTATCTGGACAGGACATTTCACCATTTAAGTATATCTCGTTAGTTGAGAGTTCAGATCTAAGTTGGCAGTGCGATTCCAGCTCCCACATATGAATGCTGTCGTTGTGTCCTTAGGCAAGACACTTAACCCACCTCACCCCCAGTGTCTGTGTACACTAGAGTATGAATGTGCGTGAGAATATTCAATTCAGTAAATTTTTCTAAAGCCCAAAATCACAACAGCAGTTAGAAAATCAACAATGAAACAGAAACAGACAAATTAATCAACAGAAAACTAGCAAATGGAGAACTGTTCCAGAACATCCTCCATCTTTAGTCCCTCCTGCTTGGCAAGGAAAAAAAACTAAAAATACTAAACTAAAAAAAAAAATGTTTATAAAGTGGAAAAAGTGAAACCTGAAGGACAGGCAGCTGCAGATGTGTCCAGGACTAATGTGCATCCATTTGCAGATAGAGTTCATGTCTATAGGGCCAGAGCCACTTAACTAAGGGACAGAGAGGGGACCACCCGTGGCAGGACAGGAGCCACCCCAGCCAGGCACTGGGCCGGCTACCCAGGCGAGGGAAGGGAATTGTCGTCATTGATTAAATTTCTCATACAAATCCTGAAATTGTAACTGTTATTCTGTAGACAGGCTGATTTACAGGTCATATCTGTGGAGAGGCCACCCCATTCACTGTAAGTTTTTCTATTTTTTTTCTGCAATAAAAAACGGTAATTGAATTAATGCATGATGGAACGCAATAACATCAGGCAGGTGCCAGACCTCCACCATAAATGTTACATAGTGCACCTTTAATATGCCCATTTCTTTAAACATATTGTTCAAAGAAATGGACATAAAACCTCACATACCAATGCTAACCTCACATACCAATGCTAACCCAAATGTTATTACATTGCCTAGAATGTTCCAAAGTATGGCATTGAATTTATCAGTCAAGTTTTCAAGTTATTTTTCAGTTTAATACAATACCGTGGAACATTTGAAGTAAAGCAATAACATCAAACAGGTGACCCACCAGAAAAGTTACATAATGCACCTTTTAATATTTACATTATATCATAGACTGTATATATAAATGGACATAGCTAACTTGCTAGCCGCTGCGTTCCGAATAGGAAGTGATCATGGGCTCTCTTCCAGCTTCATCGACTCTGGCTCCAATTCACTTTACATTACAAAACAGTTGCCCTTCTTTCCACAACTGCTGCTGTCAGGCTCATCATCTGGATCTTAAAATGTTTGTATTAACCTGCTCTACATGATCCTGGTATTTTTATTTCGCTATTTTGTTCGTAAATCAAGATATGAACATTAATAATAGACAAATCAGCCGCCTTCTTTCCCTGAGGTTACTCCCATTAGCATTAGCAACAGATTTGATTGACAGCGTTTCCAAGCACCCGCGTCCTGCCAAACTAGCGGCGTGGGCATTACCTTCAACACCCTTGCTCCTGATAGGTTCTTTGGTTGCTATGATACTCATGGTTGGAAATCCAAAAGTGGAACTCGGCTCCAAATTCGGCCCTATAACCGCTAGACTCGATGAGCTTCATTTAACTGGAGCCAAACGCCATGGGTGACAAGACACTCCGTTAGTCCATGAGTTTTTACATTATGAAACCTAAAATACCATTGCTATCAAAAATATATAAATCAGAAACGCATGCTTTAACACATCACTGCGAACAGTTCAAGGACGAACATGCATTTTTTTTTTTATTAGCGAAACATTTGAACCTCGCGATAAATTTCACCTGTGTATTGAAACCTCACTGTGAGCAGGTGCCCTCCCCGCGCGTCAGCAGCAGGGGGAGGTGGGGGGAGACTGTTATGTTGACGGAGGAGGCGCTTCCTGCTTGTCTGCGCGTCGCCGCGGAGACAGGCCGACTTTCCGTGACAGCAGAACAAAGGCACTAAACGCCGGCTGTCATCCCCCTCATCCTCTACAAAACACGTGGCAACAAAAGAGGCAGCAGGGAGGAGAAAAGTGCTGAATTCTGCGATTGAGAAATGTAAAAGGAGCACTCTGGGTTCAAGGTGGGAGTGTGGTCTGGAGGGAGACTGAGTACAGCAAGAGAATGGCCTTTAGATGAACCGCAAAATGTTCACAAATACAGGGTCAATAGGTCGCAGAGGATGTTCAGAATTTCAAACTCTATGAAAGATTTACTGTATTTGAAAGGAACATGCAAACTAATGAATTTTATTATTTGTAAGAGACTGGTTCCACAAACTTGTCATGTTAATCTCATGGCTTAAATTCCTATTTACTGGGATCTTTGCATTTGGTAGCTAGCAGCTATTAGAAGAAAGTGAAAAAAAAAAAAAAAAAAAAAGGTGACTTTTTATAGTAAGGGGTCATGAACTTATGTATCATCATGGATTAATTGAGTCATAGGTTAAACAACTACAATCATTAAATAATATGGAAATCTTTGAAAAATATATCATCATCTACTAGAAATACAAGTAATAAATAAAAGGGAGGTTATCTTATTTCTGCTAATTAACTGCTAATAAGTAAGTATCACCATGGTACCGTTACCCACACCTATATTCGCTGAAATCAGCACATTAACATGTTTTATAAGTTTCATTTTTCACACTCCCCTTCTTTTACTCCATGCATTAAGTCTCTCCCCCGTCAGAGCGCTATCACAATACAATCAGTGTGCGCTCCCCTAAGGAAACTACTTTTCAGGTTTGTCAATTTGTTGCGTACAGTGTAGTATCACGCTTGTGTATATTTATGGAGAATTGCCGTGTGGGAGCATGGGTGATGTAGGCTTGTGAGCGAAGCTTTGTACAGAATATTACAGGAATGTTCGAATACGGCTTGGGAGATCGTTTAAGTACTTAAAATGTGTGGATGAGATCTAAGCCTCTTTAGACATGTTTTTGATGAGAGACTAACATTATAACATGGTCAAAAAGCTCAGAAAATTGCATAATACTCCCTCTTTAAAAACATTTTGACTCTAAACGTCATGCATAAACATCAGTACCAAGACTAACCTTAGAATAAAACTTAATTGTACACTGCCTGGCCAAAAAAAAAAGTCGCTACCAAAGAAAAAAAAGGTCACACACGCTAATATTTCATTGGATCACCTTTAGCTTTGATCACGGCACGCATTCGATAAGCTTCTGCAATGTCACGAGATTTATTTCCATCCAGTGTTGCATTCATTTTTCACCAAGATCTTGCGAGTCTGACCGCTGCACAAATCCTTCTCCAGCACATCCCAAAGATTCTCAATGGGGTTAAGGTCTGGACTCTGTGGATGGCCATACATGTGTGAAAATGATGTCTCCTGCTCCCTGAACCACTCTTCACTATTTGAGCCCGATGAATCCTGGCATTTTCATCTTGGAATATGCTCGTGACATCAGGGAAGAAAAAAATCCATTGGTGGAATAACCTGGTCATTCAGTATATTCAGGTAGTCAGCGGACCTCTTTCTTTGAGCACAGACTGTTGCTGAACCTAGACTTCACCAACTGGAGGAGGCTCGGACCTATTTGCTTAGTTAAATCCAAATGACGACTTTTTTTTTGGCAGTGTATAACTCACCATTAGTTTGTCATAATTGCGCCCTCAACTTTTTTGGCAGCTGTTTGCAGACGACACAGTCATTTATGCTCATGGGAGGAATATGGCAGAAGTAACGGCTACACTAACATCAGCCATGGAGAAGGTGGCACGATGGCTGCACAACTCCTGCCTCACACTGAATATTGATAAGACGGCAGCTATGTACTTCTCTAAAAAAAAAAGGAACACGGGACACTACATCGTAACAGTTAATGGTGAACCAATTAAAACAGTAACAGAGTATAAATACCTCAGACTTACACTTGACCCCCTTCTAGACTTTAAAAAACACATTAAAAGGACAACAAAGACACTAAAGTATAACTTGGTCACTTTCAAAAGCATCAGAAACTCACTGTCAACAGAAGCAGCCAAAAGCTTTCGCTATGCTATGATACTTTCACACCTCTCCTACTACATAACCAGCTGGTCCCAAGCAAACAAAACTAATCTTAAACCACTAGAGTCCATTTACAAGCATGCTCTGAAAATACTTGACAAAAAAACACAACAATATCACCATTGTAACATACTTGGAAAATACAATATGCTAAATTTCGATAATCTTGTTTCATTCTCTCATGTCCAATTGACTTACAAGATTCTCCACAACCTAGCTCCTCCACCACTTAAAGAATTCATCCAGCGAACGATAGATACTGCTTCAAGAGCAACCCGAGGTACCATGAGAGGACAGTGTACAATCCCTAAATGTAGAACTGCCTTCACCCAATCCTCCTTCTCATATAGGGCTGTTAAACAATGGAATAAGCTCCCATCCGAGATACTGAGCTTAAACTGCCTCACAACCTTCACCAGAAAGGTGCAAGCGTGTTTTTTAGAAAACCAAACATGTGTGCACACTTAGTTGCTACAAGCACAGGTTTTAAAATTGTATTTTGTGTGTGTGTATGTGTGTATATTTTATGTGTTTATGTAAATATTAATGTTGACCCCTCCCCCCGAGGACTACAGACGGAAATTAGCTATAAAGCTAGAATCTGGTACAAGCATCTCTGCTATTGAGCCTAATGTTATTGTACATTGTCCTACCAAATAAATAAATAAATGAAAAATAAAAAAAAAACGCTACACTAATTTCCCTTTTGTTTCTATATTCTGACAGCAAAAACGTTGAACTTTCCAGTTTTTTCTTTCATGTGGGTAGGTTCAGTAATTACATTGTAAATTTAAATAGCAAATATTTCTGCACTATTCAGGAGACCTTTGCCTGGTTGTTTCATGTTGCATAACTTAAAATAATATCCATATGAGAAACAAGCTAACTGAGGTTAATTATGCCTCTGTCACCAAAGCTGTTTGCACACCTATCACCCTGTCATGTCAGCCATTTCTAACCTTCACAGCTCCATCTCGACTACAGCAGCACCACCTCTATCTCCCCTTCAACGGATTATATTTGTATTTGACATATTATGTGAAACAGCTAAAACTACCAGGTGTCAAAGAGGAATTTTTGTGTGCAAGACATGTCACACACCTTCCCTACTATGAATGGTTGGATCAGTGGTGCAGATTGGCCCCATGGAGCTAAATTATTCTCTGATTATGGGAAAGATGGACTGGTGTGGGCAGAGTTGTGTTTTAGTTATTGTTTTTTCCTCGAGTGATGCAGAAAAACAGGAGCCACTGTCTGTGTGAGTGCTCATGTATGTTAAAAGTC
Organism: Periophthalmus modestus; assembly: GCA_019594935.1. Classification (NCBI taxonomy): domain Eukaryota; kingdom Metazoa; phylum Chordata; class Actinopteri; order Gobiiformes; family Gobiidae; genus Periophthalmus; species Periophthalmus modestus. Next base: position 16,709,622 of record JAIEZT010000009.1, read on the forward strand.
TGTCCCATTGCAGCTATGGCTACAATAACAGTTTAACACCACCGAGAGTAGAGGGAATGAATAACGCACACATTGTAAAGCAACTTTGAGCATCTGGAAAAGCACTAGATAGTCCGGTTCATTTGGGCAATTGTGAATGTGCAATCGAATTCTGATTCAATGTGACGGGTCAGGCAGAGGCTCCAATGACCAATGGAGGAGCAGGGTCTCCATGTCATTTCTTTGGCTGATTCTAGGTGCGGCACCTTCACAGCCGAGGGGAAGATTTGTCATTCTAGATATAGTTTTGATTGCCAGTCTATTGAAATGTAAGTACGACCTGGTTTGAAAAATCCTATATTCAGAAATAGGCTTCTGGTCTTTTATGGCTACAATCAGTGGCTCAGTGGTTAGAGCAGTGGTTTGCTGCCTGCTAGGTCCAACTTCCATTGTTGTGTCCTTAGGCAAGACAATTATCCACATTGCGTAGTGTGAAAGTGGTGTGTGCAGTATGAAAGTCAGTTATCAACTGCTGTGTTGCTTTTGTTGTAGATAAATTAGGGGGGTAAGCTAATATAAGTATCTACTTCTGCTTACTCCTTTTGAGCTCTGTGCAAATCTTATATATGATAAATGTGATCGTTTGTGATCGCTTACTTTCTTTCTTGTACCTGCTCAAATAAACTTCCTTCATTCATTCATTCAAAAAAGTGTGGTTGGAGATATTGCAGACTGGCAGTCTTGCTTCTGTTCAGTCTACCAGGGCAGCTGTGGAGTGAATGAATAATGACCACAATGTAGCACTGGGAGAGGCTTTGTCAAGCTTGTGAAGTGCATTACAAGCGTAAGGCATTATTATTATTATTGTTACTTTTTTATTTATTTTTTTTAATTTAAATTTTTTGTAAGTATTCAGTTTTGGCCAAAATGCTAGTTAAATCTCAAACCCCTGTTCATACTGTACCTTATGTCCTCCATCCAAACCCTGTCCTCTAGAAGTCCACCTGACATTGCAGTGCTGTAGTAGTAGACAGCTGGGTCATGTGAGGGCACCAGATTCTGCTCCTCTCCCCCCTCACCCCACCCCTTCTCTCACACTGCACCCACACAACCCGCTCCGCTGACAGACACTGATTTAAGGACGAGGCGGCCTCATTTCACAGCAGACTGAACATTTTAACAACTCACTATCAGAAAGCTCACCTGCAGTTACCGCTGAGTCACCAGCACGGCTCACGTTCTCTCCTCTGTGAGATACTTGGGGCCGCATCCAAGGACACCAACGCACTGGTGCTCTGATATCAACACGCTACAGAGTCTGGGTTCTGTTATTTACTACTGGGGAGAGAGGGGGAGGTGAGGCTTGGCCAGTTGTAAGCAGCAAGGTATGGGAGCAACCGGAGGAGTGAAATATGAATGGTGGGTTGTAAAAAGGAAACTTTTGGACTGTTTATAATGTGGTCTGTTGGCACCTGGAGTGGAACACATGACAAATACAACATAATGAAGTGTTACTGTGCAAGTAGTTCATTTGCAGTGGTTCAAAGTTATTTCTCATTCTGAATATCCTGATTATTCATTGCAATGAGTTTATGACATAGATTGTTTAAAGAAATGGACATAGTGTTTGGCTCCAGTTAAATGAAGCGCATCGAGGCTAGCAGTTATAGCGGCTAATCTGGAGTCGAATTTCCACTTTGAGTAACATAGTAACCAAAGAGCCAATCCGGAGCCAGGCTGTTAAAGGTTACGCCCCTTCCCGCCTGCACCACTGGTTTAGCAAGGAGTGGGCACTTATCAATATCTTAATTTACGAACACAGAATGGCAAAACAAACAAACGAGGATCATGTAGAGCAGGTTAATACGAACATTCCATGTCGAGCCGGAAGCGCCCATGTTCACTTCCTATTTGGAACATTGCAGCTGGCAGTTTGGCCATTTATAAAAGATTGGCACACGGAGTGGAACACATGCCAAATGCAACATGGTGGCAACATGTTACAGTGCAAATAGTTCATTTGCAGTGGTTCAGAATTATTCCTCACCTTCTTTATGCATCTTGAAAATCCTAAATATTCACTGCAGTGAGTTGTAAATGCTTTCCAGTTTTTTTTTTTTTTTTTTTTTTTTTTTCCATGACGGTAAAGCTAACAATAGCATGCTAACGTGCACTTCTTCACTTACTTTATACTTAGATGCAGACAGTATGCAATGGACTTACTTTGACCTCAGAAGCTGCTTATACAGTACATGTATCTGTGCTGGTGCAAGACATTTTTTTGCTCTAATACATGTGAAAACAGCTGGTAAACTGCCTTTAAATCACAAAGTTCTATTCAAAACGCAGCTACAATTTATGCACAAGAAACACTCTTTTCTGACAGGTTGCCCTCGGGACCTAGGCCTTCGGACGTTCATATTTGCGAGAGGCGGGGCTCGCTGCAGACTCATGATACGAACCAACCGTTTTTTAAGGTGCATGGAAACCGCACTGATAATCTAAATCTCAGTGCTTAAATGCATAAAAACAAGTCAGCACGACAGATAAGAGTGAAACACGGCGCTAGTCTTCAAGCACTTCATCTCAAACCATCAGCTGACCCATACTTCACGCACACACAGAGTTAGAACAATCACAGACATAAGCCCACCATCCACCGCTGAATACAACTGTAATGACATGTTTAATATCATCTCATTAGCTATAATCATAGAGTCTGGGCATAGATCACATTACATCGCTACGCTACACTTTATTCACCCTCACCGCTGCTGCCTTCTCAGATGACTACTTTATTTCCCACGCTGTACATCGAGCAATCTGATGTAATCCAACAGTTCATTCTTCCTGTGCCCTGCGAGCTCCGAGTGTCAGTAAATCCTTTGCTAGTAGCCTGTTTTCGGATGCTCTTCTGACGCTCTTCAGGATAATTTACATAGACGGCTCTTCTTTGAAAATAAATAACCTTTATTAGTCCAAATGAAAGTCCAAACAAAAGCATCTTCTCATTATTTCTTGCTTGCTGTCTGCAGGGCAAGCGAATGAGCGAGCAGTTCTGAAAGTGTAACCCCAAAAACGATACCAAATCCGATTAGACACTGTAGTTTTCTTCTTATTAATGAAAATCTATAGCCTTAAAGTATGATTTTATTGATACAGTTTGTACATTTTAAAAACATCTATAATATAAATTTTAACATTTAAATGCTGAAATGTTTGGGGCTTCTGTGAAGACCTAGAAAAACCTGACAGTTCCCCTCTGGTGTCAAATTATAACTATTGGGTAAATTACACAATCGTTGGACCTACAGTATGGTTTGCTATGTAACACTTATAGATTTCTTTAGTTGCGTCATATCCGCAGCCAGTGTCCAATGAGGAAGTAAAATTATAAACTTCAGCACTTCTCCTACTTGACAATTCTCCATAAATATACAAAAACATGATACAAAACTGTACACAGTAACTTGACAAACCTGATGCGGTGCAGTAGTCTCATTGGACACGCTGCTTGTGTTCTGATAGCGCTCTGAAGGGGGAGTGACTTCATGCAGAGAGCAAAGGGACAGAGGTTTCAGAGCATCAAACATTAAAGTGAAACTTTAAAGCATAATGTTTTTGTCAAATATAACATTTTCAAAACAATGAAAGGTGACATGGTGATTTTAATGTTATGTGTTACCAGTTGATACTCCATAAAATATCCCTCTTTAGCTAGTTTTTAAGATGGTAACAATCATGTACACTATTAAATAAACTTTAGACTACATTTTAGTACAATTAGCAGTCTAACCTTTTATATGTACTTGCTACTGTATGTAGAGCTATGGAGTCATTGGCAAGATGGGTGAAGTGTCTTGCTCAAGGGCACAACAGCAGTATGCACAGGTCAGACGGGATTGAACAGTCAATCATTTGGACATAGGGCAATGACTCTACTTTGGTGAGGGGACTTTTGTAACAAGTGTAGACATTGTGATAGTATTGTCTGTTCCAGTCTAGTCCAATCTGGCTATGCTCCTGTTGTAGGGAGTATTATACCTCTGATGACGTAGACCAAGATATCAAGTTGGCACTCAGAAATGCAGATCAGATCAGATCAGGAACTCCGCATCCATGACAACTACATGGAGGTACATACATTTAATTCCAATCCTGTGGAACATTCTGAACAAAGCAATAACATTTCCATCAAGACAGTAAGTATACACAGTATGTCCAATAAAACCACCCATGTTAAAATAAATGCGTTTGTTGTTATGTGTTGTTTAGCTGTAGTCCTGTATGGTGGGGCTTTAATTAAACAACCTACCCAACCAACTTTCCACCCTGAACTAATTACACCATTACATCTTATCTTCCATTACTATGACAGCCAACTTATTACTTCCGCTCCTCGGCATCTTCCCCGCTCGCTGTACCAGTGTGTACATCCTGCTCTATTTCCCCTCTGAGACTAAATTAAACCTTATCCAAAAAACTCCGGCACTGCGTTGTCTATATGCACTGCCTGCTTCAGCCCGGGCGCACATTAATTTAAGAACGTAATAGATCCCAGGGAGACAGAGGAGGTAAATGACTGGTGTTTGATGGTGGTTGCAGGTCTATAAGAAAACATATGGGGCTTGGGGGAGTATTACCGTCTCCTGTGTGTGTACAATACGTCTACATATAGAAAAGTGATCACAGTTTACATAGGGCTTGAAGCTTATTATGTCAGAGGTGAGTTTAAGCTAGGAGGCTTTGTGTTATGGAGTATTTCAGGTAAAGCGTTAGCATCTCCATAGAAACAAGAAAGTGGCAAACCTTCCGCTAGAAAAGTTAAGTGGATTAAAAGATGAGAAAGCGTCCTAACGATCCAAAAGAATCAAAGTTAGACTAACTTTAGTTATGTAACATATCACACTCTGCAGCTCGCTTGTACTAAAGGCTCTATATTAAGCTATTTTTAAAATCTGTGTTGCAATGTTTCCTCATTACAAACATACCTGGAGTTGTGTTTTGTTTCATTCACACTTTTAGCACAAAAAACCTGCATATTTAAGCCATGTCCTTCTCTCAAAACCACTGATAATGGTAAAAACACATACTATCCAGAGCTTCACTATGTTTTTCAACTCCATATACCTTCACTAGAATAATTTTAGCATTGGATATGCCCAACTTTGAAGCTACAGCAATTCTTCTAGCCTTGTTGAAATGTCGTCGCTTCTCGGTACATCAGAAGATACACTGCCTGGCCAAAAAAAAAGTCGCCACCTGGATTTAACTAATGTTTCTGGGGTTGGTGCATTTGGTCAAGTTTAGGTTCAGCAACAGTTTGTGCTCAAAGAATGAGGTCAGCTGACTACCTGAATAGACTGAATGACCAGGTTATTCCATCAGTGGATTTTTTTTTCTTCCCCGATGGCAGGGGCATATTCCAAGATGACAATACCAGGATTCATCGAGTTCAAATTGTGAAAGAGTGGTTCAGGGAGCATGAGACATCATTTTCACACATGGATCGGCCACCACAGAGTCCAGACTTTAACCCCATTGAGAATCTTTGGGATGTGCTGGAGAAGGCTTTGTGCAGCGGTCAGACTCGACCGTCATCAATGCAAGATCTTGGTGAAAAATGAATGCAACACTAGATGGAAATAAATCTTGTGGCATTGCAGAAGCGAAATCGAAACACCAAATGTGTGCCGCAATCAAAGTGGTCCAACGAAATATTAGTGTGACCTTTTTTTTTTTTTTTTTTTTTTTCAAGCAGTATATTATAGACTTTCTTTGGCAATCTCAACTGAACATAGTATAATTTTTATTTTTTATTTTTTTTTTTGAAAGGGAAATGTATTGTTATTCAAGTCTATTGCAATATATAGCAGTTCAATATAGGCAACAAATAGCTGTTAACTTTAAAACTACCACTGAATGACATCACAAGGTGTAATAGAACATTTTGAATGTTGATGATGTTGACAGACGAGGGTTATTCAAACTCCAGATACTCTAGATATGGTTTGGATGAGGTAACAACTTTATGACATGGCTTACAGGAGTCAATTTTGTGTAATATAGGACCTTAAATAAACCCAATGTCACATGTAGCAAGGTTATATGTAGATTTGCATTTGCAGTTAGTGCCGGAATTAGCATGCATGCTATCAACCACATTATAAACATTTCTTAAATCTAACATTATGCTGGACCACAACAGGCAATAAAAGAAAAATATAGCAAGTCACAACCGTTTGACTATGTAATTTTAGTTTTATTTCATGCAGCACCACAAATCCTGCATACTTTAGTTAGCTTATATAAGTTAGATATTGGCCAGTATTCCTCATAGCCAAATGTAGCAAAAATAAACAACGACCATTTGGCTACGCTGTCTGCAAACGCCATAATTACTGTTTTTATTTTGCTGCCTCATTAAAATGAATGCAATAGAATGTTTACAACAGTATCAGGCTGCGTGCACAGATATTCTTAACACGTAACACCTGGAAGGCTCTATATAACTTTCTTAAACTTACCATATCTGTACTCGCTAATGGAATCCTCAATTTAGTCGTCTCAATCGGGCTAATTTATGCCCATGACAAGTTCCTTCTTTATTAAAAACACACTGCGACCACGGTTCAATTAGTTTAGTTTGGACAAAGTAAAACTAACGAGCTTCATTTAACCACCAGTTCTGCGTTATTCACCCGAGAAACACCTTAGCGCGCACAAACGGAAAAACGTGTCTTTGAAATGCTAATGCCGCCTTCAATTAGCATAAATAAGAGTGCTCCCTGTGCTATTGTGAGTCTGTGTGTTGAACAAATGAGGCCTGATTTACTTAAGAGGCTCTGATTAAGGAGTGGAATGATAATGTGGAAGGTAGCGGTCTCTGGTGAGGTGTGCCGCGTTGGTGGAAAGTAAAAGTGTGCGCATTAGGAATAAAAGGCGGAGACTGTCCCTGTAGAGCGACTGTAAAGAGAAGTTTATGATGAGTAAGTCATTCTACATGCCGTCATACAGGCTAATGGGGAATGCAAAATAAGCATTGAGTTCACGTCAAAGTTAACCTTGGTTCCAATGGAATTTAATAGTTTTCTTAAAGTTGTTTTGTGTATTTAATCTGTGCAACTAATTTTACAGTTAATTAAAAATAAATGCATTTCCTGAACATAAACAAGATCAACTTTTAATTTGTGCCATTTAACATAAATAAAATCAACAAATTTCTTTCCCCAAAGCCTGAGCTCCAAAGCACATAACCGGTGCTGACAGAGGATTGGCTCATGCAGTGTTTTGTGCACCACCCTCTGGTGCTCAGCAGTGATGAAATGGGATGGCTATACATTATTATGTGTTAATGTTTCCATAGAGAGGATAAGGGCTATGTCCCTCCAACTGCAAGAACAGTGACATGCCAGCTGCCAGGACAATCTACTTCTACACCATGAAGGTCTCCATCCTCCACACCTGAACTATCAACGGACTGAATTCATTAATTAATCACTGGATTTATATCGCACCTTCTCCTCACACCCAAAGCACTTTACAGTACAGTGGTGGCAAGCTACTATTGTCTCCACAGTTGCATGTTAGCATGGTGGTACCATAGTTGATGGTAGCAAGGCCAATCTGTGGCCTAGGCTCCTCCGATCATCACCAACACACTCACACAAGCACTACGTTCATAGCAGGTAATGTGGGTGAAGTAACTTGCCTAAGCATACAACAGTTTTGATACTGGCCTATCCAAGTAGTAACTAGACCTGGCTTTGCTTAGCTTCTGAGATCTGACGAGATCAGGCTTTGACAAGCTGGTATGGCCACAAGGGTAAAGGGAATTATTATTGAAAAAAAAAAAAAAAAAACAACAACAACAATCCACAACTAGGGTTAGTAACCATTTCCAACATGCTTTCACTAGCAAGCTGTTGTAATTAAAGTGACTTGATGGCAGAATGCTTAGAATGAGTCGATGATTTATGGACTTAAAAACAGCAAAAAGGACTTTTACCTGTGACATAACTATCCTGGGAAATTCAAAATTGCTTGTTTTTTGTGTTATCAGAGCTAGGAGACTTACTAAAGAAATATTCATGAATACAAGCAAATAACAACTCCAGGTATGTATTTGCTGAAGGAACGATTTAATATGGGTCCTTTAAACTTGATCTTTTATTCTAATACTTGCCAGAATAAAGCAAGGCATTGTATTATAAAGATTCACTGTGTCATTTTTCTGGTGCTGGGTCCACTATTTGCTTGTCTATATGGAGATCTTTGATAACTTTGCCCTGAATGTTCCTCTGCATGATATTAAACTTATCTCATGGCTTTAATTCAGTTAAGCTGTTTATAATTGCTCAATAATCTGAAAAAAAAAAAAAAAAAAAAAAAAAAAAAAAAAAAAAGACTTGGTAACATCACCTGCTTGTATCCATAAAGATGGTTGCTTTAAGTCATAGTGTGTAACATTCTTGACAAATCAATCTTCATGACTTCTACCAGAAAAATTACATAGTACCCCTTGAAGGAATCAGTTTAATATAATTCATTTCGGCAAGAATATCGACTTTTTATTACATGCAAATCATATTTTCCGAATTCCATCTTTGACCTTATTGAACCTTTTTAGTAACTATTTATTCATTTCAACATCATTAAGCCACTTTTCATGACATTTCCAGAAATCACAACAATATTCTCATCTTTGCCAATTCCCCCTTTACGCAAATAGTTAGTTTACCCCCAACCCACATACTACTTCGAACTTTATTACACTTCTCCTCTGGGATTACACTAGATACTATTTCTGCTGGTTCTTATACGCTGCTTCTAATCACAATCTCCCCAACACTGAGGAGGATTTACACAGACGCTGCTCCTAATTCACCCCCCATCTCCGGAAGCGGCCTCATTAACGCCGCTATGCTAATGCCACACTATATCTGTTGGCAGAGTTAGCGGAGCTGACCTTTGCGCCCGGGCAGAAACAGTCTTCGGTGCTGCAACCACAAATCAGAATTTATGGCCAGCATAGATTTAATGGCGTTTGGGTGCGGAGTGCTTTCTGAAGCTGATCGGCTGTGAAAAACGCTGTGGAAACTCGGGGACAGACGACAAGCGAAGGAGAGCTGAGCGGAGGTTCACAGCAGCGGAAAAGATGTATCTGAACTGAGAAGGGATCAGAACATGCTACTCGAGACACTAAGGGGGTATTACGCCTCCCAGAAAAATGTGCGGGACTGTAGCCCAAGCAGTAACTGATGTTTATTTGTTGACTCACATTTTTTCTCATAGTTTTCTCGTTGTGTTTTAGGGATTTTGGTCATCAATCTATGTTATTTTCTGATCTATTTTATAATGTTTCCTCATCACAAACATACCTCGAATTGTGTTTAGTTTCATGCACATATGTTTAACACACAAACCCTGCATATTTAGGCTGTTAGTGCTTCTTTCAAACGGAAAACAAGCATAAATGTGCAAATACAGGAAGTGCTCCGCTGTGTTTTTAACCTTTATACACCTTTACTAGAATCATTTGGATAATTTCAGCCCTCAAACTGGCAACCTCTACTAAATAAAACCACAGATTTACGACATCACAAAGTGGAACAGAGCATTTTGCGCTTTGGAGATGGAGACAGACTTGTAATAAAAGGTTACTCAAACATGTGTAAATGAAACAAAACTCGACTTTATGTATGTTTTTGAGGAGGTAACGGTATTTTAACATGGCTTAAAGCTCACAAGAGTCAGTTTTGCACAATATAGAACCTTTTGACCCTTGTTAACATTGTGCTTTCTAGATAACAGTTACATAATTACCTCTATGTACGTCATATCTGCCGCCTATGCCCAACCAGGAAGTAGTGGGCACTGTTCCACTGACTTCCTGGTCAAAACTGCAGAGCTGATTGGCCCCACCTCTTATTGATACTTTGCAGCTGTTGTCATCCACGTTTCCTGGGGGTGTCATGCTAACTCAAGGTAATAATATAAAGGAGGTGCTGGGAAAGAAACCCAAACTTGTGACCTCGAAAACGACTGTATTTAGGACTAGTCTAGTATCCACAATCTCCCCAGGTTTTTTGGTCAGAAGAAAGTGACCAGACACCAGTTCATACTCTACCACTTTTTACTGAAGTCATGTTCACACTTCATGGTCTCTAAAAGGCAGAAATAAATACTATGAATACAGGAAATACAGAATATACAGAAACACAGGGATATATTAGAGATACGCTATGTACAATAATACAAAGACCATGGCACTTTCTTGCCTAAAGTAAAAAAAATTCCGGGTGTCTGTGAACACACCTTGACCGGCAGCAGAGTACAGTGAAAATGCTAGTCCTTGAATGCATCACTGGAGCAAGTTACGCAACAGCAATATGAACACAAAAGAAACAGAACTAATTAAGGCCAGATTGATGGGATATGAACTACAAATAGTAATAATAATAATATCAACTTACATTCTCAAGGACACATGAACAATTGAAGATGAAATGAAAGAAAGTCCGAAGTTGGAAAGAACGGCAGGTGCAACTGTCCCAAACATGACCGCGGCTGACGGCTGATGAATCCTGATTGGCTGACGAGTGAGACGGGTCAATCACTGATGGGTTAAGATGGTTGCTGGGCTCGAATGTACAAATAATAATAATAAAAAAAAAAAAAAAAAAATAGCAAAAACCTAACGACAATGTTACAAACGGATTAAAAACAACACAAATAATAGGAATAAAATTACACTCTTTTTAACAGCTACTTTATCTGAAGCTCTGTTACTCATATTAGGCTTTAACACAGTCTGACCAGAAAGAACTGACTTGACACAAAACACATAACACATAAAATTTGCGTCACAACCTACCAAGCATACCCAAGCATTAGCCAACAGTTTTTCACAAGTTGGGAGATGATACTTGGTTTAACCTGGAATTGGTTTAGGAAACCTAAGAATAAGGTTTACAAATTATGTTTAGACATTATAGCTGAGCACACATATAGACACTTTTTTTTCTTTCCATAAAAATCATCTTAAAGAAAGTATCAGCATGTACTTTTGTCTTTTTTCCACGCAACTATCTCTATTTTACATATCCATCCTTATTTTTCCTTTGATGCATCAAATAACCGACTGGGAGAATACCGGCGACTCCTGCGCTCTGATTGGTCATCTTTGAGGGACAAGAAGCAGATTATCGTAATGACAGTAACATATTTAAAGAGCCCCATGACTCTTTTTTGAGATGCCATTTGAATTTACATGATAACACAATTGGCGTTACGGTAATGGAAAGTCCCCAACCACGAGTCTATGGACGGCGATGGCATCCGATGCTGTATGGGTAATGACGAGGGAAAACCATTCTAACATGATGAAAAACATTTTTACATAACATGTTCCCTTTAGATAAACTAACTCCAACAAAACTTGTTCATTATCAGCTAGTGCGTCTTGTTTGTGTCTGATCATGATCCACCCGCTTGATAACATAACTGTATTCATGCATTGTCTGGACACAGCTGGTATGTAATGAACACAAAAATAAAAAAAAATCCAGCAATAACTCTACGGTCAAATTCACCTCATCTCTCCATACGACCCCCGCTGTGCTCCACCAATCACAGCCTGCTGTTTCAAACACTCGCTATAGCTCTGCATGCTACACCACTTATTGATGTGTCTCAGTAAACAATATAAGCAATTATGTTGGGTTTCATATCTGTCGGGGCTATTTTCCAAAGCTTATTCCTGTGTTTATGTGTTGCTCGATACTGCATACATTTTTCATAACACATCGGAGGAAACGCGGTACATAATTCACATGTGCAGATGGGCCACGTAAATAGGTTGACAGACGTTCGCTTCTGTCAAGTTTAATCGTGTGAGGCTTTGGTAAAGGTGTAAGCTGTATTAAAGGTGCTGTAGTATGCATTACACAAGAAAATTACTATTGCCTATATATTTACTGCACAAATGAAAGAAATTCATGTGTATGTAAAACAAGTAAAATGAACTAAATTTCCATGTACATAATGCCATGAGCTGCTGCAGTGGAGTGAAGCAATTGTAACTTAGATTGTTTTCACACACACTGGCAATAGGTTGACGTAAAACAGCATTCGCTCCAAGGTTGGTGCGCTCGGGTCGGTGTGAATTCAGCAGCCGTAGTCTGATTAAACAGCTCCTCCAAGAGCACTCGAGGCAGGTGCTTTCGGAGTGGTTCCTCTTCCACTCTGGAGCGGGGCGAGAGTGCGGTGTGAAAGCGTCTAATGTACTTTCACTGCACAATCCGTGGTGGCAGGGTAAGCATGCAGTTGTAATGGACGCAATTATCTATAACGTAACAAACCTGGGATTTTTGAAACAGCGCTCAGAGGGACAGGATTAGGGATAAAATGAAACAAGTGTGAATGAAGCTAGATTCAACTGCAGGTATCCTTTTGATGAACATGCTTAAATGTTGCATAATGTGTGTTCTTATACGAGCCACGTACCCAATTTTCAAACCATAAGTGAGAAATACTGTGCAGTTTAGTCCCTTCTGTCACTCCAATGTCGCACCATGGCACGACAGAGCATGCAGCTAATGAGACATATATATAGCGTTTGTAGCTAGTGCTAATTCTCAATTCCCATCCCAGAGTGGGCTATTCTGTACCCAAAACAGGTCAAAAAGCTTTAAAACCACAATTTTTGAACATATTTATGACCGATAGCTTGCTCGGTTAGACATCATGACTGGTTCTCATTGAAGAAAGTGTAATATTATTCATTCAGTTATTGTTAACCAAAAGCTTTTCAAGTGTCACCTGCTTGTCTCCATGTTGCTGCTATTGCTTTGCCTGGAATATGTATGTATGTAAGGCATTTTGCTGAAATATCTGATCTGTAGCTAGGTCTTAAGCAATAAAAACTAATGCAAGATAGTTAAGTTTGCGGTTATACTGTGCAACACTCAGGTGACCCAATGCAATTTTCATGTAGACAGCCAGGTGAGGGACCCTTCATCAAGTTACATAGTGCACCTTTACTGTCAAGAACCTGGCCTTTAAGCTACAGATTCCACACATATTGAATTATTATGTTCCCGTCAATTTCCTCCCAGGTATTGTTATTTATGGAGTGGTTGGGCACTTTCTGTTCCGATTGGCAGCAGCTGTAAAAGCACATTTCCAGGCTCCGACTCATTCTTATTCGGACAGAATGCAGCAGAACCAGTTTGCAGCGGCGAGAGAAGTGGTTATGGAATGAGCCAAATTTAAATTCCGCCCCAAAAATCAAAATAGTACTTCACTGTGGAGAGCAGATAACAGTGACGCGACATCCACACCAGCACAGTCGAGGAAGTAACTGCTTTTCTGTTCGTAATATAAAAGTGGGTTTGGGTTAGTTTTTTGTTATTTTTTTATTATTATTATTATTTATTAATAAGAAGATCCATATGATAATACACAGAAAAATATACAGGTGTAAACTCCCACCCAACTTCTCCCTTACCCCAGGCCCAAGTGTACAGGGGTGCAAAATGGTGCATTGCAACCTCATTTAAAAGTGTTTGCACCTTCATTTTAAGCAGGTACAATAATGAGACTTAATGGGAGACTACTATAGTTACATTCATTTGAAACTTGGATGCAACCTCAGACAATTTGGTCTGGACCTGAGCCTGCTTTTCCCAATGTCGGTTTGAGATATTGGTTTTAATTTTAATGATACTTTCCCTGTTTTGGCTTATTTCACAGTTGCTCTGTAAAAGGAGAGAATTGTTAATTCTGCTTTTTTTTTTTTCTTTTTTTTTTTTGCATTGTCCAGTCCAAATGTATTTATTAAGCACTTTAAGAATAACAAGGTTGTTCACACCAATTTACAATATAAATCACTGAAACTGGATTGGATCTCACATTTGTACTTGAAGCTTTCTTACCAAAGTTTTTTTTTTTTTTTTTTTTTTTTGACTTTCTCAAAGTTAGTTCTTAAAGGTACAGTATGTAACTTTACAGAGATGGCACCTGCATGATTCCATGTAAATATAAAGTTAACTTTTGAACATTCTCCATGAAGATAGATGCAATTTACACCATACTCTGGAACATTATAGCCAAAGGAACAGCGTTTCCATGGAGACAAGCAGGTGGAGGCAAGGGAGCATGTCTTGGTAAGTTTTTCAGTGCAATAAAAACATGCCTTTATTTCTATGGCTAAAAAGTTACACGCTGTGACTCTTCCAGAAGGACATGTTAAGTTAAATTCACAGTTACATGCATATACTTTACTGAACTTTTATATATGATAACTCTTTATACTGTCCTTGCCCCAATGCCCCGTTTATGAATCACTGGATTAAGTTGCTAGGTATAAGTTACAGAATTACCTCTACCTATGTCCAGCAGCTTATGCCCAACCAGGAAGCAATGCTATAGTAAAATAAGTATCCTAACCTGTCACTTTAATAAGCCACATTTGAATGCATTTTCAGCTAAACTTTATGTGTTTACAGCAGCACTTCTAAGTTCAAACCAGGATTGAGGATATTCATGGCCTCTTTGTGATGATCAGCCTCCTGCCGTCTTCTCTTTCTTCACAGGGGGAGTTAGAAAGTTTAAGGGAGCTGCAGTAAAGTAGGTAATTGTGAACCAAGTTGAACCCTTGCAGACCTCGGGCTCTTTTGTGCGGTAGCGTGGTTGTTCATATAATCACTGCTTTCTGTTGTCATTGTTGCTAGGCTCATCTCACCTGTAACCTCATGAGAAATATAACCTCCATTTCGTACAGGGTGGGTGTTCCATATCAATCAAAGCACGTAATTAACTCCTACGTGCTTTGTTTTCCTAGAATAGTGAGTTAATTATGTAAGCTGTATGGAGCTCCAAAAGTCCGCTAAATAATAAAAGAAACAAGTCTAACTAACTTCCGTTGTCACAGCAAAGAGCCACGCAACAGTCGGCCCCTCCTATAGACAGCTACAGATTACATTAGAGAGAATGACTACATGATGCTACCAAATCCCATGAATAAGAAAATTTAATTGGAGAACTAAATAAGTACAGAGCATTGAGTTTATGCCGCCGGGGGTGAAAACGGGAGTTGATTGGCAGTATGGTGTTGTAAAAATAACCGATTTAAGATTCCTGAAACATGCACAAATCACTCAAATACGACTTTGAAAGGGTAAGTCAGAAGGGGGACAACTATAACATGATTAAAACAAAAGAAGAAGAAAAGTCCATTTTAAATAATAGGTCCGTTTTAAAGCTACTATTTGTAATTTGATTGGCCAATTCGTCCCTGTTGTATCTTCACACTTCACGACCAAATGCTATCTACATTATTCTGTCTGATTGTGGTCCAACTTTGGCTTAACAGAAAAAGACCAGACACGTGAGCCTGAACAAAAGCCAGGTGAGGGCATAAAGTTACTTAATCTTATAAAAACGTACAGACAGTAGTTTTAAAGTCAAGGCACACTGTACCTTAATTTACCTAAATGTATACTGTGGATTTTATCTGCCTTGTAGGGCCGCTAGCCATGGAACCAAACCACCCACACCTGCTTTAAAATTCAAAAAACATAACAACTGTTATATGCTGTCTCTTGTCCTGATCTCTTAAGGACAACAGATAGAAAGTACCCAGGATTATTCTGGCATATTTACATTTTACATTCATTAATATGCATTGTCTTTTCAAATAAATCTGGCTGTGACTGTGAACCAATGTGTGCTGCCCATATCACAGTCTGAAAACTATTAAAGGCACTGATATAAGGTATTTAAAGAAAAGTGGCTGTTGGAGCTGTCTATGGTGCTAAACAGACCTGTTGCTGGGTAACTGTCCATGGTCCTGAAAACGCTTCTTTTGACCTGGTTAGATGTGCTTAAGAACTGGTTTAGTTTAGTCTTAGTTTAGTCCTGTTTTGAGGAAAGAACTTTTGAATAGATATGCCAAGAGTAATACATCATCACATACAGTGTCATATAATTTAAATACCACAATATAATATGAGAAAGTTTTCAAATTTTCAAAAGGTCCTATATTACACAAAATTAACTCTTTTGAGTTGTTAAATCATGCTGTAACATTACAACATTACCTCCTCAAAAATACATATCTGGAGTTGTGTTTTTTTTCTTTCACACATGTTAGGTATTCTTTATTATTAGTTTGTCTCCATCTCCAAAAAGTCAAAATGCTCTGTTCCACCTTGTGATGTAATTTCAACAGTTACTTTTTATAATTAATTAGATCGGAAATTCAAGGACTGAAATCATCCAAATGATTCTAGTGAGGGTGTATGGTGTTTAAAACATAGTGGAGCACTTCATGTTTTAAATGTAATTTAAATGCAATTTACTCAGAATTTTGTCATAAAGATGATTTTGATTTCATGAAGCTGCTCAGCTGTCAGAGCAATGATCATCTATTAGACAGTGTGAATGAAAGTAATATACAGATTTCTCCACCGCAACTGTCAACAATCAAGATGTTTTTGCGGTTGAACAATTATTTTTGACGTATTTTGTAAAAAAAAAAAAAAAAAAATAAATTTAAAAAATCACTTTTGTTTTGTTTACTCTTTATGTATACAGTGGAGACGCTGAACTAATTTTTATTTCATGACAGTTTGCATGACAGGTTTTCATGTGTCAGTCAAGTGTCAGTTTGTGAAGATTTTGTTGAATAAAAGTAGCAGGTAGCACAAGTAGTACAAGTACAAGTAGTGCTGGGTTCTAAAATGGAATTGCCCACTTTAAGGTAAGAGTTATGGAATTACCTCTACTTATACATTGGTGCCCTTGTTCAACCAGGAAGTAAAATTAAATTTTAGCAAACTCATAACTATAATGTGTAATATGTTTTAAAGAGGAGGTATTATGCAGTTTGTTTGTATTTTTATAGCTTTCTACCATGTTATAATGTGAACTATGAGATTTGTGTCAAAGCTTAGCCCACAATTCTCTATAAATATACAAAAGAGTGCAAAAATTGTACATAAGATCTTCACAAACCTGATGCAATGTGCAACACTGTAGCTTCATCAGCGGTATGGAGACTGACTTAGCATGGAGAAGGTGAAACTGAGAACACTAAAAACTAGTGAAAGTGAAACTTGTTTGTGTAATCCCTCCTGTAATCTATGGATCAGACCTGTAATCCAGGTCTGATCCATAGCAAAAGATGAAGTTTAAATCAGGTGGTAAGAGGATGTACCAACACCGACGTGAGAGCTCCTCTGGACCCCAGTCTGCTGTGCATCTCCAT
Organism: Periophthalmus modestus; assembly: GCA_019594935.1. NCBI lineage: Eukaryota > Metazoa > Chordata > Actinopteri > Gobiiformes > Gobiidae > Periophthalmus > Periophthalmus modestus. Next base: position 16,726,873 of record JAIEZT010000009.1, read on the forward strand.
CTCAAAGCCACTAACCACTCCTTTGAAGACACTGAAGTTCAGATCATAGCTAGAGAAAAAGAAGTAAAATACCCCCTCTTTAACAAAATGTTTGGTCTAACTTGTCATATGCACTAAACGGCAAATTCTACCATATAATTTTGCTCTGTGCTCCAAATAAATGTTAAGATATAGAGATGCTAGAAAGTTGTGGTGCCACTCGAACCCAACTTATAAATGTCCCCAGTGTATGTCCCCAGCATCACCCCTGCATTATTCACACACCAAATTAATTCATTTTTTTCTTATCTTGGACACAAATTAAATAATAAAATCCTGTTTCCATCTTTGACCTGGGCGAAGACTATAAATCTACTCTGACAGCTGAACGGAGCAGAGCCGGTCGGGTTTGTGGCCCAAGTGACAGTGGTATTCCTTTTAACAGATGTGATTATTGTGCCTGGGATGCCTCTGGAGATTTAAACAGCGCTTTAATTAACTGAGCTACTGAACCTGCCTTCGCTCTGAGCCCGCTGCAAAAATTTCCCTCCGCGGAAAATGTGTCAAACGCACTGGAAAAAAAACTAACAGCTCCCAGGCAGGATTTTAATTTGGTTTATTCAGAGCACACGCCTTATTTACACTTGTATTGAATCAAGTCATTAACGCGGCAAAGTTGATTACGTCTCATATTTAAATACTGATAACAGGTTTAGTTAAATGTAGAATTTTAGGTCTGCTGTTGTGATTTTGGTGCCTAGGATCCAGAATACAGTTCAAATGAGCGTGATTGACAGGTGGATTAGCCAATCAGAGGCACGCATGGTCCGTCTGTATCAAATCAAATATGGCTGCTTACGAGATAAAAAAGATACGTCCGATGAGAGAAAAAGTAGTGCACTCGAAATTCCCTGCTATGCACCTTGAAAAGTAGTATCCAACAAAGGCCGCTAGATCGGTTCAACAGACCACAATGCATTGCAAGTGTTGGAAAAACTCAGCAACTGTGACTTGGGATTATGATTAAAACCTTAAAAAATGTCGCTGTGTTGTAAAAAGATAAAAAATGTCCATATCGCAAACATAAAGCAAATAATCCAGTCCATCCTATCAAAAATGTGTATGGTTAGTACTAATCCATAAATGCTTTGATCATTATTTATGACAGACGTTTTTTTAATCTCTTAAATTCAGTTTTAGATTACTTTATTTATCCCGCTGGGGGCAATTGGTTTGAGCAGTAAAAAGCAACACATGCGGTAATTCTGAGCATAAAGGAGCTCTGAGGTCTGTGACAACCTGCGGAAATGGTACAAAGCAAGTTTATTTGTATAGCATAATTCGTACATAAAGTAATTCAAAGTGCTTTACAGAATAAGAAAAAAGGTTAAAGTCACACAAATGAGAACATAAATAATCACAAATAATCATCATAAAATTAACATTAAAAGAGAAGAGTGCAAAATAAAAACCTTTCAGTCATATGAACAACTAAACAGAACTGGTCTGAGCCTGGATTTAATCATTGTCAAAGTCGAGGCCTGTCTCACATCTTCAGGAAGACTGTTCCAGGTTTTAGCTGCATAAAACTGAAATGCTGATTCTCCATGTTTAGTCCTGACTCTGGGCACCAGCAGGAGGCCGGTCCCTGAAGTCCTCAGAGTGTGAGATGGTTCATGTGGCACTAACATGTCGGAGATGTATTTTGGTACAAGGCCATGGAGAAAATTGTTCACAAATAGAGCTGCTTTACTTCCTGGTTCTCGTCAGGATCTGAGCAGCAGCGTTCTGGATGTACTGCAGCTGTCTTAAAGCTCGTGTGGAGAGGCCAGTGAGCAGGACGTTACAGTAGTCTAACCTACTGGAGACAAATGCAAGGATAAGTCTGATTCAAGTCTGGTTTTGACAGTATAACTTTGATTTTTGCAATGTTTTTAGATGGTAAAAGCTGCAGATGTTATTGATTTGACACAGTGTTGCTTTAATGCATAGGTACAATGTAAGTGCATTGTATAAAAATGGTCATATAAGTGGAATGATGAGATGATTTTGCTTTTTCTAAAATGTTCCACAATATGACATTAATCTTCTATTTTGAATTGATTAGATTACAGGTGTTTTTTTTGTTTTTTTTTTGTTTTTATATTGTTCAAAAAACCTAAAAAACATGAATGAATAGAGATAAATGCACAGGTTTGCTGCTCCATAGATCTGACTTTCTGTATTTTAGCTCATCTCCACGCACTTAGATATGTTTAACGCCATACTGTGGAATATTTAAAGCAAATACATCACCATGGAGACAAGCAAGTACTAACCATCCACTAGAAAAGTTTCACAGTGCTCCTTTTTAAGTTCGAGCTTGAGTAAAAGTCGCAAAAGTCGATCTTATAATCTATTTTTATATGTTTTACGTCAGCACAATTTTTCTTACTTTGAAAAAATAGTGATGTACCATATCCAGAGTAATCCTTCCAGCATGTGTTTCAGCACTGAGCGTTAATGGCACTCCGCGGGAACGACAATGGGGGAATTATGGCGTTTTGAAGTGGATATATATTAGATGAATATTTATCAGCGTCTTTATAAAGCCGTGATCAAAGACGGCAGAGTCGGAGAAGATGAGAACTCGCGATGAACTGAGCAACGAAGGAATAATGAATGAATGAATGAATAAACAAGTGGTGACTCGCAAACAAAAAAAAAAAAAAAAAAAAAAAAAATGAGCAGCGAGTTTGGAGATGTTTGGAGCCGGAGGTCATCACAAAACTTCAGAAACTTCACCAGAAAAACAGGAATAAATCAGACCCACAGGTTAATCAGACCATTTTAATGCTGTTTTAGACACACGGAAATCAAAGACAGGGAGTTGTTCTCTCACTTAACCTACTGTTGTTGTGTTCAGCTACACCCCTGGAATACTAAACGGCTGTTCCGTGTCTCTAAAGTAGTAGTGGCATGATTTTTCTCTTAGCGTAACTGGAGTTTTTATCAGGGAAGAGAGACATGCAGTTATTTTTAACTTCTCTGTGCTACGTCTTTTTTATATAATGCATTGGGTTTGACATACATATAAGTAACATATAACTTGCCATCAATGGAAATATGGTGTTTTATCACAAGATTCACATGATTCAGTGCATACCTGCTTTTTGCGGTCTTGTTTTGTTTTGTCCAATCATCTTGCTCTATGTATTAGCTCTGAGGTGGGCAAACTTTTTGACACACGGGCCACAGTGGGCTCTAAAATTTGACAGGGGCCGGGCCAGGATATACATATGTTTATATTACATCAGAGATTTGACATCTAACATGTAGCAAAGCATGAATATGCCAGGCTCATTGTACAAATTGATTTTCCAAATGCATAAATTAAATCAATAATTTGTTAAATATCAGTTAAATAAACACAGCAGAAAAACTTCGACCTTTACCTATTTTAATATAATTTGGTCAAGTTTGGCGGGCCGGATTAAAAAGTCCAAAGAGCTATGTATGGCCCCCGGGTCGTAGTTTGCCCATATCTGTATCAGCTCCTCCTTATAGCAAAAGTGATCTGCGCTAGTACCCTCCAGGGTCCACCTCAGACCCCTCAAATGGGCTAGTACACTTCATTTTAGAGAGTGGAGAAACTTTCAGACCGTACCGATCTGCTGCAGGAAGAACCAATGGAAACGAGAGATGTTATTAGTAGTTAGCAGTATTAATAATCCCTATATATGAATGTAATATTAGTAGTATTTCATATAGTCATCTTTTTATCTGGTCTCAGTGCCATATGAACCATCTCGCACTCTGAGGACTTCAGGGACCGGCCTCCTGCTGGTGCCCAGAGTCAGGACTAAACATGGAGAATCAGTGTTTCAGTTTTATGCAGCTAAAACCTGGAACAATCTTCCTGAAGACGTGAGACAGGCCTCTACTTTGACAATGTTTAAATCCAGGCTCAAAATGGTTCTGTTTAGCTGTGAATATGACTAAAAAATCATTATGTAATCAGACAAATATAGAAAATAGAACTGCACAAACATGTTACAAAACACATTTGGAATATCGTGTGGACATTTCTTGAGTGTCTGTTCTCTCTCTCTCTGTATTTGCTGAAGTCCAAACTAAACATAAACACGACTGTAAAAGGTCCTACTGGTTGCACAGGCTCCTGAACACACCTCTATAATCCTGTTTGTCAACCATTTGATTGTTCCCCCTGTGTGCTTTGCCTGATTGAATTCCGAGCGGCAGAAAGAGTTGCGTTGTTTGTCACTATTCTTCGATCTGTATTCATGATTTCTGTGCGGACGGACGGCTCGCTCGCTGTAATGCCGGGGCAACAAGCAAACGTGTCAAATGGGCGGTGTAATTGCACGGGGCGCTGTGTACCTGTGATTAGAAAATGTGTTGGTGGAAGCAGCTGATGACGGGGACAAATCAGAGGCATCCTTCACGATAAAGCCACCTTCTTAGAGATACTTCAGCTGTGAAAGTCATCAGAAGAGTGTAGGTAATAATTACTTTAGACTGCGCTTGATACATTTTGGTTAGGTTCTTTGGTAAAGGCTCATTCTGTCTATCATTTCACAATTCATTGTTAACCTGCTTTAGGAGTTTTGGTTACTTCCTGTAGTTTTGGCTACTTCCTGTACTTTTCGTTAGAAGTGTAGCATGATGGTGTTGTTATGGCGTTCTTTACCCTAAATCTTTACTTGTATTGTTATGGATCTCTTTACCTTAAATGTTTATTCATGGAGATGTCGGCCGGTGTTGCACTCAACCTTCATAATACCATCTGTTGTCCAGCGGCCTCGAGCCACTTGGACTAGACTAAACTGGTTTTCGTGTACTATTGTTTTGATGGTATAAATACACCAGGAGTCACTGACGTTTTTGAAACTGAGAGCTACTTCATAGGTACTGAGTCATACGAAGGGCTAGTAGTTTGATTCACTCTTCTGAAAAAACACATTTGCTCAGTTTGCCTTTAGTTATACATTATTAATAAAGATTAAAGATGATCATCTATGTGAAGACACTGATCATGTTATCAGAATCAGAGAATCAGAATCAGAATCACTTTTATTGATCCCCGAAGGGAAATTCTCTTAGTTAACAGATGCCACAACCACAGGATAGAATTGTAAGAATCAGAATAAGAATAAAAAGTCATTTAAATAAGAATAAAAATTTGTGCAATAAAAATAAAGTGTCAAATAAGAATAAATAATAATGATAATGATAATAATGATTTCTCACAATTATCAACAATGACAGCAAGGTGAGAAACAGAGATCAGTTTTCTGCACTTTAACTTTATTAATCTCAGTAATTGCTAACTTTTCAGATGATCACTTACATCACTACATCTCATAGAAAAAATGTCCCATTTTCACCAGCCAAGGACAAACCTCTTCAACAAAACATAAACTATGTTGCACCACGTTTCAAAAAGTTTTCAATTATATAATGTTAAAGAAAATCCAACTCACATATTTTTAAATAAATCTCATTTGCTTTTTGAGACTTTTTCGCCAGTGTCGTGAAAAAGACTGTGGCTTACCCAAAGCTGCCTTTAGCTCAGGGCTTTTTTCTGCCCGTAGTGCGCCTCCTGGTGGTAGTTAGCGTGGAGTTTTTGTGATACGTAGTGAAGTGTCTCTCCACATTGTGCCATGTGTTTGCCATCGCCACTGTCGCTCCGCAAATGAGAAACACACAGGTTTATTTCACAGACGTAAAACTGCCTTCAGCACGCATCTTCACAGCGCTCGTGAGCTGAGCACTGGTTTTGTCACGCGCACGGTACTCACTTTTGAACTGTGTAGGTCAGAGTTCACCTTAACTTATCTAAACTTCACGTATAATGAACATATTTTTAAGATATTGTCATTTTTAAATCGACATAAATGCAAGAGAATAAAAAAATAGCAATAGAATAAAATTTAATTTTAGATGCAGCTCATTAGTGAGTTGTGCTATTTTTAGAACCAGCCTGAAGGCGACTCATGTTGTCTTTGGGGGGCGACCCGGAGCCCACGAGCACTGTGTTGGTGACCCCTGAAATACACAATACATGTATGTTCATTTGTCAGCTGAGGGTGAGACGACATTTTGTTTGGGACAACACATGATTGTGCACACAACTGAATCAATAAACCAAACTCTTTAATAAAAAAAAAAATAAAAAAGTATTTATTTAAATTGGGACAGTGCATATTAATCAATGTTTCAACAACTGCTACACCATAAATATGCCGGAGTTAGCGCAGGAGCTAAATTTCATCCGTTGTCCTAAGGCAGGATAAAACATTCAACAATTAACTTTACAGTAACAGACAATACAAGATATTAGTACTAATGAGAAAAAAACAGCATTTACAAAGGGTTATTTACAGTAAAACAGTCAAAGCAAGAGTCTGAAGAATCCAAGAAAAAAGGTTAAATCATATATGACTGCAGGACTGGTTGGTTTTCAGCCATTGTTTGAGAACTGTTTTGAAGGTGGAGTAGTTTTCACAGTTTCTAATTTGCCGTGGCAGTGTATTCCATAATTGTGTGCCTCTGATAGACACCGCTGTTTGGCTAAATTTAGTCCTGCACCTTTGTACAATGCAGTCCCCTCCAGTTAAAGCCCTGGCAATATTTTTTTTTTTTTTTACTTATAAAAAAAAAGATTAAAGACAAGACTTCTCTGTTGATTTTATATTTTTGAGGTTTTTACTATTAGAAATTCCACAACAATTTTGGCGTCACGAATGGTGTCTTGTTTCTCTGTTGGCAGGAAAATCTGAAATCAGTCATAGTCGACAATTGCAGGAGACAAAAGCACATCATGGACTGGAGCAATGCCGCCAGGGTCATCCATGCTGAAACAAGGAGCCGAAACACCTGAAGCAGGAAGACAAAAGCTCCTGTCTGACTAAAATCACGGCTAATTCCAAGTTGTGCCTACTTTATTTAATACAATACAATGTGAAGTGTTACTAATAGTTGCATTTACTTGTGTACATTTACTTGATTAACTTATTTTTTGTTTTTTTTGTTTTAAAACTGTTAAACTAAAATACATAGAGCAGTTTTCAGACTTCTTCTTGCGTAATTGCGGCCAACCTGCTTGTCAATGCTTGATCTCGGAAGGCCGGGCTTTGGAATATCAAGTGCCACAGTGAGGAAGCAGGAGCTCTGGTGGAAAACAAGACACTTCACCGAGTATGAAAGTGTTGTGGGTGTGTGTGTTGGCGGTGGTCGGAGGAGCAGATCAGTTTGGTAGCCTGAGTGTGGAGCAGATGAATGAATAATGCACCTTATAATAATGCAGCATTTCTAATTGAGCCTACTTCAGTACTTTTTTTTTTTTTTTTGGCTACTCTACCAACCTCTGCTTACTGTAATAACCTGTAACCTTAAGATAACTCACTATTAGATTACCCATAAAAACATGTAATTCTTAACTGTGTAATGCTAAACCTAAGTTCATTGTGTGTCCATGTGTTCTCCATTTTAAAATTAGATTAAATTACCCACCAAACTTTACAAAATGAGAATATTCAAGACTGTCTGGTGACTGTACAACCAGATTCGGTGCCCACCAAATACAAAATTATAATATTCAAGACTGCAGTGGATTATGTCTCGGCTAAATAACACATAAGTTAAAGGTTGATATATTTGCATTATGTATTTATTTATTTTGATGTTATTCTAGTCAAAGTACTACTAAAATATAAAATGTTAACAATAATAACAGTTAATTATTACTTTTTTTTTTTTTTTTTTTTTTTTTTTTTTCATTTCACCTAAATGTCATAAATTCTCTCAAACAATACAAGTTTATCAAATGTGGAATATATGTAACTATATATTCATTCATTTAAAGTAACTTTTCCCCAGACAGGAGTGTTTTCTTACCTACTTTACGTGTTTCAGCTTCTTCCTTTAACCTTCCTCAGAAGCATTGTGTGATGGTTGGGGTGGGTCTTGTGGGAGAAGCTTACGTCCCCCTACTTGCCTGGGATCCAAAATACACTGTGAGCTTGATCAACGGTGAATCTCCCCTTTTTCAGATGGGCGTGATTGACAGGTGTATTAGCCAATCAGGGACGTGCATGGGCCGTCCATATCAATACAAATATAGCTTTTTGCAGGGGGGAAAAAAAGGGAAAAAAATATATTACACTGCAGATTTCTATGGAATTAAAGACACCAATAATTTTCTTTCTTTTACTTGCTTCACTGAAATAAACAAATGTGATTGCACGATCACGTTTGGGTGGGCCCGAGATGCGACAGAGGGCGTAGCGACCAGACTGATATCCTCTGTATATAAACTTTAGAGAGAAATCATTCTGGATTTGCCAGGCAACTGCATCTCGTGTGTGACAACCTTCCCTGATCACGATTTATGCTCCTTGGATCTTGTTTGCGGGTCTCGATGGCCTCACTGAACCAGCGATGGTATTTGTTGCTTTCAACCATGGCATTTTTCTATAGAAGACATCAGACAAAACTATGTCAGCAGCCACAAGACATGATCACGTAACTTTTCTGTGGAAGGACACAAAAGTTTAAAACTTCCTAACAGAATGAGACTTTACCAAAGATGTATTCATTTCAAATTTGGGCTACATACTGTTTCAACAAATTTAACTTAATCGCTGCTACAGTAGACAATGGCATAACACATTCACCTTTTTATGAGCCAGATTGAACACTATCTAACTTGGATGACTTTGCAAATAATAAATACAGTCTCCATCTGAGGACTTGTCTCCGTATTCGGACGGGACTGCGGTACTCCGGCTCCACAGTGCACCAGGGGCCCCTCTCCCCGCTGCGTCTCCTCTGAATATTCATCATATTTACCAAGCAGATGAGTCAGGCTGAAATACTCGGCTCCAGGCTCCACTCCACTCTATCCCTGCCATCCATCACGTGGACATCACAGCAGCCCCAGTGGTACCCCCCACCCCACCCCCCCCCCCCCCCCTCCCCGTCCGCCCCGTGTCCCTCCCCAGCTCGGAGTCTGTCTTCCAGGGAGAGTCCAACCCGCTCAGGCCTCCAATCAGTCAAGTCCAACAAACTGACTGCACCTGGACCGAGCCTGAGCCAACACTCCAGTCTGCCTTTCTCACTTCTGCTTTGTTATTCGTACAGTAGAGGGGTTTCACATCATTTTGGGATGTTTGGCAAATCAAAGTTAGCTCATTAAGGATCCTTTATTACACAAAATGGATTCATGTGAGCTTTAAGCCATGTTGTAACGTTATTACCTCTTCAAAAACATACCTGTGTTTTGTGTGTTTCATTCACACATGTTTGAGTATTCATTTATCATTAGTCCGTTTACATCTTTAAAAGGTCAAAATACTCTGTTCCACCTTGTGATGTCACGTAGTGGTCGTTTTCAATGTAACAGCTACCTTTAAACTTTTGTTCACAAGAGATTTGCGATTCCAGGGCTGAAATGATCCAAATGATTCTAGTGAAGTGGTATGGAGCACTTCCTGTACATCACAAGGTGTTTCTTAACTCTGCTTTTTAACTGAATGCTTAAATAAATTTTGAGAGTTGTTTAATGGCAAATGTTATTCTTGTAATTTGGTGTTTTGATTCTCAAGACTATTATCCAGTCTCATTTGGGTTGCCAGTTATAATGCAGAAATCCAGTTAAATATAATAATAAACCCAATCTGAATCCTCATCTTCTGATCTGAATCCGCACTACCTAAACTCCAGCACCTCCAGCCAATCATGAATCAGTGCTAGTGCAGCCTCTGCAGCTCAGTGAGTGAATTCTGGAGGTTCTGAGCTTTCACACGAGGCCTGTCCATACACTTGAGAAAGAGAAAATGTTTGATGTTTATCTGCAGGTTAAGGCTCTGGCAACCCTGGTTCACTTTTAATTGTAAAACTTTAAGAATTATAAAAGTGCAGGCAGTAACTATATTATGCAAAATTTTCTCAATTGATTTTTATGTAATACCAAATGGTCTTTTTGTTGAGTGGTGCGTATTCCTGTGCAGCTGTCCAGTCTCCGGTCCACCTGCAGCAGCTGTAGACGTGATAGCCTCAGACAGAGCTCCCAGCAGAGCCATCAGAGGAACAGGCTCCACACACTCCTCCAGCACAGGCTCATTATTACTGCTTTATCTCCACATGCTCCACTGCATTTAACCCAAGTGTGGGGCTAAGAGGTTAGACAAGGGAATACCCGACTGTCTTTCCAGGGCTGAGAGGCAACCAGGCGTTAAGTGACTTTATGTGACTTAAATTGAGTTAAAGCCACAGTATGTACCTTTCAGCAAAAGACAGACTAAAATAAAATGTGTGTTTTTTGTTTTTTTTTCGGTTGTGTTTATTGCACACACAAAAAAAAAAATGCTCACAAATATTAAAAGTGGGAATTAATACCGTAACCACTTTCCAGTTAGAGCTGCAAAACTGGGCCTGTGGAGACGAGAGCGAGGGGGCAGAAGGGCGGAGTCTAGTAGGTGTAAGGAACACTATGATTGGTCGCTTCAACCTCTGCCCCTTCAGCCAGGTGTTTGTGATTAGAAACACCCGACTTTAAGCAGAACATTTGTGATGTCACCAACTACTGAAAATGGCAAAGGCAGCACAAACTTAGATTTAGGTGTTTTTGACAAAGATGGAAATGTACCTGGTTTACCTAAACTCAGACAAGACTGAAGTCATAGTCTTTGGCCCACAGAAACATAGAGAAAGTGTTAGCAGTCACCTCCAGTCTCTCTTTCTCTAAAACCTTCAAATCAGGCTAGAAATCTAAGGGTAATAATGGACTCAGACTTGAACTTTAACAACCACGTCAAATCAATAACATCTGCAGCTTTTTACCATCTAAAGACATTGCAAAAATCAAAGGTATACTGGTTTGTACTAAGTTGCCAAAAAGCTCTAGAAATATTACATTGTGTTATATTTAGTTAGTTAGTTAAAAGATTTATTTCAAACCTGCACATACAATTCACATACTAATAATAACAGTACAGACACAAATGCACTCCAATATTAATTTCCAATCCCCTCCCATTCATCACAGAACAACACTTCAAAAATTTAATAGACACTATATTACACATGGCAGACAGACACAACAAAACACCACACTCACATCTGGACAAGACACAGGTATTTTCTCATTATTTCTCTTTTAAATATGTTTTAAACTGAACCAGTTTCCTATAAACTTTCATTTCTTCTGTTAAGCTGTTCCACAAACTAACTACTAACTACTAACTAACTAACTCCACGCAGATACACATTATAAAAACACCATATACACAGTTTATTTGCAGAAAAAGTGTATTTACTGTCTATTTATTTCAGATTATTACTTTGTTTGGTGGGATAGTACTTGTGGCAAATATTTATAATAGTTTTACAACAGTCTAGTGGAAGTTTGTGAAGAAAAGTTTAAAGTTACAGGAAGTGGCACTGAGTTCTAAAAAAAAAAATCCATCTATATATGTCATAAATACACAAAATTCAAAGTTGTTTATTCTTAAAGAAATGCCCACTCCTTGGATTAATATTGCGTAATGTCAAGCGCTGGACCCAACCCTTTAAGCTGTATTGAAATAGACAGCTTAAATATGCGGAATTACCCAAACATGATCTTTAACACAAGCCCTGATTTCTGAGCTATTGAATATGAGTATGTATTCTACAACTGGACCAAAAAGACTCCAGTGACTCAGGGAGAACAGTTGTGGACAGATTGAGGCCACACAAGAATCTCCCAGGATTACTCTCAGATGCCCTGGTTTTAACATTTTATCCGTGTGTTAGCGAGATGTCCAGACTAAGTAGTGACTTCAAACTGCAAACATGAGGCAAGTGACAGATACAAGTGTACACGATGTAACCGGATTATCATTCTCGTCAGGGCTGCTGGGAGTTTACGGTCATTCGGACAAAGTTTGTTCTAAGATCTTGAACTGCATTTGCTCTCAAGCTCTTTGCATACTCACCAGTGAAAGAAGGCCCAGCATTCAAAGTTATTGCATGCTTACATTGCATTGTGTCTTTGATATGAATGGTACTGCACCTGATGCCTGCATTAGAAAAGAAAGGATAGCTCATGCTTTGATAGTTCATGCTTTGAACGGCGCTGTAACAGAGTTTTTACTGTATTAAAAACATGAAAAACTGAGCTACTTAATTTTAAACAGTTTGGATTGGTCCAAAGTTCTTCCTCACTTATTCCTAGTATTATTATCAGTATTCCCATGATGAGTTTATAAGCACTTTTCACAACTTGCAAAGACAAGAGCCATCACTGTAATGTTAATAATGCACCAGAAGAACTTTCTGGTACAATAAAAACAGTGTAACTTGATGCAGACAGCACACAGCGGCCTCATTTTAACCCTAGAACACTGCTTTTACAATATATCTGTTCTGTGGCAAGATCAATTTTGGTTAATTACATGAAAAAAAAAAAAAAAAAAAAAAAAAAACTCAGATAGAGCTTCTTTTTGTCATTTTAGATCCACATCAATTTTTTATATATTTATTATTATTTATTCTAAATATAATATAAAATGAACATAATGTAAATGAATTATCTATGTGTGTTTTCTTTCATTTTAGTCAAAGATTCATACTTTTGGGTTTGGTAAAGAACTAAAACCATTTGATACAAAATGAACTTATTTCTCCAATTGTTTTTGTACTTTTGAAGTGGCGATTTGATGTGTTAGTAAATATTATCATGGATGGAAAGTTAATTAACTAATTAAAGACCCTGTAACAGATTTTGATTTGTTCTTGTCAGAGATAAATGCTCTTTATATCAAGCATTGTGTGGTAAAAGCTGCAGAATAAGACAAAAATGTAGACTGCTACTCATTTTACATATCATTTTCTTTGGTAATAGCTAATATAGAAGCTACTGACAGGGTCACCTTTCTGGTCAAACACACATATTCTTACAAAGAATCATGAATCCAAAAAAAAAAAACACTGCTTGACACTATCCCAGAAAATCGATTCTCTGTCATTGCATTTTCAAAAAGGAAACAACATGTTGACTCTATCCCAGGCAGGTGTTTTTGTGTCATGGTGCAATATCACAGCAGCGGAAAGGACTAAGTGGGCGTGGCTAAATATGTACAATACAATAGAACATGCTGACGACTCATGGTTTGAAATCAGGACCAGACTCTTTCAATACTGTACATCTTGGCATCCAGCATAAAAATAGTGATACAAAAATATAGAGAGTCTTTTATGAGTGTTTCCATCAAGACAAATGTGTGTATTCTTCAGACTGTTTTGCTTTTCATTTCTCCAAAGCCCTGATATTACTGCCACACATTCAGCCCTGTACGACTGTGTTGAGAACGGGATTGATTGATTGATTACGTAATAATAATGATAATACTTAACACTTCAAGATACCTAAAGGCACTTTACATGAGGAGACAAACACATACAGAAGACATACAGAAGAAACAAAAAATGTAATAAAAGGTGGTTTGAAAGAGATGGGTTTTCGAGGCTCGGGAGTGTGGATGTGTCTTTGTGTTTGGGCAGGGAGTTCGAGAGGGTGGGGGCAGTGGAGAAGGCCATGCGTCCCACCCCCCAAGTCGTATGTTTGGTCCAGGTGGGGGGATACAGGAGGTTGGCGTCATCTGATCGGAGAACACAGGCGGAGGTTTGGTGCTGGAGAAGCTCAGAGAGGTACATGGGGGGCATTTTATGGAGGGACTTCTGTACAATGGTGAGGGGCTTGAACTTCATGCACTGGGAGATGAGGAGCCAGTGGAGATCTCTGAGGACAGGGGTGATTTGTTCATGAGAGGAGATGTGGGGGGAGGTGGCAGGCAGCAGAGTTCTGGATGTACTGGAATCTACTGAGGAGTTTTAGAAGGTGAACCGTAGAGTGGGCTTGCGCAGCAGTCGACGCAGGAGGTGACAAAAGCCTGGATGAGGGTTTCAGCAGACCGTGTGAGCAATGTTCATAGTAGACTATCTGATCAAAGATGACGCCAAGACTAAGGTGCCAACGATGAAGAGGGTGAGGTTGTTGTAGGTTTTGGTGAGTGTTTTGGGATCAATCATGATTATTTCCATTTTGTCACAGTGGAGGAAGTTAGAGTATAGCAGGACTTTATTTCAGAGATGCAGTTTGTGAAGGTTCACTGTGTGGCTGGGGTTACTGATTAGTTGGACAGGTAGAGTTAGATGTCATCTGCAAAAACAAGGAACTGAAGGCCGCGGCAAGGGATTATGTGACCGAGGGGGAGAATGTAAAGTATGAAGAGGAGGGGGCCGAGAACTGAACCTTGGGGGACACCTTGAGAGAGTGGAGCAGAGGGGGACTTGCAGTGTTTGATGTGTCAGTGTTTGTCAGGAGATGAACCAAGAAAAGGCAGAGTCGGTGATTTTGAAGGTGGTCTGTAAGTGCGAGAGAACGATGGAATGGTTGATGGTGTCAAAGATGACAGTGAGGTCCACGAGGATGATGATATTGAGGTTGCCAGAGTCGGAGGAGAGCAAAAGGTCATTGGAGAGCTGTGGTGGGAGTGGAAACTGGGACTGAATATTGGTTGTGAGATGAGATTTCAGTTGAATGGCGACTGAGAGAAATGGGAGGTTAGAGATAGGTCGTTAGTTGTTGGGAATGTCGGGGTCAAGTCCGGGTTTTTGGAGAGTGGGAGTAATAGCGGTAAACTGAATTGCGGATGGAACAGAGCCAGTGGACGATGATGGAGGTGATGAGTGGGGACAGAGCCGGCAGACAGGCTTTGACAAGGGTGGACGGGATGGGATCTAGGGAACAGGTGGGTGTTTTTCATGCTATCCAAGAGTTCAGGCAGGTCCGAAGGCGAGATTAGGGAGAAATGAGACAGGGCGGCGTGTTGGGAGGGTGAGGTAGGAGGGAGAGATGGAGATGCTGAGAGGGGGATGCAGACTGATTGGAGACTGGGTGAGGTGGGACTAGTAGGTGGTCCGGGTGTTTTCTTGTATTGCTGCAGATGGTCTATTTGCTTATCTTTTCTAACTGACGTCCGCTGCTTTTCAAGGGATGTCATTTGTCGTGTGCAGATTTCAATGACAGACCTCCCAGCATGACTCCCAGACTGCGTGAGCCGGCTCACACCTGCCATTAAACAACTGTCAGAGCCACCTCGCAAGAAAAAGGAATCATTTCCACTTGAAAAACGTTCTTTGTCATCAAGGCAGCTGTCAGACACAACAACAGGTGGGATTTAACTGTTGAATGTCATTGATAAGAATTCTGACTGTAAAGTTCATAATTTTGCTTCATTATTCCTTAAAGAGGGGTATTACAGTTCTTAGGAGTTTGACTATGTCTGCCTGAAAAAACATTACAAAGTTGAATTAGTTTCAGCTCTTTTTTGACACTCTTTGCTGCTCACTATTCTGTGAAAAGAGGGCTGAGCAGGGAGGGCTGAACACTGGGTGACATCGCACTCGCTTAGTCCACTTCTTAATACAGTCTGTGGGTGGGAGCATGGCGAGTGCTGCAGAGAGCTTCCTGGTTATGAAGGCTTGGGGGAGGAGTCTTGTACAGCTAACCATAAAGAGGGTTTGAATAGGCTGCAAGATCAACCAAAAATGCATGGATTATTCAGAAAACCACCTCATGTTTTTGATGAGGGAAGATTATAACATGATATAAAGCTCAAAAAAGTAGATTTTTAACCTAATTAAAGACAAAGTTTAAATCTTCAGATAGATATAAGGCAGTGTCCACCAGCGAATCTGACCAGAAGAAGAAGAAGTGGCTAGGATGAGCAGCAAAACATCTTCACTCCTACAAGGATTTGTCCAGTTGACAGATTTAAGCTTCGTCTTTTGCTGTGGATCAGACCTGGACGATTGAGGGATTACACATAATACACATTTAGCATGATACCAACTCTTTAAAGAAGATGTTGTGATATTTTTTGTTAGTTATGATGGTATACACTGATTATTATTTAACTTTTTCTCCATTCTAAACCCCAATATTGATCAAAAACGACATAATAATATGCACAAGACCATTGACCTCCTGTTAAAAATTGTCACACTGTTTCCATCTGACCAAAGCTACTACATAATGTTGTTGAATCCTACATATGTTACTGTTTGCATAAAAAAGAAAACAATAGAGCCAAGCCAAGCTATAGTTAACCCCGCCAAGGTATATTCAAGGTATATTTTGATATAATTGAATAAATGCAAGATCAATATGTTTACTGTCATATTGCGGAATATTTCAGACAAGACAGTAGCGTAGTAGATGGAAAAAAAAGTTACATTGTGCACATTTAATTTATATTTTCAAGATTTCATGTCACTCTTAACCCACAGCTTTGTTTTCTCACATCTAAAATATATTTTTCATTCATAACCCCCACCCTCACCATGGCCCTAATCTTAAGCAGAATCTCAAAACTGGGCCCAAACTTTAATCAAAATCTAAGCTTAAATAGGGGGTATTACGCTAAATATGTTTTTTTTTAGCTTTCCGCCATGTTATAGTGTTGTTTCCTCATCAAAAACATGTCTTAAGAAGCTTCAGATATCATCTATTTGAGTATTTCAGCGATCTCTCCCTGTTTGAACCCTCCTTACTGTAAGATTCTGTGCAATGCTCAGTCCAAAACTCTACATTGCCCTTGCTCCCACATGACAATTCTCCATAATTCTACAAAAACATGATACAAAACTGTACACAACAACGTTAGCGGGATGCACGCTCATTGTGTCATTGTGTCATTGCGACAGTGCTCTGAAGGGGGAGCGACTTAACGCAGAGAGCAAAAGGAAGGGAGACTCAAATCGTCCAAAAAGTGAAACTTATAAAACATGTTAATATGGTTTTTTTCAGTAAATATAGCATTTTCAAAAACAACAACAGGTAACATGGTGATATAATTATGTTATGTGTTAACAGTTAATACTCTATTGAAGTAAAATATGCCCCCTTTATTATTATTATTATTTTTTTTTTTATGTAATTGTGTCAACACAGACTGACAATATTGTTTCAAAATTCCTGCACACCTCCAAGAGTTAACTGAGTGATTACTTCTTGATCTGTGGTGCGTTCAGGGCCCAACGGAGCAGAAAGTCCAAGGTGTGTGACCCCGGGCTCACCTGTCATCTGCGTGTGCACTTCACTGACTCTGCTCCCCACATGTCAGTGTCTGCTGGCTGCACACCTCTATGTGACAGAAACAAGAGACGCGGGCGAGCGGACGGGAATACCAACACGTCCATGTACGCTCCCAGATCTCTGCAGACTGCACCAACTTTGGAACTATGTGGTCGGCGGGGACCTGATGCATCGGGAGAGAGGTAAAGGCAAATTGTCTTTTGTGAGATTTTTAGCTATATTACAATGTTCCATCATCAAAAATACCCCTTGTTTCATTATGGGTTAAATCCAGTTATAAGTACCAGAGTTTTCACATGTTTTTGACCAAAATCGCCATCAAACTGTTAAACTCCGTGCTGTAACCAATCACTTCAATACTCCAATATACCATTTGTACATAGATGTAAATAGTGTGTGATTTTGTGATGCTGAGATCTATTTATTTATTTAACAATGTTGACACTTTATTCTTATTGTACGAAATTTTATTCTTATTTAAATTACATTTTATTCTTCTTCTTCTTCTTAAATATCTATCCTGTGGTTGTGGCATCTGTTAACTAAGAGAATTTCCATTCAGGGATCAATAAAAGTGATTCTGATTCTGATTCTGATTCTGAAAATTTGTTTTGGCCCAGTACAGATATATTATATAAGCAGCTCACAAGTCTGCTGTGTACTGTCCTGATCCAATTATAAAACGTTTAAGTGTGATTTATTCACACCTCTTTCACGATTCGTGACTACTCGTGAGTCAGAACAAGTCAGACTTCTGTGAGTGCGACTGAGAACATTTTCTTTGTGTCATTTTTTTCTATATTTTGGCTTAACAAAGCAGTGGAGGTTACAGAAGTAGGCAATATGCAGGTTTTTTTTTCATATTTATTTATTATTTATATTTTATGTAAAAATACAGACTGTTAATAGCCACTATGTCTAATAGTTATCTAATAATGCTATCATCATTATATCTGCATGCAGCAATATCACCACAGAGTGACACAATGTTATCTTTGATTTCTTTCTTTATATAATTATAATTTTGGTACCTCACTATTCTTTTGCAGGTGTCTCTTGTCTGGCTTAAATATAAAAGTGCAAAGACATAAGTTGAGCTCCCTCTGATGCTCCAGTCATTCTATATATTACAGCAACACTTTCAAACTCCAACTTCTCAGGGGGACAGTCAGGAGCTCATAAAGAAGTACCATCAAAACCTTTTGATGCAATTAAACATGAGAAGGTCTATTTAAAAACAATTAGACCGATGTAAGTTGTAGTTTTTCTCAACTGCTTTGGCAGCTTTTTCGACATATGTTCAGTATTTTACTTTTTTCAAAATAAAAATCACTGTAAATAAGAAAGCTGTTACTTGTTGTAGTGAAATGCAGCAGAAAATTACAGCAGAAAGTCAATCGGTTTGTAACAATGGACCTAATTCAGATTACAGTTTACAATGAACAAATGTAAAAAATGACCTCCGTATGTGGTAGATTGTTACAAAATAAAATGCTTGACGAGGTTGTCTCTTTTCACTTCCATTGCCCCAGTAAATGCGCTCTTGCCTGGCCTTTTATATGGACAAATTTCATGACAGCTAAGGTTTAGAATGTTTTTAAAGCGCAGTGCATTTTTTTCAAGTTCACCTATGAAAAATAACAAGGTTGAGGTATGTTTAAAGACAGAAAAAGCAAAGAGAACCTTTAAAGTGTCATCGTCATGTGGGAGAGGAGTCACATGGGATGGCAGCAGCAGTGTTTGAATGCCAACAAAAACAAATATTATTGGTAATGACATTTACCTTGGAACCTTCTTTCAGCTTCAGATTCCGAAGACAAAGAAATAAAATGATTTGACAAGAGGAGGGAGTGGTTTCTCTCATCGTGATCTGAAACAATAGAGGGCTTTCCTTTTTTGTATCTCTGAAGTACACCTGGCTCCCCCTGGAGACTGGCTGTGATGTTGCATGATACAGAGGAGGAACACTTTTGTCCTGAGGCTGTTATTCTCCTCAGACTGTCATGACCGCACTGAGATCTTTGACAGAGGAAAAAAAAAGGCGACTTGGCTTTTGATCACTGCTTTAGAAACGAGGCATTTCTTGATCCTGACAAGGCACACGTGTGAAGTGAAAACCGTACCACCTCGCTTTTAGTTAAATGTGGGGTCTTCTTTTGAGATGAATGTGTTTACAGATGGTTACAATAAACCAATAAACTGAACTAAACCATTTCTTAGTGGCAGGGCCGGGACACCCTAAAAGTTTACTTAGCCTGTAGCCACCACAGGGCCCCCAGGAGCACATACATTTATATTGAAAATAATATAATATACTAAGTTTTATTGGACACAGGGCTTGTATATTTAAAGCAGCCTAAATATCCCTCTAAAACAATCACATGTGTTTTATATCTATAGTAGCAAAATATCTACTGCTGCCAACTGGAAGACATTAAAATCCACCAGAAATGAAGAAAAAATCTCTAGAATTTAAAAAAATCTTGACCCCCCCCTTATATGTCTGTGTACTGTTCTTGTGACTATGGTAGTTGTGGATGTTTTCAGTCTGATGTCGGTCATATAAACACAAATACAATTAGTCAAGATGACGAGAGCAGAGTCATAATGTTGTCAAATGTGAATCACCAATAGCTGAGCCAGGAGGCAATCGGGGGCCCCAGAGACGAATTCAGCTAAGGGACCCCTGAAAGCTAGGGCTGGCCCTGCTTAGTGACTGCATTATGAAGATGAGGTGTTTGCTGTGGTGTTGACAAAGTAAAGCATGGATACTTTGAGGGATCTGATAAAATATTTTGTAGTTATTTCACCTTTTTTTCATTGCTATATAATTCCATTCCAAGTAGTAAACTAAGAATGATAAAGTGTGTCCAAATCTATCTATCTACCATCTCATCTATTCTATCTGTAAGTCCTCTTCCTGTCATGTGACCAAAACAGTGTGTGTGTGAATGAGAGGGGACAAAGAGTGTAGTGTGGCCTCGGGTCTGAGTGAAGGACACTACTGTCACTGCTGCAGACGGGGCGGACTGAGCGTGCTCGCAGCAATACATCAGAACAGATTAGGCGTCCCATTAAGGCTGCAATAAAACCTCCTCCTCCTTATTCAATAAGAGCAGCCATCAGTCTGCATGCCCTTCACACACGCATACACACACACGCACACACCTACACACACACGCGCGCACACACACACACTTTGCAGTCTGATGAATGGATTCATAGCACACTGATTGGTTCGCCCTGGTGCACTGTGGATACTGTGTGTTGTGATGAAACATAACCCAGAGTCACAAATCAAATCTATCTGCTGCAGTTGTAACTCTACAGACTGCAGATAGTTCAAATACAAAAGTTTCAGAAAATAAATAAAGTATCTTAGACTTGGATTGATTTAAATCTTGTATATATGGGAAGAAAATCCATTCAAAAGTAAAACAATTTGTACATGACTTGAATTAGTCATAAGTGTAATATTTCGATTTACCTGTGACATAATTAGTCTCTCCCCTTTTTTGTCTGTGTCTATAGGTAGTTGTGAGCATAAATAAAATAATAATAACACAAAAAAAATAAAATAAAAAATACTATGTTTTAATTATCTGTACTATTTTACTATGTTTTTTTTTTACTATGTTAAGCAAAGAAACACATTTTGTCAGTTCTGCTACTAATGGGACAAGGCCACTGAGTGGTAGAAATAATACCCACACTACACACTTCAATGAAGTGTGCATTTTCTGAAAGTGCATGAAGTGTGAAGTGCAGCACGGCCAGTGCCACAGTCACATCTAAATGTGAAAGAGCTGGAGCACTTAATAACAAATATAAAACTCTACAATACTGTTAAATATTCAGTTTGTACATGACGTCTAAAACAATAAAAACAAGTCAGCAGTAGAAAACACACACACACCACACACACAGACACCACACAGACACCACACAGACACACACACACACACACACACACATGCACATGCACGCACGCACGCACACACACACACACACACACACACACACACACACACACACACGCACACACGCGCACACACACACTGTATCACTGATACAGACTTTCAGATCTGACACAGAGTAACTAAACCTTTCTCTCCTTAAATAACATGTTTCTGAGTCTGTGCTGAGGAAATAATTGTTGTGGGGTGAAAACAACAGCTCCACAGACAAAAATGAGCCAATAAAAACTAGAGAAACACATTTTGTCTGTTATCAGATTTTGTCTGTTATAGTTCTACATCAGTCCCACTCAGAGTATCAGTGTTGAGGGGCATTTTTCACATAAAATGATGTCAGTGCATTTATTTATTTATCTATTTATTTATTTGAGTGGGACAATGCGTATTAATGAACAAACATGAAAACATGAAAGTAAATACACCAGATTAGAGCCAAGGGCTAATTTCCGTCTGTTGTCCCAGGGGCTGGGGTCACAAAAAGGGTCAAGTTAAAAATTGCAACATAACATCTACATCTGAACTGTGGGACGACTGTGGGATTTTGCTCAAATACCTGCAAGAAAACAAAACAAAACAACCAATTTGCAGCAATTTTAGTCTAGTATTATAAGCCAGAGTAAAACACAAACCATACCCTGTACCTTTTCAATTCACTCGAGTCCACAGTCATAAAAATACAGCTTTCTTTCTCATTCTTTAGCCCTGACTTAAATGGACTGTGTGAGGCCAGTGGACTGTATTTCTGTAGCTCCAGGTCCATAGCACTCTGTCTGTAATGAGCCTTCTCTGTTTCCCCCGCTTTCCCGTTTTTTAATTTGTTTCATGTTGGAACAATCGGCCGCTGGAGGGACTTCATTGGATTTCATGTCGCGGAGAAGAGAAGGCAACATTTGAAAAGTGAAACGCGAACGTGGAGCCCTCTCCCCTGCCGAGCTTTGATATATTTTAGTTGCAGCTCTCTTCTGTATTGCACGCCGGGTGGATGTCTTCATTAGAAAGTGAGAAAGTAGGAATTTACAACATGAAAGTGAGAATTGAGTAGCAGTGTAACTTTTGTTTATGCAGGAAATTATCTCTTCTTTTTTTTAAAGAGAGGGTGTTATGCAAAATCGACTTTTTGGAGTTTTCTGCAGTGTTACAGCATTGTTCTCTCGCCAAAAATATGACTGAAGAAGTTTTAGATGTTTGAGTAATCTAGCGATCTCTCCTGAACCCTCCTTAGAGTTAGCTGTAAGATTCTGTATTCTGTATTCAGAATGATACAATGCTACATACATTTCAAAGCAGAATGACCTTTTTTAACACCCATAAGATAATGAACTTTTACACTTAGACAGGTGGAACAACGATATGTTTCCTGCGGGATGGAGACAGAGCTTCACACATGTTAATATCTGGTCTGGGTCTGACACAGTGACACAGATCAAGTGCAGAATAAAAACCTGTCAGTCATATTCACAGCTAAACAGAACCATTTTGAGCCTGGATTGTCAAAGTAAAGGCCTGTCTCACATCTTCAGGAAGATTGTTCCAGGTTTTAGCTGCATAAAACTGACACGCTCATTCCCCATGTTTAGTAATAATAATGCCTTACACTTGTAATGTACTTTATCAAAGCCTCTCAAAGCGCTACACTGAAGTCATTATTCATTCACTCCACAGTTGGTGATGGTAAACTACTATTATAGCCACAGCTGCCCTGGGGTAGACTGACAAAAGCGAGGCTGCCAGTTTGCGCCATCGGCCCCTCCGACCACCACCGGTCCATATGGCACTAACATGTTGGAGATGGACTTTGGTACAAGGCCATGTAGAGACTTCACAAGCAGAGCTGCTTTAAAGTCTATTCTCTCAGCCACAGGAGCCAGTGCAGAGACCTGAGCACCGGACTTATGTGCTCGTACTTCCTGGTTCTCGTCAGGATCCGAGCAGCAGCGTTCTGGATGTACTGCAGCTGTCTTAATGCTCGTTTGGAGAGGCCAGTGAACATGCCATTACAATAGTCTAACCTGCTGGAGACAAATGCATGGATAAGTCTGTCCAAGTCTGGTTTTGACAGTATACCTTTGATTTTTGCAATGTTTTTAAGATGGTAAAAAGCTGCAGATGTTATTGATTTGATGTGGCTGTTAAAGTTCAAGCCTCTTAGTCCATTATTACCCCTAAATTTCTATCCTGATTTGAAGCTTTTAGAGAATATACTTACATTTCCATCACAGTATTCTTGCTCGCACATTTCAATTTTTCCATAAATATACAAAAACATGATGCAAAACTACACAGATCAACTTGACAAACCTGACGCGATGTGCGGTAGTTTCATTAGCGAGATGAACGTCACTCTGAAGGAGGAGGGCCGACAGTAGCGCAGATGGTAGAGCCACTGATCCAAAGGTCACTGGTTTAAATCCCATTCTCGACATAAAGATCATTGCTTGAGCGATCAGATCCACTGACCTACAGGTTGGCTATGCGATTCTAACTCCCCACAGATGAATGCTGTTATTGCGTCTTTGGGCAAGACACTTAACCCTTCTCACCCCCAGCGTTTGTGAATGGGTGAGTGGTTCCTTAATGTAAAGCGTTTTGAGTACTTTGCCTTTAAGGTGAAAAAACGCTATATAAAAATGACTGACTTCGCAGACACAAAAGATGTTAATTAATAGTTTTTTGGTGAAATATAGCATTTTCAGAACAGTAAAAAGGTCACATGGTGGTCTAAATATGTTGTGTGTTAGCAGTTAATACCCCATAGAAGTGTAATAACCCTTCTTTAACAATGCACTTCATTCTGTAACTTATCGTCAAACTCAATCCAAGCTAATTATCTATAACAAGACAACTCAGATTTTCCCCCCAGTTTCTATTTTTAATTTGCTACCCTTCTTGCAGAAAGAGAGAAATTTCCTTTGGTCTCATGTTACAAAGCAGAGTAGGAAACATTTGAAAACGCGTGAATGTTAGGTTGAAGCCCACTCCCCCGCTGAGCTCCTCCATATTTCTTGTATTTTAGCGAGAGCCTTGTTCTAATCCCGTCTGATCTTCTCTGTATCTGCCGCTCAATGAATGATCTCCGTATCTCATATTACCTGTCTGACATCAAATAAAAAGACTCACATAATAACCCTAGCTAGGCTCCAGGGCTTCTGATGTATTTGCAGAAATACAGAGGCTATATATGAGACTCAGAATTACCTACCGGGAGACGTACCCCGGCCGACGCGTTTTAATCAGTGCGTTCTTAGCCGTCACATGTTAGGTAGCTTGTGTGTGCGGTAAAAGTACAAGTAATAATGCTGACGGGAACTAAGAGGGAGTTCGGATGCGCAGGGTTTCTATGTGTAGTGGCGAAAATAGAGGTTGAACTTACCCAAATTATGACATTTTCTGATCTATGTTATAATCTTGTTTCCTCATTGAACACGCAAACCCCGCATATGCCGGCTGTGTCCTCTCAAACTGAAAACACTCTGTTCCACCTTATGATGTCATGTGCTAATACCACTGTGTTTTTAAACCCCATACACCTTCACTAGGCAATTTTAATAATTTCGGCCCTGGAATTGACAATCTTTATTGAACTAAAGCAGAGGTGCTCAATTTTTTTTTTTTTTTTTTAATCGAGGACCACATCTCAAAACATATTTGAAGCGGAGGGCCATAGACTGGTGATCAATGCAGTGCGGTGCTTTATACACAGTTTTGACAGAGCCGTTGTGTATTATTAAGGCTTGAAATACATTCATTTTAGGTCTGTATCACACTGCAATGTGATGTTTGGGGTTATAGTGGTAGAAATAGTTTAATTTGCTGTAAAAAGTTCTGCTTATGAACTGGTTCGGTTGGGCCGGTTCAGCAGGAGGTCTGTGGACCAATAAAAACTGGTCTGAGGGCCACATTTGGCCCCCGGGCCATAGTTTGGACACCCCTGAACTAAAGGTAAAAGGTAACTGTTAATTTGACAACTACCACTGCATGACATCATAAGGTGGAACAGAGCATTTTGAGCTTTGGAAATGTAGACAGACTAAATAATAGACAGACAGAATAATAAAGGGTTACTCAAACATTTGTGAATCAAACAAAACACAACTCCAGGTATGTTTTTGATGAGGTAACAACATTCTAACATGGCTTAAAGCTCACAAGAGTCAATTTTCCTTAATATAGGACCTTTAATGTACTGCACCGTAATGTTCCTATGTTTTAGCTTTGTTTAGGCTTTTTAAAAATCATTGTATCTCATTTTTATTGTCTTAAAAATGTGAAAAAGAGCACTAGTTCATTTTAAACGATTTGCAGCGCTCCAAAGTCCTTCCTCACTTACCGTACACATTCCGAGCATCCTACTTATTCATGGCGATGAGTTTATAAAAGGTTTTGCTGTCACAGTAATGAAACAAACAACTTGCATGCAACTACGTCCTTCCTAATTCTCTTGACAATTAAATGCTTTATAATTAGATGCAAACAGGACACATTTTGCGCAAATACATGAAAAGAAATCAGGTGCATGGCCTTTGTTTTTGCCACAGTTGTACAGTTTCAACACAAGGATCAATAAGACATTTACAGTTTAAAGGCTCTGTATGCAATTTTTCCTCATGTATTTGACCAAAATCTACCTTGCCCCAGAACAGCTGGCAACTCTGAAATTTGTGGAAATCGCTTATAAACTCCATGCTGTGAATAATCAGGATACTCAGAATGCTTAAGGTAAGCGAGGAATTACTTTGGACCTCTGTTACCTGTTTAAAATGAACTAGTTGTGTTTTTCATTTGTTTTTTAAGACTGCTAAAATCGGGTGCAGCAAAATCTAATCAGAATAAATACAATTAAATGCATGTAAATGGTCAAACAATCGATAGTTAATACAATTTTCAGTAGACGTTAAACACTGTCAATAGACGAAAGCTTGAAAAGTCTTAGAATATTTTGCACATTATCCACCTTTAAGGACTATAAAATGAAAAGGGAATTTTACCCAATGTCTAGAACAAAGTGCTCTGTTATGTCTGTTATGACCTATTATTTTCATTTTTAAAAGCCTAGTAAAATAAAATGGTAGGTTGTTCAAAAAGGCTTTAAAATAAAAATAAAAATGCTGTTCAGGCGTGTTGAGAGAGAAGGCCGCCCTATTTTCTCATCTAAAGTGCAGTGATGTGTTTGATATCTCCTGTAATGAATCTGATGGAGCTGTGATAAAGTGCATCCAGTGGATTCAGGGTTTGTGCAGCAGAGGCATGCATGTAAATTATATCAGCAAAATCTAATACTGGTACAAACGAAGCCTATATTCTCATAGGAGAGGCGCTGCTTTTGTTCCCTTGCCATTGCACTTATAATTTAAAGAGGGAGTATTATGCAAACTATACTCTTAGGGTTTTTAAAAATATGCCTGAAGTGGTTTTAGGTTGTTTCCATACTGCCACTACTTAGGCCCATGTAAAAAGATCGTTCACTCCGAGGGTGGTGTGTTTGGGCCATTGTGAACCCAACAGTCGCATTTTCATTAGCATTAAAAGGCCACTCCAGAAAAGAAACAGGTGGTTCAAGGCCGACCTACACAGTCTGCGGTGCAAGTAAAGTGCTCAGAATTGGGTAAAAAGCACTTGAATCATTTGTACTCGTATGAATGGGCGCTGAAGAGCTGCTGCTAGACATGTGGAGGCAATTTGGATCAACTTATATCAGCAACACTCTTTCTCCTTTTCTGTCAAACCTGGGTCTGTCTATTCAGGTGACCCTGGGTCTGCTTGTGCAAGTGACCCTGAGTCTGTCTGCACATATGACCCTGCCACTGTCTGCACATATGACCCCAAGTCTGTCTGCACATATGACCCTGCCACTGTCTGCACATATGAACCTGCCACTGTCTGCACATATGACCTTGAGTCTGTCTGTGCATATGACCCCGAGTCTGTCTGCGAACCTGAGTCTGTCTGCGCATATGACCCTGAGTCTGTCTGTGAACCTGAGTCTGTCTGTGCATATGACCCTAAGGCTGTCTGCACATAGGACCTTGAGTCTGTCTGTGCGATATAAACCCAAGTCTGTCTGCGCATATGACCTGAGTCTGTTTGCGCATATGACCCCGAGTCTGTCTGTGAACCTGAGTCTGTCTGTGCATATGACCCTAAGTCTGTCTGCGCATATGACCCCGAGTCTATCTGCGAACCTGAGTCTGTCTGCGCATATGACCCGAGTCTGTCTGTGAACCTGAGTCTGTCTGTGCATATGACCCTAAGTCTGTCTGCACATATGACCTCGAGTCCGTCTATGTGTCGACTAGACGGACTCGAGGTCAAGACTTTTCTGCTCCACCACTGGCACACATCGCCCTCACGGTGTATTGAGCCGCAAAGAAAAGGCCACAGCGTATAGCACCAGGAACGTGAGTGTGTGCGTATTCACGGGGCTCTGTCCGCTTGAAGTCTGTCGTCATGGAAATATTGAATAATAATTCAGTGGATCAGCTGATGCCTCTCACGTGATTCATGGTGCAGACATTGGTCAGTGAATGATGCGCAGTGCACGTGAACTGCATGTGAAGACTGATCCAAAAGAGACAGAAACAGAACTAAATGTAGTTCTAAATCAGTCCACAGAGAACAGTGATGACAAAATGAGCCAAAATGAGTGTCATCCTTACATCTTTCAGTAATGTTGTGATCTTATTTGGGCATGCTATGTACAGTAGTTTCATTAGCAGAATGAACAGCGATTGTAATGTGGTAGTGCTCTGAAAGGGGAGTGATCTGCAGGGAACGCCAAAAAAAACAAGACAGATACTAAACACTGTAATATGTTAAGAATAAATAATAAAAGGTAACATGTACATCAGGTAAGTGTAATGCCTCAATCATCCAGGTAGGTTCCACAGCAAAAGAAAATTTATTCTGTCAACTGGACAAAAGCTTTACTGAAATGTATTCCCTCTATATCTTTTGCCCATCTAAGAGAACCAAAGTTTATTTTACTATTTCTAAAATGAAATGAAAAAAAAAAAAAAAAAAATGTCTTGTTTTGGCTATTGATTTGTATGAGGTCAAGATATAGTGTTTTTGGCCTAGCAAACAACAATAATCACGGATGGTCTCATGCCCCATGGAAAGAGAGGCCAGAGACAGTGTCTTGGCACATTGTTGTTTTGACCATTATAAGGCATGGAAAAAAAAAAATCACCTGAAGAAACTGTAGGCAGCAGTCACAGAGCCACACTCATATTGGAAATCTCTACAATATTTTCAGTATTTTTGAGCAGAACTAGTCAAGTATCTCAGTTGGTGATGAGATGTGTCTTGGGAAGGACCTTTCTGTAAGTCATCTGGATCAATACTTTCAGAGTATGTTTGGGGCCACATTCACTTAGCCCTGCCCCTATGTGCACTGCTCTCTGGAGATCAGCTGAACAGAGAAAGTCACCACGGTTAATGACACTCCCCAAAGAAGAACATCTTTGTTTTATACTGCTATTCACTAGTACAAAAAAGTCACTGACAGTTGAAAAAAATGCATTACTCTTTTATTTCTAAATATTTTTCTTTTATTTGTTCAGAGCATTTAGAACTGCCCTTCTGATATTAATATGACTAAATATGAACCCTGATTGTACAGTGGTACTTTGAGTCACATGGGTCAAATTCAGAAACCCAGCGGTGTTACCGTCAACATTTTAATACCAGAGATGCCCCAAGTCTAAATGCCATTAAAGGAATAATAAGTCGTTTTCAAAGACAGGGGGCAGTATGTGATCTCCCGAGACCTGACTAGTCCTGATTTCTTCCTGTGGGACTATTTTAAAGAAAAGATTTTTGTGAATAAACCTCAGACAATAAACTACTTAAAACGTAATATCAAGTAAGAGCCATAAGTACTTAAAAAACATATATATATATTTTTTAAATTAGGTCTTTTTTACGTCCCCTAGTTTAAGTAGTGATAAGTTCAAGTGTAAGTGAACAATTATAGCCGTATATATATAGCCAAAACTCTCAGAAGGTTCAGTTTTCCTACGGCTAAAATTTGGTGAGTATAATTTAAGAATTGTAGGAGCTATTGAAGATTTAAAAGTGAGATTTTTGGGCCATCCTGTAGTCTTTTTCGTATCGTCAAAATACTGTCATCTGCTTTTAATCCCATCACTATGAGAAGCCAATGATGATGTATAATAATATAATCCACTTGTATTTGGACATTTGTTCACATGTTCCTGGACAGAGAGAACAGTGTGTCAGTGCTAAACCATTGAGAGGTTAGGTAATTCTTTAGCGCAGCCCCTCTTTTGATTTTTTTTTTTTTTTATCATTATTTACAAGGCCTGTTGTCATGACGACGGTAGAGAAAGCTCCAGGGAAAGTCTGATAGTCCAGACTTTAGGGAGGTGTTGTGCAACCGACAGTCCAGAGACCAAATGAAGATAGTAGAACACAAGAGAAGAACAAACATTATGCATTATTTGTACTGTTACTGTACTGTGGCCTTTAAATATGCTTGAGTACCTTTGCTTTGGCATCTCGTGTTTTAAAAATGAACATAACGGCTAATTAAAGAACCACACAATATTTCACATCTTCAGTGCAGCTCGCCATCTACAGGCTGCAGAGAGAATTACAGTGGGGAAAACAATTAAACTAGCTGATAATGGCTGAATATAAGCATGCATCTGTAATGAACGTGACTTGACACATTCAGTATGTTTAGTGACAGCTCGGAGGCAAATGAATTCTTGCATATGATTACTGAAAGTGTGAATGAAGTGAAATACAACTGCAGGTGTGTTTTTTAGAGGAAGGAATAATGTTATTTTGGTAAAAGCTCAAAAACAAGTCTTTAAAGGGCCTGTACCTGGTTATTTTCCCATGTATTTGAGCAAAATGTGCTTGGCTCCAGTGCAGATATACTGTTTAAGCAGCTCTTGATGGCAAAATAAGTTCACTATCTGCATAATTTATTAAAGCATTGTAAAAAAGAATTGTGCAGTTTGCATTCTAGTTGTCTAGTTGTGCTTAGCTTTACTGTGGTGGCAAAACTCCAGTCTGGTCTTATGAAACTTGCTTCTAAACTCATTAACAGTGAATTGTTAGGATGCTTGGAATGCATAAGGTAATGTGTATATAATATAAAAAGTTTAATTGTTTCCAACTAATACGAGACCCTTAACATAATGATTCAAACATGGTCTCAGTAGTCAGATGAACCAATGCCTTATCTTTTTTATGCCGTTATACAAAGAGCAGACTTCAATCTATTCAAAATGAGCCAGCATTTTGAATGTTGTTTCCTATTACAGAGCCATCAATCCCCTCTGTAGGTTGGGCTGCAAACACGGCCAACGTCCAGGTTATTATGAGCCGAAAAGAGCAAACAGTGTGGCAGTCTGTCGGATATATGTGCCTCAAGTAATAAAAAAGTGGATTGATTAGAAGTAAGAGGGCGTAGACAGAGCAGTGCACAAGGGAGGTGTCAATCAAGAACCCTATTGAGAAATTAATCCAACGCCAGCTAGTTGTTTGGATTAATCACAATGTTCTAGATGTTCAAAGTTCAAGACTTCAGGGACACTGGGACAAAGACTCTTTTACTCGCAAAGGATAGATGCAAGTTGCTTCATAAAGACAGCAACTTCTAATTTAAAGCGATAGTTTATTACTTTATTATTTGTGTATTTGTTTTGATATGGAAGGACCAAGCATGTCCCTGATTGGCTAATCCACCTGTCAATCACACCCATCTGAACTTGGGGGTGATTCAAGTGAAGTACTGGAGAAGCAACAAACCATAAAATTGAAGCTGAAGTGAAAAGTAAATCTGTTTTATTACTTTCTATTTGATTGCATATTATTACGATTTATGGGTTTCAGAATGATGACAATCTAGAACCATTGCCATAGTGATTAGCAATTCAACACCGGAGAACCCACGGGGTCAAATTTGGCCGCAGATAATTGATGCTACCCAAAATGAACACAAAACAAACAAAAAAAAAAGTCTAGTTTCAATTAAAAAAATTCAAAAAGCCCAGAGTGCCATTTCTGGCCCCTGCATAGAGATACCTAGTGGATGAATATTGAACTAAAATGAGCCAGAGTGGTAGTGACAAGTGACACCTGTTGAGCTGGAAAACTACACAAACAAAATTGTCTTCGCAGCAAACCAGCGATTGGTAAAGTTGTGTTGTTGTTTTTTTTTTGTTTTTTTGTTAATATTTTTAGTCATAGTTTGCAGAATTTCTATAAGTATGATTTATATTCTTTTTGGATAAATTAGTGAGCCCAGTGGGTCAAATTTGGCCCCTGATCCTAAATTAGGGAATAAAGGGTTAAAATTGAAAAAGTGGATATTTCAGTGATCATTGAACTTATAGCAGTAATTTAATGCAATATTCATAATTTTCCAAAGAAGAAAAGGGTTCTTGGGTTTTTCAGGGTTAAAACAAAATATATCTTTTGATCGTTATATCTTCAAAATGTTACATATAACAGGAAGCTGAAGTACTACACGTGAAATATTTGGACATATGATCTAAAAATTTGATTGAATCATGTGCTATGAAAGGTAATTTTGTAAAGTTTGTCTAAAATTTTCCACAATATTGCATTAACTTTCTTTTTATTCAATTCGAAATTATTTTATTGGTAAAAGAATATGACAAACACACATTCTTACTGTGAGCACGCTTGCATCTCCACAGATCTGACCTGGCCTGCTCCTGTCCACGAAGAGAAATTTAATGCCACACTGAGGAACATTTCAGTGAAGTAATGGCCAATCTCCATGGAAATAAGCACGTGACAGACCCTCGAACAGAAAAGTTACATAGTGCACTTTTAAAACCTATTTCATTTTAAAGCATCCTTCATTCCGAGCATCCTAATTATTCACCACGATGAGTTTATAAGCACTTTGCACAACTTTCAGAGGTTTTGCTGTCAGACTAATGCTAATAACAACTAGCATGATTTTCAGAAAATAAAAGGGAAAAAATGGGGTACATTGCATTTTAGTCAAATTTACAAACCAGCCCCAAAATAATTTCTTGCTCCATTTCCTCTATGTGTGATAAGCTAAAAATGGTATTTAGAATGGAAGACAGTGCTTGGGTTCCTCTCCTCCTCTGCGGTCCAAACGACGTTAAGAGAAAACATTAGATTTAAAAGTGCAGTGTAATCAGATGGAGCAGGGAGTCGGGCTGAATATAATAGCGGTGCGTTTAGAGACCAGAGTCAGTGCATGCAAACTCCACTGCTTTCCCAATGTAAAACAATCCACCACAGCAAAACCCTGCAGAAAATGTTCCCGGGGAAATATGAGGAAAATCCATTTCAAACGACAATAAACACTCAATTATCGAGCGGGGCCGATCTCCTCTTCAGATGTTTGTGCTGCGTGCTAGCTGCAGTCGGGTCCCTCCTTTATCTTTCCGCTCATAAAATATTCAGCATCTATTGTCCGTATTTTTATTATCTGCGGATTTCATCAAGTGAATCCATTAGTGCAGTTTAACATTACAAAAACCCGGGAGATGAAAGTCCGGCTTCCTTGCATTGACTGCTGTTGGAGAAATAAACCGCATTAGAAGAAAGTATAGCGGGGTTAATACATAAATCGACAAGGCATTTTTCGTCTAAATACCTCTTTGTTCCCCTGGCCTCGAAATGGAAAATGTGCCCAGTGCAAAATTCTAATAAGAAGAAAGTTCTAATTATGAAAAAGTATTATTTTCTACATTAGTGCAACAAAATATTGCTGTGGGGGCATATAAATCCATAATTTCTTTTGAAAAGTATAATTGGATTAAGAACTTTTAAAATACTGGCATAGAATTCTCATAAATGTCTTGAAAAGTTGGTTATAAAAGCTATAAATAATAGGTAATTTTCAAATTTTAAAGGTTATTATATAGAGCTCAAACTTTTTTGTCAAAAAGTCAGTTGGGGTTGGTTATCACACGGGACTAGTGATGTGACATTAGTGAACGATTCAGCTCTTTTGAATCGTTCCTTAACGCTGGAGAACCCAAGAACCCTTTTCTTCTTTGTAAAATTATGAACATTGCATTAAATTACTGCTATAAGTTCACTGAACACTGAAATATCCATGTTTTCAATGTTAACCCTTTATTCCCTAATTTAGGATCAGGACCAAATTTGACCCACTGGGCTCGCCAATTTATCCAAAAAGAATATACAAAGTACTTCTAGACATTCTGCAAGCTATTACTAAAGAGATTAACAAAAAAAGCCACAATTTTACCAACCGCTGGTTTACTGAGAAGATGATTTTGTTTAGGTAATTTTCCAACTCAACAAAACAGCATGTGGTCAGCCATCTTGTCACTCCCGCTTTGGCTCATTTTAGTTCAATATTCATCCACTAGGTGTCTCTATGCAGGGGCCAGAAGTGGCACTCTGGGCTTTTTTTTATTTATTTATTTTTATTTTTATTTTTTTATTGAAATTTGACATTTTTTATTTTATTTATTTATTTATTTATTTTTCATTTTGGGTAGCAGCAATTAACTGCGGCCAAATTTGACCCCGTAGGTCCTCCAGGATTAATGTGACTGGTAGGAAACTCTCTCTCTCTTTTTTTTTTTTTTTTTTTTTTTTTTTTTTTTTTAACAACCAAATCTTTTTCTTTCTAATTTGCCTGCAATTTTATACTGCTTTACATTGAACCAACACAAGAATCAGCACATAAACACAGCAGGTGACACGAGTGAGAGCGTTGGCATCGTAATAATTTAAATTATTCCGAAGAGTAAACACTGTCCCGCTGTCAGTTTGAACCATGTCAAACAAATTTTAGAATTGGTCATTATCTCGGTTAGTTTGTAGATAAAAAGAGATCTCACACTGGCTTCTGTCATATAAATAAATAGTAAATGAGTCAGTCTTTTGAACGGTTCATCGAAATTAATGGATCCAAAAGATTCAGATCTCAGAAAGAAGCCGAAAATCCCATCACTACACGCGGCATAAATGGCGGGGCATGGTGTTGTAATATTGAGCTGATATAGACCTCGGGCTCTTTATTATAACAGTAACTTTTGTAGAGCCTGTATCTACAACGCCTTAATTTTACAGCTTTAAACAGACTTTAAATTAAACACTCGGTTGCTCAAATTCATAGTTAGAACTAAACATGTGAGGAGTGGCAAGTATTTTAAAATGTATTTCATTATTGTTCTTATGACTCCTTTACACATTGCACCTTTATTTACTGGCAAGTCTATAATGATACCTCCCTGTGCTTTTTATGCAAATGGATATCAGTCAGGTCACCACTCCTTCCATCACGTTTCAAACCAGAACCACACATAATCGTTATTGCAGTGACACATGTGAAGGAGCTCATTGGTCACACATCATTTTGAACAATCCATCCACCTGTCATCGTGTCCATCTGAATTTGGGGAGATGCACCAGTAAAACATCTTTGCAAAATATATAAAGTATTGGTAATGTGCATTCTTAATTTCTGCAGCCATCTCTCTGAGCAAAATTATTTGATTATTTATTTATAACAGTAAGACAGCTGCAGTACATCCAGAATGCTGCTGCTCAGGTCCTGGCTGGAATCAGGAAGTATGAGCAAATAGGTCCTGTGCTCAGGTCTCTGCACTGGCTTCCTATGACTTTAAAGCAGCTCTACTTGTGCACAAGTCTCTGCATGGCCTAGCACCAAAGTACATCTTCGACATGTTAGTGCCATATCAACCATCTCGCACTCTGAGAACCTTAGTGAGGACTAAACATGGAGAATCAACATTTCAGTTTTATGCAGCTAAAACCTGGAACAGTCTTTCTGAAGATGTGAACCAGGCCTCTACTTTGACAATGTCCCACAGGGTCAAATTTGGCCACAGTTAATTGCTGCTACCCAAAATGAACAAAAAGAGAAAAAAAAAAAAAAAAAAAAAGTCAAATTTAACTTCAAAAGCCCAGAGTGCACTTCTGGCCCCTGCATAGAGATATCTAGTGGATGAATATTGAACTAAAATGAGCCAGAGTGGTAGTGATGAGATGGCTGACCTGTTGAGCTGGAAAACTTTTTTGGTTAATCTTTTTAGTAATATCTTGCAGAATGTCTAGAAGTGTGATTTTATATTCTTTTTGGATGAATTAGCGAGCCCAATGGGTCAAATTTGGCCCTGATCCTAAATTAGGGAATAAAGAGTTAAAATTGAAAAAATGGATATTTCAGTGTTCAGTGAACTTTTAGCAGTAATTTTATGCAATGTTCATAATTTTCCAAAGAAGAAAAGGGATCTTGGAGTTAAGTCGAGGCTCAAAAAAGTTCTGTTTAGCTGTGCATATGACTGAAAGATTTTTATTCTGCACTCTTCTGCTAGCCACATATTGTGTTAACTATACCATGTTGATCAAAAGCTACGAAGAAAAAATTCTCAACCTAACGTCACTTTCACCTTTTTCTTTTCTAAGCACAGATTTTTATTCATTTCTTCTCTGTTGTAACTTTATCTTGATTGGACAGTGGCTCTCTCCTGCTCACTTCCTCTGGACACAGGCCCTGTTGTGTTCCCATCCAACTGCCCATCTGGAGTGAGTCGAGCTGGGTCGGGCCAGGGGTGAGAGTGGGCTCCCGGGTGGAGGTCAGAGCTGCTGCGCTGGATAGTGGTCAGCAGGTCCCCGCTTGGTGTCATGTGATTCGTCCTCACAGGTCACGTGGGTCAAAGATGGCTGCCGGGAAAAACAGCCCGTAATAACCTCCGAGTCTCTCCCAACAGATGGAGGGGGGGCAGAGGTGATGGAGCAGGGAGCCAGGGCTAGCGCAGACTTTGAGTTCAGGTCATCTGTACTTTTATACTAAGCAAACCTAGCTGTGAATACTTTTAAAACTTAGAAGGGCTGGCTTAAAGTTCCTATATTTAGCAAAATTGACAGTTTTGACAAAGATTTTAAAGGCGCACTAAGGCATTTTTCTGGCAGAGGTTCCGGCATCTGCTGGTCTACATGGAGATGTTGTTTCTTGCCTGGAGGTTACAGGTCAGATCTGTGGATCGAGGACCGCGTTCACAGTAAGAATTCATGTTGATTTAAGTATTGAGTACCAAAAGCAAGATGGATATGTTTAATGCCATGCTGTGGAACATTCCCTAACCACACGTATAAATTTAGCGCTCAAAGTCACTATGCAGCTAACACTTTCCCCTGAAAGTTCACACCTAATTTACTCAGTTTGCATTCATTCGCAGTCATTTCATATACCGTTGGTTTTACACAGTGCCATTATTGTTGCAACAACCTACTGTCTGGATTTGGTTCTATTCATGGGTTTCACTGATTTGAAGCATTTGACATGGCAACAGTTCTTTGTTCTTATAGCAACAATGCAATTCAAATCAAATTTAAGCCACAAGCGGCAATAATGGCCCTCACCACTGTGCGCACGTCCCTCCCATGCACCGGAATTGACTGCGACCACTTCTTAATCATGAACACCCGCGAATCACAACCTCTCCTGAATCGTGACCGCCCCTGTATATAAGCGCAAGGCGTACCATTCTCCCTTCTTGACCACCACCCAGGCCACTATTTATACTTTTCCCCTATGTCCAAAGTGAAGTGTGCCAATTGGCTCATACTGGTGTGGTCCATGACATCGAACCAGCAACCCCGTGCATAAAACAAAAGGTGGTGTAATTGTAAAAGTAAAAGTATCACATGAAAGTAAAATTAATTTTAGTACCTTTAAAAATTGACTTCAAGAGTAAAAAGTAAGTTTTTCACACAGATTTTGAGATTCAGTAAAGCTTCAAATGTACTGATTTTGATAAGGACTGAAAGATAAAGCTGAATTTTGTTCAATAGAAACAACTGAATTGGTAGGGTTTTTTTTTTTTTTCCCCAGCTGTTTTTTATTGCTGCTCAAACAATGAACATGTTAAAAATAAACCCCTCAACCTTCTCAGCAGGTCAGACAATAATAAAAAG
Source organism: Periophthalmus modestus (assembly GCA_019594935.1). Classification (NCBI taxonomy): domain Eukaryota; kingdom Metazoa; phylum Chordata; class Actinopteri; order Gobiiformes; family Gobiidae; genus Periophthalmus; species Periophthalmus modestus. The sequence goes on from JAIEZT010000009.1 coordinate 16,763,935, forward strand.
TACTTTTTCTTTTCAGTCCTTTTCAAAAATATAGTGAAATAGAAAGTATAGATACCTACTCTCAAATGTAGTGAAGTAAAAGGAAAAAGTATCCACTGTAAAATGTACTTAAAGTATAGATACCTAAAACCCCATTTTTTTGGATTTGTTGACTTCGTTAGTGTAACTGGTGAGGGCCGAATACCATATTTTTTTACTAGGATTAGGGCCACACAAAATCATTTGCCTAAAACAGGGGTGTCCAAACTATGGCCCGGGGGCCAAATGCGGCCCTCAGACCAGTTTTTATTGGCCCTCAGACCTCCTGCTAAACTGGCCCAATTGATCAAAGTAGTATTTTTAACAGCAAATTAAACTATTTCTACCACTATAACCTCAAACAGACACAGAACTAAAATGAATGTTTCAAGCCTTATTAATACACAGCGGCTCTGTCAAAGCTGTTTATAGAGCCCTGTGGCCCTCCGCTTTGAATATGTTTTGAGATGTGGCCCTCGATAAAAAAAAAAAATGTTTGGGCAACACTGGCCTAAAACCTATAAATAGAAGGCAGTAAAATTCTACCTCCTGTCAGATCATTGGAAATAAAGTGTAGAACCATATCTTGAAAAGCGATTAATTAACAAAACAAACATGGCAGCTTGCGAGTAAAAAAAAGAAACAAAAAAAAAAAAAAAAAAAGTAGAATTAAAATACATAAAATTTATTTTATTTCCACATATACTTAGATACAACCAGTAATAGCTCAACATCTTCACATTTTATCAAAGTATTGTCAACACTCTGCAGACTGGATTTCTTCCTTTTTATTCCAAATCTAATACATCATTTTTCTCCGTATTTCTTCAGGGTTTAGCCATCACGCTCCTTGTAAAATAAACGATCATCCTTGAGCCACTAAACGCTACAAAAACAAAAATAAAAGTCCCATCTCTCTGTGTGAACCGGAGCCATGTCTGCGAAATATGATATTTTTATGAAGTTAGCAGCACCAGAGCTCAGTTAAATTACAGACGCTTTGACACTTGGCGTATCTCCACAAACAGCTCGCAGTCCTCACCTGAGAGACGCAGCATGAAAAATTCAAGGTTTTTTTTCAAGTACGAGAGGTGCGTTGGATTTATTATTCAGGACGGAGGAATACAATATGAGAGTGCACCCGGGAGTTCACGACAGGAGTGGTGTGCGCGATAACGGAGCAGATACAGGTGTAAAATACATTAAAGGTCCAGTATTATGCTATATGGATTTTTTTATCTTCAAGTCACGTTCTGTATTTCCTATTTCCTTTGGTTTTCAGATCACAACATGCACTTTCACCCTGTGACGTCATCACATGGTAATCTAGCATTTCAGAAAGTGCTTCTTCCATACGATTTCAGAAAACTCTTCTTTTTTTTCATAAAACTCATTGCAGTTCTCAAATTGGTTTCACTGTTAGGCAGCTATTGGATAGTGTTTTCAGTCTCATGACTTATATGCACTCAAATCTATGTTGAAGTATGCTTGATGTGTCCAAAAGTGGTTTAAAGGTAACCTGGCACACTCTGAATTGGTTCTACATATTTATCAACCTGGGATGGCTCTCGTTTTAAGGTATCGGGAGATTGTTGAAATAAATATTCTAAGATAATTGGTTGAAACGTTAAAAGACTGGAACAAGGTGGAAAATTAAACTTGCATTGCATTCCGTTGAGAGAAAAGCATCTTCCCTGTCCACAAATGCACAAAACGCTTCCCTGTGCATGTTTTTCACAAATAAAATAGTCTGTAGTTTCACTAAAATAGGCTGAATATAATGACATCTCCATAATTATTTGTGGTTCACTTCAGAACTTCACCATTGGCTCCGCCCCTACCTCAATGCTGCTCTGTGATTGGTTCACCCACCAGCGGTCAGACCTCATCGCACCAACAGGAGTATGCCAAGGTCGATTCTCGTCAGTTCGTAAACTCACAAATACTGCAAGAATTCAGTTAGTTAGGTTAGTTTAAAGGTGCATTGAATGACTTTTCTGGCGAGGAGGTCAGCCCCTTACTAGTCTCCATGGAGATGTCATTGCTTTGGGTGAACTGTTCCGCTATATGGCATTAGACTTATTTATCTGGCATTTATTTTATTACAGGTGGGTTTTTTTAAATCAAAAATACCTAGAAAAACATGTATCTTTAGGTTAGCGGGGATAACGGATCTGACCGATAACAATAATAGTGGTGCTGCCTGTTTGTCTTCGAGGAGATATATTTATGTATATATGTATGTATTTATTTATTCATTTATTTATGTATTTATTTATCCATTTATTTGTTTGTTTATTTATTATTTATGTATTTATTTATGCATTTATTTATTTTAACAAAGCAATATCACATTATGGAGAAAACAGGTGGCAGATTATGCACCAGGAAAAAAAAAATATATATATATATATATATATATACAAATGGCGCCTTTATAAAGCCTAAGAAAAGGACCTTTAAATGAATTCCTGTAATCCAGCACACAGGGGCTAAGTGCTTTTTCTTGACAGCATTAAACCAAGAAGAAAGTGGCTTTGTGAGTTTGCCAGTTGTTCATTGTGTTCATTGTGTTAGGATCTAGACCTGTAAACCACAACCTCTTATAAAGAAAATATATCACTTTTTACCACCAGCCACTACATTGGTCCTAGTTGCTGATGTAAACTCCAAAAAAAATATGCTTTAATTTTTTTTTTTTTTTTATGTATTTGAACAATGCAGATATATTGTATAAGCAGCTCTTTGGGTCAAAATAAGTCAGCTGTCAATCAGGAAGTGCGCGTTAGCATGCTAGTTTAATTCATGTGACAGCAAAAACTCCGCGCTGGTCTGTAAGATTTGTGAAAAGCATTTTCTGTTCTTTGTCAACTGTTCAAAGTTTGTGAAAAGCCATAAAAAAGTTTGATAGAACCAATCTAGCACCAACTGCCCTGAATTTTGCCATGCCGAACATTAGTTGGCCCAGAACGATTATAAACAAGACAAATGATTCAGAGGAACAACTGTCACGGTTTAACTTCACAAATGTGACGCAGCCAGCTGTTGAACATAAGGTAAGATGGATTCATGCAGCGTTATTGATAGTCCATGTATATTTACTCCAGATGTTTGAATGGCAACTAATTACAAGTCTAGCTCCGAAACTCCCCCCCAAAAAATGCTTAAAGCACATTTTTTGCTTCAGTTAAGTAAAAGCCGCGAACCGGATTTGGTCTTGGTCCGATGACTTCCCACTTGACATTACAAGACATGTATTTCTTTCGTCATATTAACATGTTATGAACCTTGCTCGGACTATACAAGTCTCCACACTGGCTCCCCGTGGCTCAGAGAAAAGTGTACAAGTCTCTCCATGGCCTAGCATCAAAGCACATCTCCGACATGTTAGTGCCATATGAACCATCTCACACTTTGAGGACTTCAGGGACCGGCCTCCTGCTGGCGCCCAGAGTCAGGACTAAACATGGGGAATCAGCGTTTCAGTTTTATGCAGCCAAAACCTGGAACAGTCTTCCTGAAGAGGTGAGACAAGCCTCTACTTTGACAATGTTTAGCTGTGCATGTGACTGAAAGGTTTCTATTCTGCACTCTTGTCTTTTAATGTTCATTTTATGACGCTTATATAGGTTTTCCTTTGTCTGTATTGCAATTTTAATATCTTTCTTATTCTGTAAAGCACTTTGAATGAGACAGTCATTGTTTTATCACTTGTATTAGTTCTTGATGGGTTACCAAAAAAATAAAAAACGATCCCAACTTATCAATACAAAAACTAGTATTGAACCTAGATACTCATTTGCTTAATCGTTTATACCTAGAAGAGTCCTGTAATACCTTTAGTTTGCTTCTAGTGGTTCTCAGAAGGTAGATTTAGAAGGAGTCATTCACTTTCCCTATGCCATGTGAAAGTAGGGGTGGACAAAATTAATACCATGTTTCTATTGCCTTCTATAAGATTGGCTTCATCTTCTGAAAGTTCTCACTGCATCGTGATTGGCTAAATCCAGCTGTCACTTACTCAGAACTTCATAAAGAGTGGTCAATAGGAGAAAGTGGGTGGGGAAGAGTCTCTGTGTTTGAGCAGAGAAATAGTGAATCATAATATGACCACGATGATCTGCTCAGGATGCATCCCTGAGGAGCTGTACCGGGTATGTCCCACCGGGAGGAGGCCCCAGGGAAGACCCAGGACACGCTGGAAGGACTGGCCTGGGAACACCTTGGGGTCCCACCGGAGGAGCTGGAGGACATGTCTGGGGTGAGGGAAGTCTGGGAGTCCCTGCTCAGACTGCTGCCCCCGCGATACGGCCCCGGATAAGCGGGAGAAAATGGATGGATAATATGACCAAAATAGCAGCTTGAAGGATATGATCACGATTACATAAGAAACACATTCTTATCTCATTCTCAAGGACTCAAATCCTTAGGGTGATGCTAACTGTAGGCACTGCTCTGTCTGAGGCTTTGTTAGACTTAAATCTGAGCTTTATTTTATCACAATCTGACCAGAAAGAACTGACTTGGCTGGAACTACAACAGGTCAGAGGATTAAACAAGTCCCTCTCAAATAACATTACATTCACAAGCTAGCTAGCATTAGCCGACAGTTTTTCCATTAGTGAGTCACTCTCTACAAGACCTTGAACGCCTGTGTTGATCACAAGCTCATGAAATTGTGTTGTTTTAAACCCATTTTGTTTTCAGACTATTGTGTGAATTGTGTCACCATGGAAACTGCTAAACATTCAGCCATAGACATACATGCAGAACACCCCCCAGCGTTTGCGAGTTCAAACGCAATTGCAGTGCTTGTGAGAAATATTGCAATTTGATATTTTTTGCCAGACATTCAACCCCACAAATCTCGCCTCGTTTGAAATGTTTCGCCCCATCTCTACTGGAACAGTCCATCGAATATTTTAGAAGAAACTGCAAGGATACAGCTGGTTGTATGCAGTCTCGGGGGGGAAAAGTACCATCTAATTTCTGGTAGATTTGCCGCGCTCTCTTGATTAAATCTCTCTCTTCCTCCGAGTCACATTAATGAATCCATTCGTCTCAAGGCAGCGCGAGTGGCTCCATCTGTCTGTTTGGGGTTTAGCATGCGTACCTGCCGACAACATCTGCTCCCGCACCTGTCCTTGTCGAAACTCCAAAAAAAACTGCGCTACTGTCACTTTAAGAGCACGCCAGACGTTACACGCCGAGAGCTTTAGAATAACAGTCATTCATAAAGAGCAGTGCTAGCATATGGAAAACTGTGCCGTAACTTAGACTCACCATCCATCAGAGGTGTAATTATGATTTTACATTCCAGTGGACTGTAAGGGCTGCTTTGAGGCAGTGGCTTGTTGAAAATTGTGCACCATAAAATGCAAAATGGGTGATTTATGGGTTATTGCTACAATTGCAGCTGCTTTATATTCAACTAACTTAAAGTGCACTGCGTAACTTTTTTGGTGCAGTGTAAGCTACCTGTTGTTGAGATGTTTTTACTTTCCCTGGAATGGTTTTCTCTGATCTTTCTTCATTCAGGCAAACATTATCAGGTGACACTATCAAGCCAAGTTACAAGTCATATCTGTGGAGTGGCGACCCCATAGACAGTTATATAAAAATATATTTATAGCAAAAGACAAAGTTTAAATCTGTCAACTGGACAAATTGTTGTAGGGGTGAAGACGTTTCGCTGTTCATCCAGGCCTCTTTCCTAACAAAAATAGCTTCTTTAACTCCCCTCTCAAACCATTTCTTTTCTCTGGCTAAGATCTGTACCTCGCTATCTTCAAAGGAGTGTTTAGTGGCTTTGAAATGGAGATGCACAGCAGACTGGGGTCCAGAGAAGCTCTCACGATGGTGTTGGTACATCCTCTTATGGAGCGGCTGTTTTGTTTCTCCAATATAACGCTCACTGCACTCTTTACAACACTGAATGGAGTAGACTACATTACTTTGTTAATGTCCCGGGGTATATATTTACGTTATTTATCTGGTCTGCTCCGCAGTAACATGTAAAAGAGGATGTTTAGTGGTCACTAGATGTTTACCAGACGCACTCAATTTCAGAAATCTCAAGTGAAAGTTGGTTAGCTGTTAACTCAGATACCAGTTTTACACTCATTTTAAGTTAGCATAGTTATTTCACTGTCTTATGTTACGCAAAACTGACTCGTGTGAGTTTTTAGCTATGTTATAATATCGTCACCTCCTCAAAAACATACCTGGAGTTGCTTTGACTTTGCTCTTCAGTACTCTAAAATAACATTAAATTGTTGTTTTATATGTTTTATATATTTTAGTTTTACCTTTGGCACAGTTGAGATTGTCAATAGAAAGTCTCTGATATGTGCTAGTGCAGAGGAGGAGTGAAGTACTATCAATGAGGCTAAAACAATAGCTGTAACTTCAAAACAGGCAAATACCGGGCTGAAATGATCCAAATGATTCTAGTGAAGGTGTGTGGAGTTTAAAAACACAGTGGGTCACTTCCTGTATTACCACATGATGTCACAAGGTGGAACAGAGTGTTTTCTGCATAAGAAAAGGACACAGCCTAAATATGTAAGATCTGTGTTGCACATCTGTGAACAAAAATAAAAAAAAGAAACACACAAAACACAACTCTAGGTATGTTTGTAATGAGGAAACAATATTATAACACCTTAAAAAAAAAGAAAAAAGAAATGCAATATAGGCCATTTAATGTTGCATGCTATCAGTGTTCAAATTGCCGTTTCCATGCAAGCAGCTATTGTTTTTAGTCAAATTTAAATAGCTTCTCTCCTCAATGCTCTTTACAGCACCCTCTGCTAGCATCTTATAAATACAAAAATACACTGGCCTGGCCAAAAAAAAGTTGCCACCAAAAAAAATAGGTCACACACTCTAATATTTGGTTAGACCACATTTAGCTTTGATTACGGCATTGTCTCGATTTCGCTTCTGCAGTGTCACAAGATTTATTTCCATCCAGTGTTGCATTCATTTTTCACCAACATCTTGCATTGATGATGGTCGAGTCTGACCTCTGCGCAAAGCCTTCTCCCGCACATCCCAAAGATTCTCAATGGGGTTAAGGTCTGGACTCTGTGGTGGCCGATCCATGTGTGAAAATGATGTCTCATGCTCCCTGAACCACTCTTTCACTATTTGAGCCCGATGAATCCTGGTCCTGTCATCTTGGAGTATGCCCGTGCGATCGAGGAAGAAACCTGGTCATTCAGTACATTCAGGTAGTCAGCTGACCTCATTCTTTGAGCACAGACTGTTGCTGAACCTCGAGTAATTATCTAATAGGAGGCTTGTACGTATTTGCTTAGTTAAATCCAGGTGGCGACTTTTTTTGTTTTTGGCCAGGAAACATAAGGCATCAAGAAACTATACTATATATGATATGATACAGTGTAGGTCTTCAGAACTCTATACACACCATTCTGTTTAGATTCAATCCAAACCACTTTCCTGCCACTTTTATTACATTTAGCTAATTGAATTCTTCCCATAAACCTGAAATGTAATTGACCAATCCGTTTCCATGTTGACCGCACGGTTCTGTCAGCCTGTCCTCTCCCCAGTTTTACGAGGTCAGGCAAGAGAAGGTCCCCCGCTGAGCCCCCGCTGTGAATGAAAAGTGTGGCCCAGAGCGATACGTGGACCCCATTACCGCGCACACCCGTCAGGAGGAGAGGCAAAGTGTCCTCCCTGGAATAAGGCAGGAGAGCGCATAAAGTCAGCCACTGTTCAAATGTGAACAGGCAGAAGCAGGGTTACTGTTTGAAGTGCTGTAAAATGTAAATGAATGAGTCTGGGGAGAGACCTGACAGAGAGAGAGAGAGGCAGGGATCGTTGGAAGGAACGCGCCTGACCTTGTGAGGTGAACACACTCCAAAAAAGTACAGTTTAAAGAGAAGTTAATATGCAAAATCATTTTTTTTTTAGCTTTCTACTATGTTATAACATCATTCCCTCATCAAAAAACATGCCTGAAGAGATTTAAGATGTCACCCATGCATGTTTGAGTATTTTAACAATCTCTCCCGGGTCCGATTCGAACCTCCCTTGTGGCTGTAAGACTCTGTGCGACGCTCAGCCGAGAATTCTCCATAAATATACAAAATCATGATACAAAACTGCACACAGCAGCTTCACAAACCTGATGCGGTGTCGTTTCAGTAGTTTCATTAGTGGGACGCAAGCTGATTGTGTTGTGCTTGCGCTCTGAAGGGGGAGTGACTTAATGCAGGAGCAAAGCTGAGGAGAGTGTCAAAAATGAAAGTGAAACTTGTAAAACATGTTACTACGTTGTTATTTGGCGAATATAGCATTTTCAAAAGAATAAAAGGCATCATGGGGATCTAAATATGTTATGTGTTAGCGGTTAATACCCCATAGAAGTAAAATACCACACTTTTTAAAGACTTGCACAGAGGGACAGCTGAAGAATGGTGTGATAGTACGAAGTGTAATGGTGGAGTCGAACAATTCACGCTAATGAATACCTTTGAAGGTAAAAATTTGCACAAAATCTTTTTTATAATAGCAATATTAAAAGTGCTGTTTCAGATTTTTACTGTTGGAAAAATGTGGAAAAACATAACTAGTTCATTTTAAACAGTTTACAGTGGTTTAAAGTTGTTTCTCACTTACTGTATGCATCCTGAGAATCCTAATTATTCGCTGTCTTGAGATTTCAAATGTTTTTTTTTCACAATTTTCAGTGAAGAAAGCTGTGAATTCACTAATGCCAACAGTGCACCTCCTGATTCTCAGAAAAACTTGGACTTATTTTGACCTCAAGAGCTGTCTATGCAATATCTGTGCTGAGGCAAGACAAAAGAAACAATAGGGACTTTAAATCTGGTTGAAAGGACTTCAGGTTAGCATCAAAAGGACGACATAAATCACAGGCCTCACGGCATAACTACCCGTCATAAAAAAAGTCATTTTTTTTGGCCAAATTGAGTTTTCTACCTCACTCTACTCCCCAAACCCTGCTGCACCTGTACATGTCAGTAGCTTTGGGTTAGGGTTAGACTCACTGTTCAAATGTGAGCAGGCAGAAGCAGGGTTACTGTTTAAAGCGCTGTAAAATGTAAATGAATGAGTCTGGGGAGAGACCTGACACACAGAGAGAGAGGCGAGGACCGCTGGAAGCAACGCACCTGACCTTGCGAGGCGAACGGGAGGCAAACACACTCCAAAAAGTAGTTTTAAGACATAGTGGGACAAGGGAAGAATTGCGTGTAATGTTGTAGAGTGTTGAACAGTTCACGCCATAGAATAACTTTGAAGGTAAACTTTGTACTGTCTGAAAAACGTGAAAAACAGAGTTCATTTGAAACGGTTTTGCAGAAGTCCAGAGTTATTCCTCTCTTGCTGTATGCATTCTGGCAATCCTAATTATTCACCACGATGAGATTTTGAGCAAATTTTCAGAGGCCAGAGTGGAGTCTCAGTCATGCCTGTCCAGGGACTGCAGGTGGAAATTAGTATTTTTGCTATAACCTTTTTTTTTTTAAGGTCAATGTATTGTCGTGCACCGTGCCTGTCCAAATAAAAGCGTACCATACCATAGTTATTTTGAAGACATGCCTATAGAGAGTCCTGACAGAGAGAGGCACGGACCGCTGGAAGGAACGCGCCTGACCTTGGGAGGTGAACGAGAGGTATGAATACACTCCAAAAAAGTACTGTTTAAAGACTTGCATCGTGTGGCGAGTGAAGAATGAGGAGTGATATTTCAGAATGTGGTGGAGTGTTCGGGAAATTGAAATCTGAAGGTAAAATTGTACAACACTTTTGAATACCATTTGATTTTTGAAGCACTTTTTGGAAATCCTTAAGGCTCTTTTACATTGCCTAGTTTAATTACTCCACAGAGTCAGTTTTGTGCCCACACCTGACCTGCTCTGGTGCAGCTACAAGAAAGTGTGTGACAGAAGCGAGTTGAAATGTTGAAATGTTTGAAAGATGGTGCAAATAGGCTGCCCTGCTTCCGTTAGTTTGCACAAGGGCAGCTGTGGTGGCAATAGTAGCTTACAACCACTGAGAAAATATATCATCAGAAACATACCTAAAAATGTCATTTTGCATGTTTGAATAATCTTTCGATCTCCCCCAATCCAAACCCTCCTCAACCCAAGCGAACATCACCCGTGCTCCTGCTCTGTAATTTTTCATGAACAAATAACAGCAGTCTCCAAACAATACACCGCAACTTCACAAACCTGACGTGATGTGCAGTAGTTTCAAAGCAATAAAAGGTAACATGTTCATTTAAATATGTTATATGCTAAAAATACCCCGTCTTTGAACTCAAAAAAGTCAGACTACCTTATCACACAGCGTATCTCTCTTAAAACAGGTGACATTGCTCCTTTCCTGGGGGCTCTAGTGGCTGTCCATCCTGGGCTGGAGCTGGCAGCAAAAGCAGGGCTGACTTTGAGGTAGCACACACAGAATGTATTTTGGGCTGTGGAGCAGATCAATGCGGAGGCTCAGCGGATCGGCCTGGCTTTTGGCTGCACCTCAGAGGTTTGCGCTGGGGCGAAGGACAAGGGAGTAGAGGCTGGCAGGTCGTGTCCTCTTTATCGCCCCCTGCTGTGAGCTTCTGAATCACAGCTTTGTGTTTGGTGCTGTAAAAAGCCGTCCTGTTTGACAATATGCTGCAGTGATGTCTTTCAGAAGGACTGGACAAAGCAAAGGAGACTCAACAAGCAAACATATTTCAGCTGTTTGGAAGAAAACAGATCTTTTTGAAGGCTTCTCCTGTGGTCATCTCAATCCATAGGCCTATATATTGTCATTTTTTATTTTATACATACAGGGATTATTATCAGTGCAGTATGAGTCATAATACCCTGCATGTAATTTAATGTGGTTTTATCCTCCACAAACCAGGAAGTAATAGCTGTTGAGCCCATACCACTCGACAATATGTTACAATGATGTCTTTCAGAAGGAATGGGCAAAGAAAACCAGGGGTGTGGGCAAAAGGGAGCTCTACAAGGAAACAAACAAACAAAACTCTTATATGATACAGAATTTCACAACAGTATGATCTTTTTGAAAGGTTAACTGAATATATTTTAATCCTCAGTGAACCAAGAAGTAATACTGGCTGCAACAATATGTCACAATAGTGTCTTTGAGAAGTATTGGACAAAGCAAACCATACAGAATTACATAACAGTTTCAAGTTTTTTAAAGGTTAAGTGTAAATTGGATTTGTCTTTAAAGGAACTGAATCGTTTTTTATCATTAATGGCAGCTCATAAGGTCAAAATGCATCTAATTCTGAATCGTTTTAATCTTCCTCAAACCAGGAAACCTAGAAGTAATACTGCTGCAAGGGTAGCATGCTAGCTGTTGAAGGCCGTGTCCTCTTTATCGCCCCCCGCTGTGAGCTTCTGAATCACAGCTTTGTGTCAGGTTTCGGTGCCCTTAAGCCCGTCTTGCTCGACAATATGTTACAAAGATGTCTTTAGAAGGATTGGACAAAGCAAAAGAGACTCAACAAACAAACAACGCTGCCAGTCTAAAGAAAACTGAAGGACTCACAAAACTATGACGCTGTAGGGTAATCGTTTGAATGGTTCATCTGTGTACATGTTAATGCATATGTACTGTCTGCAACAACTGGGATCTGTGCTTTTACTCTATTTTACTGCAGTGAACACACGGCGGCACCTCCTCCTCTCAAAGGTGCTGATTCCTTGGGTGCCGTGGAGCCAGAGTACCCCGACAAATCTCTGATCAAATCCCCTAGTATGTGTATTTAATACATGCTCACAAAGGAAATGTCTCTCCCTTCTCAGAGCTGACCTGTCATATCAGTCACTTGCGTATAGGGCTGTCCCGATAACAAATTTTGAAGCACAATATATTGAAACAAATTTATGCCACTGACACAATAGCAAAAGAATAGATTTGAACCACAAAAGCTATTCTAAATCTACAATATTTTGGGAAAAAAAAGGGATGAGCTATAAATAACTAGCAGAATTAAACCTTTTAGTAGTTAGTTTACATCTGTAATGAGTCATAGAAATGATTAATTCAACCTTTTATTGCTTAAATATTATCATATAGCCACAAAAACAACTAAAAGTCTCTCAAAAGTGCACAGAAAAAGTACCCATGATAAATATTGACCCCCCAAAAAATACTGTTCCAGCTTTTATATATTGAATGATAAAAAATTATATAGTATTTATCATGGCAGGCCTACTTGGGAGGAGCAAATGCAGGTCGTGCAGTCACGCTCTCCGTGCGCCAATGGTTTGATCCAGGTCTGTACGCAAAGTTGCAAAATCAGAAACAAAACTTTATATGACTGTAAACGTATTCCATAATCCATGAGACATCCACCTGTTTGGGGGCAAATGCAGTGGACACCTGTGAGATGAGAATGTGAAACTGGTGTGTACTTCCATTTGTGAGGCTTCAGGGCTGTTTTATCGTACCCATATGTAACTTTTTCTTTCTTTTTTTCCAGCTGAGGACCATCATCTTCTCCACTGTAAAGCACTCACATCTCTCTTTGCTGCCTGGTAATGAGGCAAAGATTGCAGACATCACCCACGCTGGCAGTGATTTTAAATGCCACAGTAGCCACAGATAGGTTCAGATGCCGTCACTGCATATGTACTTGTGCTGTCCCACTTTAACCACCAGCAGCCAACTATAGCCAGCGCTAACATAGTGTAGGTAGTGGGAGTCCGACCTGGACACGCCCCCTCGTTAACGCTGCTGTTCTGTTAAGACCGGCGGCAAGATACAGCCCCATATCTGCTGAGAATCAACAGCTCTGATAACATGGACCAGCACAGGACAGCGGTGCTCGGCTCGCGGAGGGGGATTATGGGTAAAGGTCAAACTGAGCGAGACAAAGGAACGCAACCTCGTCATCAATAAAGTGTCATTATAACAGACATGAAGGCCAAGATAAGTACTAACCAAGCAAAGACAGATAAGTGCAAAGGTTATAATAATGGATTTAGCGTGATGGGATTTTCTGTCAAAGACGGTGAAGGTGGTTGATGAAAATTGTTGTTTCAGTATTTATTTATTTGTACTTTGTTTAAATTTATGTATTTATTATTTGACATTTTATTCTGAAACAAACAATTTATCAGTGCCAATAAAATATATAAACATATCTATTAAGATGGAAAATAAAATAAAAGTAATTTAAATGTCATTTCAGCTACATCACTGTAATTGTTCCATTGGTTTTTCTTTCAATCTATTTTAAAGCCTTTTTGTGCCACATATGTAACAATATTTAGTCTTACGTTCCAGTCAAAAGTTTGAACAAACCTTTTAATGTATTTTATTCTTTACTTCCATTATAGAAGTCACCAAAACTATAACTGGACACATCATGAATGTAGTACATAAAAAAATAAGTTTTGAGTTATTTTTCAGGAGTGTCCAAATTCTGAATTATAGTGTAGGTCTATACTACAAGTCCTGGTATTCATATGTTGAATCTTCACATTGCTTTAGGAGCTGTGTTAGGGATGTTTGGGTGAAAGGTTGTTTATATTATAGATTTCTGCACTTTTTAAAATATTGTTGGACACATTAGTATTACAGCTTAGAATGTTGCCTTGGTATTATATATATTATATATTGTGAATTTCTCTGTGGGTATTATGTAAAATTGACTTTTTGGAGCTTTCTACCATGTTATAACTCTGCTATCTCATCAAATCATGCCTAAAGAGGTCCTAGATGTTATCCATGCATGTTTGAGTAATCTAGTGATCTCTCCGGAGCAGTATTCGAACCCTCCTGTCTAAGACTCAGCCCACAAGCCTACGTCACCCATGCTTACGTGTGGCAATTTTCAATAAATATACAAAAGCAGTATATAAAACAATACACTACAACTTCACAAACCTGATGCGATGTGCAGTAGTTTAATTAGCAGGATTCAATCTGTGTAGTGATATTAATTTGAAGGGGAGTGACTTAGTGTGGAGAACAAAGGAAGGGAGGGACTCAGAACTCAGAAAAACTCAACTGAAACGAATTACTCTTTTTCATACGTGGTTTTCGGCAAAATATGCTACATATTAGAAATAAATAACCCAAAGAAGTGAAATACCCCCTCTTTAAAGATGATTCCCTTAGGTTCTCTGGATTTGACCCATCCTTCTCAAGAAGTCTGCCAGACACAGGGACAGAAAAACAAGTCTGTATTTAGTTTCGGATTTGAACCTAGGACTTTCTTGCCTGAAGGAAGACGCGCCAACCTATATGCCACTGCACCTTGTTGTCATAGCAATCTCACCTCAGTTTCACCACCATTTTGACAATCGTTCAAAAAGTGTATGGTCTGAACTTGGCTCTAGGTCAGTGCAAGATATTTTGGACAGTTTTATGAGATCAGCAACATGTCAGAGTAAAATGAGGGAGTCCACTTTCTTTTAGAGATTGGAGGAAAAGAATGTATTTTAAGGTCCAGCTAAGATCAGTGCTGAAGCTGCACAAATGAAGCAGACTTTGGGTTGTGGAGTGGCACACAGAGGGGGACAGTGGTTGGGCCGAATAGTGTAAAAACTTTTTTAGAGCCCGAGCACAAATGTACAAGGAGGGCAAGTCAGCAACTCGTCTGCTTTACATTTGTGCGAGAGCCCCATTGTATTTATATAATTCTGAGGAAAATCACAAAAATTAAGCAGTAAATAATAATGTATAGACAATTAACTGCTATCAAATTTTGAGTGAAGACCCCAAGAAAAAAAATATTGAAAGACGGCTCAGTAGCACCACCTTAGAAATCGATTTACATTGCACCTATGGGAGCCCGGGCCAGAAAAATGTCATTGTGGACAACTTAAGCTTAGTATCAAAAATAGGTCACATCAGAACATGTAAAAAATGATGTTAGGGCCCCGCCCTAAACCGTACAACCCATATTGGATGAAACCCGGGACTGATCCAGAATCACTCATCATAATCTCATAAACACTTCAAATTTGGCCAAAAGACACAAAGCCCATGTGCAATAAAAGGTTATCAATTCACTGTTAAATAAAATGTTGGGCATGGTCAAATGGTCAAATGTTTTCAGATTCAAACTGCCCAGTGTGGTATTTGAGTATTTTAATGACCTGGACTTAATGATATGCAACTTAAACTTCTATCTTTAAAAATAGCTCTGCAGTGGCCCCTGCTCAGTTGTAATGGGGTAGAATTTTTTTGTTTGTCCGAAACTAATGTCATTTGGTACACACACGCCCTGAGCAAAAAGTCTATGGGGACCACACCTTAACACTGATGTGAAGGCGGCCATTTTGAATCTAACTATATAGATGTCCTAAATCTAGCATTTTAGCACTTTAACAAACTTGTCTTAGGGTTTTTATCTGACAGACTATAAAGTAAAGCAGCATCATCATTGCATATATGGGGGCAAAAGTTGTTTAAGGAATTTACATAAGTCTCAGGATGTGGTCAATGAGCTCTTAATGAAGCAGCCATTTTGAAAGCATACACATTCCTGTATCTTTTGCAAACATCAACAGATTCAGACAAAACCTATTTAGCGTTTAGCATTTAGAATATACCTTAAAAAAACAGTCTCCAGTAGCCTCAAGGCCAGGGCACAAGCCTAGTTCTTAGCTTCCCTCCTATTGGTCCCTCGTGCTTCTGCCCACAAATTCCCAACGGAAGCTTGGATAATGAAGATGGTGCAGGAGTGCCATGCTATGGTGGACTCTGTATACATATGTAGATAGATAGACAGATAGACAGACACACATGCCATGTAAATTCCAAATGTGCATGGCGGCCACACCCCCTGATCTTGGCTGAGCTCTGAAGGTAAGCATGGCTGGGCCTGGTTAGTACTTGGATAGGAGACCATAGTGGGGGAGCAGTGGCTTTGATCTCTCCACTCAGAGAGATCGGGAGTCTAACCCACAACCTCCTCACTGAATGGACACAGGGGACAGGATAACCACTCTGCCACAGTCACACAGGGAGAACATGCAAACTTAATTTCACTCCACTCAAGTTTCAGGAGAGGTGATCGTGTCCAATCCTCAGGACATCGCTCTGTTAGATGCTCCAAGAGTGAGACTTCATGTACTGATGTTTGACCTTGGGAAGAGGGACGGCATATGGAAATATTCAAAATAGAATAACAGGTATACACAATTGTTGTGTTGGCTAATCGGGAGAGTTAGGATGTTTAGAAAGAGTGGTTCAGGTCTGTCCTCAAAGTCCCATTGCTGATGGCTGGTAGACCCCTGCACTGTGCCTGCTATGAGCACTGATTGGCTACTAAGGCAATTTGTCAAAGTTTGTCAAAAACTCTTTTCTATCTCAGATTGGATGCTGACACTATTCCCCGCTGTGTCATTGATTGTTTTTGTTCAGCTGGCGTATGATTGGCCACATGTAGAAAGTGGATGGGAGCATAGCACATATCCATGTTTTTTACAACAGCCACGCAGCACAAGAGGAATATACAATCATGGAGCTAACAAAAAGGCATCGTCTACATTATTTATATCATGTTTAGTAAGTTCTGCACCAAATACTGGACACAAATGGGCAGATGGATTGGTGTATAACCTAGAAGAAGTGATGACAACATGATAACAACAACATCTAAACATTCAAATGATAGTAAAAGCACTACTGCGAATAAAAGTGCTGTATTTTGTGGCTGGTTGTATAGCAGTGGCTCAGAGGAGAGCTTTTAGTCATCACAAGAGCTAAAGCCAAACACCTATGGGACAAACAGGAGCTTTCAGTCTGAGGTAGGTTTTGCTAAAGGTAAGAAAATGTAAGTGAAGGAGAGAGGGATCATGTGGGAAACACCACACCCAGGTACATTACAAATTATAGGTTATTGAACATTAACATTATGATTAGCTATGTGTATTATGTGATTAAGGGCTGAAACATGAATGCTCTATTGTATAAACCAGGAGACAGCTAATAATATCAAGTAATAATATCAACTATCAACAGCTAATAATAACTATCAGCAACTAATAATATCAACTATTAATATCAGTTAATAAAATCAACTATCATCAGCCTATAATATCAACTAATAATATCAACAACTTTGTGAACTCACAAGTGTCAGAGAATGCATCTTGTTGTGCTAGATTATATTTTAAGTCTATCTTCATTGCAGACAAGCATACGTATCTCCAAAAGGGCTGCTCTTGATCAAGACTACTTTAACTAGAGGATTATACCTATGGTGCATGTTTTGGGTTAAGAGAAAGTGGAGCGCCCAAAGAAAACCCACCAAGACACGGGGAGAAACATGCAAACTTCACACACAGAAAGACCCAGGCGATCTGGTTAATCAAACCCAGAATCTTCTTGCTGTGAGGCAGCCAATTTGTCACCAACTGCTATTTTTATTTTCATTTTGATTGATTATCTACAGGTTGCTAAGGTGTGGTCTTCTCTCCTTCTCCTTGTCTTGGACTGCAATAAGCGGGGTTTTATATCACTGTTCGGTGTCCCATAAACCTTGGCTAACCCATAGTAAAAACAAGTTCCCAATATTGAACCGAGGCAAGTCATTTCAAGAAAACGGACATGTCTGTCCAGCACTCATAAACAATCTTTATTGACCACTTTGGGCTCTGTGATATCCCAACATAACACACAAGGTTATGGGTTTCTCATACTTTTACTGGTGGTGGCTGAATGTGTTCAAGTGTCCAAAGGTCTCCAAAGAGCAAACCCACAAATGTTGAACCTTATTGTTAGTTGGCGCTCTTGGGGTGTGTTGGCATCTAATTACAAAGCATTAATTGTGCAGGAATCAGGAAATGCTTATAAAGGCATCGCAGTGAATGATTAGGATGCTAGTAATGTGTTAGAAAAGTGAGGAATAACTTTTGTCTTTCACAGTTTGTATAAATCAGATAGGCCTTTAATTTTCTGGCTAGAAGAATAATGAATAATGCCAGCACCTTACACCTTATACATTTGTACTGACAGAAAAGACATGGAACTGTATGCTAATATTGTATGTGGTAAGGCCCAGTAATTATAGATGTTAAAGATCCTAATATTTACATGAAATTGACTCTCGTGAGCTTTAAGCCATGTTAGAATGTTGTTACCTCATCAAAAACATGCCTGGAGTTGCGTATTGCTTCACTCACACAACTTTCAGAAATCTTTCATTATTAGTCTGTCTACACCCCCAAAGATCAAAAATCTCTGTTCCACCTTGTGATGTGATGAAGTGGCAGTTTTCAAGTTATCAGATAACTTTTACCTCTGGTTCAGTAGAGATTGGCAATTCCAGGTCTGAAATTATCCAAATGAATCCAGTGAAGGTGTATGGAGTTTAAAAACACAGTACTTCCTGTATCACCACATGACATCACTAGGTGGAATAGACTGTTTTCTATTTCAGGGAATAACACATCTTAAATATGTAGGGTTTGTGTGAATGTGAAAGAATAATTTGGGCCCTTAAATCATAAACTAAACCAAAACATCTACATTTTGACTGTTTAAATGCAAATTCTACCAAAAAGTCTGACCTACTTCCACATAAATTTAAAA
This sequence comes from Periophthalmus modestus, assembly GCA_019594935.1. Classification (NCBI taxonomy): domain Eukaryota; kingdom Metazoa; phylum Chordata; class Actinopteri; order Gobiiformes; family Gobiidae; genus Periophthalmus; species Periophthalmus modestus. The sequence continues at coordinate 16,782,520 of JAIEZT010000009.1, forward strand.
ATATGGACTGTTCAGTTTGTTCTACTGCCAGACAACATAGAATCCTCCATTACTGTCAAGTTTGTGGCATTGGACTATCCTTCACTGCTTTTGGGGCTACCTGCCAATATCTATGGACCTATGGCAGTCCAGCATTTAGGGAGCATTCTTGAGCTAGAAATACCAAATAAGATGCAGAGAATTACAGTCTTCATTACAATAAATCGTGATTGGTATTTGAATTGAATAAATATTTTACTCCTGCGCCAAAAAAATTCCAATTCTCTCACTCAAATTTAAAAATCAGGCACACACACTACACTTTCATTGGTGTACTCTCATTGGTTTGTCCCACCTTGAAATTACATTCGGTGAAATCAGTACCTAACTGATTTCTACCACATACAGTAGAATAGTGGAAAACTGAAATGTCTGGCTAGGTTAAAAAACACAAGCACCCACAGGAAAAACAACCCAACTGGAAAACCACATGGTCTGAGAAACCCTTATGGCTGTAGGGAGAAAGTGATAATGACTATGCCCATAGGACCTTAATATACAGAAAGGGTTTTGCACTTGAACAGAGAAATTGACTTTTGTTTTCCATGTGGATAACTCCCTTCAGGGATATTTTGTTCACTGCAGTGACCCATTCTTCCAGTGCCTCGGGGCCTGTCAGAAGTAGGGTCCTGGTCAAGAGAGCCAAACTGATGTGGTATTGTAGTTTTGAGAAAGTAGAGCAGATGGAGTAGTAATTTGCAGGGACAAAAAGTACTTTTGTTACACATTATACTGTACTGTGTACAGTATAATGTGTATTAATATAATTGTTCTCAGTATAATATGTAATTATACTGAGGACAGTTCCAGTTAAAATCATATTTCGGAGCATTCCTCACACAAGACATACAAGATTATAGCTAAAAAAAACATTTAGCAAAGCATTTACAAGGCAAGCAAGATAAGGTCCTCCTCTGGTCAGGTTTGTGGAGATGCAAGCCCACTCACTCACAGTAGGTATACGTGTTTTGCAGTGCAATGCACACAACATTTATGTTTTGTTTTTTTTTTAAGTAAATAACATTGCTTTAATATGTCTTCTTTAACTATTGTACTACTGCTGTACATGAGCAGCTTTTGAGGTCAAAATAAGTCAGCTGTGTGTTGCAGATAATTAGAAAGCATTTTATTGTCCAATCAGGAAGTGTAATCAGGAAGTGCTCATTAATGGTACAAGGTAAATGGTCATATTTTTATTTAGCGCTTTTCCACCTTTAAGGCGCTCAAGTGCTTTACGTCAAGGAACCACTCACTTATTCTCACACACATTCATACACCAGTGTACACAGACACTGAGGGTGAAGTGGGTTAAGTGTCTTGCCCAAGGACACAATGGCAGCATTTATCTGTGGGAGCTAGAATCACACTGCCAACTTGAGGGTCAGTGGATCTGATCGCTAGACCAATGATGTTTATGCCGAGAGCATTAGCATGCTACTTGTTGTTATCCTAACTGTAACAGCAAAACTCAGTTGAAAAGTGCCCCACTGCAAACCATTTAAATGAACTAGTTTTGGTTTTTCATGTTTTTAAGACAGTACAAATCAGGCACAGCACCGTTAAGTACACATTTTCACTACTCCTTCCACCACGACTAATTTGTTTTTCGCTCCAAATCAAACAACCTCTACGACGATCATACTGGAAAATCAAACCTACTCTCATGTAATTATTGGCAAGAGTTATGGCGACACACAGCCATATCTGCCTTGAAAGACACCATTATCACACCAATAACCAACATTCCTAATCTCCAATAATATTATCATTGAAATTAAGCACCGCGCCAAATTCATTACGCCCTGACACATTTATCCCAGTTCATATTGCACCATCTGTCGCGTTTTATGAAATTTTGCGACAGGGGATAAAATATTTTAGTGTTGTGTCGCCATGGCGGTGAATCAGTTTGATGGTGACGTGAAGTGTGCGGTGAAATATACAGTGAGATGGCTATGTTTTCCGTAGACTACTATAAATCAACAGGAGCACAGGTCAGAGGCACTGGTTGAACTTGTTAAAGGCCAACACGCTCAGAATAAATGGAGCCAAGTGAAGTGTCTCTGAAAAACCCCAACGTCAAATACCACGGAATAACAATAAGCGGCTACAGGGCTGTGGAGAGGAGGTGGACCTTTGTGAATCTGGGAAAAGCAGACAAGAAAATGAAAATATATTTAGCGATGGAGGCAGTTACAAAGATTTAAGTTTATGTAAGTTTACTGTTTGGCGTAAATGGAAGGGGGGAAAGAGGGGGGTATTATACAAAATTATTATTCTTTTCTACAAGGTGGCCCAAAAGTCACTGACATTTTTAAATTTTCATTAGCTCCTATAATCTGGCCTTAAAAGTACTGGTAGAACAAACCCAGCACCAGGCAAAGTAATGACGACTAAAGATTTACTATGACATAAATTTACATAGGTTTTGCCGTTAATGTACCGACTGCGACTGCACTGCACTGACATGTTAGACAATAACAAAGGTAAATGTAAATGTAACAGGAGAGGGATCCGATGTAAGACCTGACAGAAAATATATGCAAAGTGTGAGGTTAATTCTTGTTAGGTACTCCTGACCAAGGTCCACGGAAGGGTCTTCTTGCAGCATTAATGATACACATAATCCATACACCCTTTACTACACAAATTGGGGATCAGAAATCGGGCACCTCTTAGATGAATATGCCTAATGTCCAAAATATAACTTTGATATAAATATATTTGGCCCGCAAGATCATATCAAATATTGTATTCGAGCTGGCCCACCAGCTGCCGTGCCAGTATAGCGTATTCACCTCTAATACTACGAATCCCAGAATGCTTTGTAAATGCGTTGGCCCCGGCCTCCACCACTTCTGTTGACGCTCATTAGTATCTGCTACCTGTCGCCTCACTCAAATTTAATCCACCTATTTTGAAAAACGTGCAGATGTTGCTGAAAATTTTGCAATAAATATTTACTTTTGCCCGTGACTTAGTCATAATTTTTAATTTTGGCCCTCTGTGAATTTGAGTGTCACCCCTTGTATCGGCAGTAGTAGACAAAAGCACAATATGTCTTCTTTAAATACAGCCTACCCTATATATTTTTCTCTTTTGCCAACATTTCTTGAAAAAACAACAAATAAATGCAATTTTACTGTGGCCCAAACAAATTTGCTGACTATGTGAAAAATGTACTTTACCTTGTTTTGTATTGAATATCTACGACCGTTTTACCCTTCTGCTACTTCCATCTACAAACTGCTGACTCACCTCTGCAGTCTTTGTCTTTCCTCGCTTTTTACTGTAGCATCTGTAAAACTCTCCTGACACAAAAAACATCTCATATGTGAAAATGTTACACGTCGCCATGGCTACTGCAAATCCTGGCCTATCCAGAACTGTCCCGGTGGAACCTGTACACTGTTTGCTCTGCCATATATAATAAGAAGAGAATGGGAGCTGGGCCAGAACACGCTGTGGATATGAGGATTAGGCTGATCCTGCCAAAATAAAAGCTGAATGGGTTTTATCGCGTTCATGGAAAACCCACAGCTTGTGGGAATATTTTATCCATCCACAAATACATCTCCGAGGGGGTGCGGTTGGCTTTGCTAGCTAATAGCATTGATGAAAACTGGCCCTAAAGAAGCTAATATAAAAGTCGGTTAAAGAATATAGTATTTGTAGACTTAAAGGTGCACTGTGTAACCTTCTGGGTAGGGGATTTGGCATAGTCTTGTGCCATGGAGATGCTATTGCCTTAGCTGGATTGTTCCTCAGTATGACAAAATGTTCTTGCTTAAATGTATTCAATTACTGCTGTTTATACTGCAAGACAATACCTCGAAAAACAAACATTTCTCCACAGATCTGACCTGTAACTTGGCCATGTGGTGTGTTTGTCTCCATAGAGATATAATAAAGTGAGTTTTAATGTCATAATCTATCTCAAAATCAAAATAAGTAATTCAACTGAAATTTTAATGGTCAAAATTAGAAGCAAAGCAACCATTTAACATAATTTCTTCTGCAAACAACAAATGAATGTTTCTTATCGTGTAAGTAAGGACTGTGTTCTTATATTAGTTTAACAGTTTAGATTTCTATATTCTCTTTCCATATTAATACTCCTGGACATGTTTAAAATGTGAACTTTGAACATCCTTTTGAATCCTGCTATCAAAACATGAACTGCATTGATAAACCCATAACCACATTTCAAACACAGCGGCTTAACTGAGTAGTACCTTTAGACTAAAGAAAAGACTGAGGGCAAATGAGGGGCAGGGTCTGAAGAGATAGAGAACAGTGATTGTTCTAACAGACTTGTTCTATACACACTCCAAACTCCTGCAGCCAGGTGTTTGCAGTCAGAAAAAGCTGTCTGTAAGAAGAGAAATCATGCATGATGTCACATAGTACTTGAAATTGCAATGGCCACTGGAGGCAGCACACTCATTTTTTTGTGTGTGTTTTTGAACAAAAAGCTGAAAAAAGGACTAGGAACAATAGACAAAAACACCACATACACTACATTTAATAGCCAAAAACTGTTGATTTAGTGTTTAATTCCACTTTAAGTCTTGTAATGTGTACTGGGAGCAGATCAAATAAATACTGTGACTATACAGACATTTTTGTAGGGACTGAAAATGAAATCAGAATAATAGACTATGTTTCAAATCTAAATGATCTCGAGGCAGATGGTGGTTTACTAAGTTCACGAGTGAATCAGAGCCACAGTGAGCTAGTACGGGCCTCTAGTGCTCGGGGGGGGTGGGTTAAACCGGAGCCAGTTTCTGACAGTGGACCAAAGCTGAATAAACAAGGCCAAAATCAGGACAAAACAGACAAGCACTCACTATTTGTTTTGGATGTTCTGAAGGGCTGGTATTTTGCCTATTCTGTGACACCAGCTTCGAGGACACTACACGTACGGGTTGGCCCACTATCTGGTTTAAGAGTAAATGCTTAACCACTGCACTACCTTGCGTAATACAAGGATTTGAACAATACAAGTCATCAAATATCGAGATGGCACACTTTCAGAGCTTGTTTAATCCAACTGCTGTGAGTGATATGCATTTGCCTTGAAATGCTATTTAAATTCCGAAACTTGACCTAATCTGTGTTCAAATCAGATATAACTTTTACTGATAATAATGGTAATGCTGATTATTCTTAAGTACAAAATAAATGGACATGATAGCCCATTTATTTATGCTGTATGTGGTGTTAAGAAAGTAGAATGAGCCTTACATTAGGCTTCCCAGTTTCCATGCAGAAATCCAGTTGGTTTAAACCTAAAAGGAATCTCTCTGATCTGAATCCTCAATACCTAAACCCCAGCATGTGCAGCCAATCATTACTCAGTGCTAGTGCGAACTTTTATCTTTCTCTGCAGGTTAAGGCACTGGAAACCCAGGCTAGTTGTGAAGGTAGTATCTGTATTTAAAAACTAAGCAGACTACATACAGTTCATCTAAGTCGCTGAAGGGTTTCAGTTCTGTCCCAACTTTCCATACAGTGTTAAACTAATCTATCTTTTATTTAGTCAATACAGTTGTTCTATAATGCAAAAAATAAATAAAAATGTGGCCTGCTTTTTCCGGCCAAGGCAGCATCTTTATGGAGAGGAACAAGAGTCGGATCTCTGTTACCTCGTGCACTTGGTATTCAATTTACTATAATACACATAATTTTGAGGACTTTCTATCATTAACTGCGTTTTTGTTAATTTTCTCTCAAATTGTTATAGCAACTGTCCCCACTTCTCATCAGTCCGAAACCCGTAGACTGAAAGAAGAATCAATAACCGACCTTTTAACCCAATATTCTATGCTATTCTATGCCATGATATGTTATAATGTTCTTTCCAAATTAGCAGCAGTTATACTTGTCTATACCTGCCTACTTACTTACCAAAGCAAAGCACTCGAGGCCCTCAGTTGCTTGGGATGCCGCCAACAGAACCATAAATCCATTGGAGAAAATAAATGTATGCTTTTGTTTTGTAATTACACAACTCAGCAACAAATATTCCGACTCTCCTGATGCTCTGGTTTAAATCCCCATTGCAGTTCAAAGTGGTTGACACCCACATTTTTTCTTAATGCGTTTTTAGTTTGGAAGCAGCGGCACCAACCCCAGCTTAATCACGGTTAAATGGCTCGCCTCCTCTGCGGCTGCAGCCATAGATCAGCCGGCTGAGCAAAATTGCTGCTTCTTGCGAGTTTCCTTCAATGGGGGAAAACAAATAAAAGTGTGTAACCTTGGAACATATCGCCTTTGTTTACAGCTGCGCCAACAATAGCAAATAATCTGCCGTTGTGCTTATTATTATTGTTTCTTTTCAGCGCGGTACTGCACAGGATGAGGTGAACTTCTCAGGTTAACAAACTGAGATCAGGGCTGCAATGAAAGAAAAGGGATATGGACGTGATGAACCCCATTCCATAAGCTTCCATAGCTTCTTAGGGTGTCCATGTTTTTCACAGGAGCACTTATATACTGGCATACATATGTAAATAGAAATGTACAATATATATTCATGTATGTCTGAATGAAGCTTGAGTGTGTAAATTTGCATGTGTTTATGTTGCATATGTGTGTATGTACCTATGACATTGGCCATTGTGAAAAATAAATTGAAATTGAATTGATATATTTATGTATTATTCAATTGAAAACATTTCAGGTTGCAAACAATTGTAACTTGGGTCAAACAGCCATATATCTTGAGAATGCTCTAACGTGTCATCTCCCTGATTGGTGTTAGAGAAATTTCTGCTGTACCAAGTTCCGTCTGTCATCAGAGGTATAATACTCCCTACAATAGAAGCATAGCCTGTGACTGGACTGCACTAGGGCTCTGCTGTCAGTCCAGGACCTCTAGATTGAAAATGGCTTCCAGGTAGCAGTCTCGATATCAAAAACTTTGTCCAGATGACTACCTCTGAAAGTTTTTATATCATACGCGACTCTCTCCTGTTGAACTTTAATGGTGTTGTAGGAAACACACCTACCATTCCTGTGACTGTGTGTTTGGCGGTTGTCAGAGATGCCATCACCACAGATCGACAGTCTTGCTTCCATCGGTTTACCACGGGGCAGCTACAGCAACTGAAAGAGCTTTTCTTTCAGTTGCCGTAGCTGTCCCGTGGCCGACCATTGAGTGTGATTGAGAAGTGAATGAATAATACAGAGACTTGTACATTATTATACTGAATGCATGTCAGTGTAAGTAACACTGACATTCTTTTCTGACAGTGGAACTTGGCCTGGTCTGTGTTATGAGGGCGCTGGATAAAGAGTGTTCTTTAAAAGCCATGACCTCCTCGGCTCAGAGCATGGGAGTGTGTGGAGAAGCCTGCAGCTCTGTTTTGGGCTTGTTGAAAGGTTAATTAGCAGAGTAATCGGCTTAAGGCTGGGAGCCCTCAGGGAGAGAGCCGTGCCCCACAGCGACACCACCAGCCTCTGTTTTTAACCCAGTAGCCGCCTCTGCTTGAATAGGAGGAATTTTAATGCTTTTAAGGCCTTTTAAAATACAAAAACGTTGCACCATCAGCTGCGATTTGGGTAATTTACAGTTTCATTTGGGGAATTATGCCTGTCTGTAGGGCTGTAGTTAAGACATGTGCTCTTGATCGATTAGTCAACTAAAAGTGGGCATGGCAAAAGCTCTTAAAACTATGATGTATCTTTATGTATCTGACCCAAACTGCACTCACAAGACTATGCCTGCAGGGGGAGTTCATGCAAAAACAACTATTTATGCAAAATGTAAAAAAAATTGTGAGTGTGTCAGTACTGTAGGGTGGTGTATGGAATGTGAATGAGAGCCATATATATTCAATGTGTGGTGTGCAAAAACAAAAGGTCCAAACGAACATTCAGACGCCCGGCAGCAGCGAGGCAGGGCAAGTCCTGGTAGGGATAGGGTTAGAGTTACTTTTTCGTTGATGTTTCTTCTCTATTTCCAAGGTTATTTACATTGTAGATTCTCACTGAAGGCATCAAAACTATGAATGGCACATGTGCAATCTAGTAAATAAAAATAAACTCAAAATAACATCAAGCCTATAGGTACGAGTCAGGTCTAGGTTCAGCAACAGTCTGTGCTCAAAGAATGAGGTCAGCTGACTACCTGAATATACTGAATGACCAGGTTATTCCATCAATGGATTTTTTTCTTCCCTGATGGCACGGGCATATTCCAAGTCATCAGGCTCAAATAGTGAAAGAGTGGTTCAGGGAGCATGAGACATCATTTTCACACACGGATCGGCCACCACAGAGTCCAGACCTTAACCCCATTGAGAATCTTTGGGATGTGCTGGAGAAGGCTTTGTGCAGTGGTCAGACTCGACCATCATCAATGCAAGATCTTGGTGAAAAATCAATGCAACACTGGATGGAAATAAATCTTGTGACATTGCAGAAGCTTATCGAAACAATGTCACAGGGAATGTCTGCTGTAATCAAAGCTAAAGCTGGTCCAACGAAATATTAGAGTGTGTGACTTTTTTTTTTTTTGGCCATGCAGTGTATGTAGAATGTAGAAAATAGTAAATGTAAAGCAAAGCAAACAAACAGTGAATTAGAGGGTGTGTCCAAACTCGTGCATAAATTATAGACTGTATAAGGAAATGGACTAAAGGAGTGTGACGTCACCCATAGCGTTCGGTTCCAGTCGCTCATTAACACTAGGAGTTATAGAGGCAAATATGGAGTCGAGTTCCATATTTGGACTTCCGACTGCGGCTATCATAGTCTGCTGAAGGTAATGCCCAGCTGGTTTAGAAAGGAGCTAAAAATACTAGGATCATGTAAAGCGGGTTAATACAAAAATTTTATGATCAAAATGATGAGTCTGACAGCAGCAGTTACAGAGAGAGGGACGATAGTTTTTCAATGTAAACTGAATTGGAGCCAGATTTGATAGAGCTGGAAGGGCGCCCATGCTCACTTCTATTTGGAACTTGGCGGCTAGCAGGTTAGCGATGTCTATGTATACAGTCTATGGTATAAACTTATATGTATCATTCAAACACCATCGACCAATTTATCCACTAAACAGCTGAAAGATTACAGCCCTACTGCCCAGGATATAGACTGGTTTTCTCTGTATATTCTCTGCAGAGGATCTTTGAGTTTTGTCACCATCTCTTTCTCATTCGGGCCAAACTCAGACAGAGCCGTCCAATCAGGTCTGTTTGTTTCTGTGATGCATGTGTAATGGAGGAGCTGGCTGTTTACCCATAATTTTGAACAAATTTTCCTTTTTTCGCTTCCCGTAAAGCAGCCATATTTGTTTTGATAGGGACAAACTATGCATGTGATTGGCTAATCCACCTGTCAATCACTGCAAAACCCATGGATAGCAAAGAATATGATTTAACTTGACAATGTGCAAATTGGATAAATATCCCACAGGATCCTCTGTCAGCAGTTCGACCGCAAGTGAGTTGGCAGGATGTGGTCCTGTTTCACTTTCCCTGAGCTTTACCTTTTTTTTTCGTGAATAATTAAACTCTATACAGAAAAAAACAAGAGTTTAAAGGTACACTCTGTAACTTTTCTTGTGGAGGGTCCGCCACCCGCTTGACTGCTTTAAGATAAATAATAACAAAACAGTTTGCGCCATCGGCCCCTTCGACCAGATGTCATTGTTTTCCCCGGACTGTACCACTGTATGACATAAAAATGTATCTATCTCCACAGAGACAAGCAGGTTGACGCCATCAGTCCGAGTAACAGGTCAGATCTGTGGAGAGGCGAGCTTGCTGACAGTGAGAATGCATGTTTTTGAGGTATTTCTGAGCCATAAAAACACATGTAAGAGAATAAATACAAGATGGATGTGTTTAATGCCATACTGTAGAACGTTTCTCCATGGAGACAAGCAGATGAGATCCTCCACCAGACAATCAGTGTATAGGCTTTAAAGTAGATTTTCACCAGATTTTCCCAAGTATTTGAGCAAAATGTGTCTTATCCCAGTACAGATATATCGTATAAGCATCTCTTGAGATCAGATTAAGTCTGATGTGTACTGTCTGCATCTAATTATAAAGCATTTCATTGTTGACGTTTATGTTAGCATGCTAGTTGTTGTTAGTATTACCGTGACGGCGAAACTCAGCTCTGGCGTCTGAAAGTTGTGAAAGTGCTTAGCTCATAAACTGCGAATAATCAGGAAGCTCAGAATGCACAATGTAAGTGAGGAATGACTTTGGACCACTGCAAACTGGTTTTCAAGTTTTCAAGAAAGGTACAGTGCCTTTATCTCCCAGAGTTCAAATGGCCGTGATTGACAGGTGGAGTGGCCAATCAGGGCCCGCATAATCCCAAATATGGCACCTGGCTTCAAATTCTCCCTTATAACCGCTAGCCTCGATGCGCTTCATTTGACTGGAGCCGAACGCTATGGGTGACGTCACACTCACTTGGTCCACTTTTTATAGAGTCTATGATTTACAACTAATTGTTATATTATAGATTATAGACAAGGGAACAACTAACCTGTTTCCAAAAGCAGGCCAGCCTTATACATTTCGCTCTACTTTGCCATGCATTATTCACTTGTTAAAAATGAATGTACATCCAGCTAATACAGTGTAAATGGACAGGGGAGGAAAAGTCTATTGGATTTGTGCGACAGGAGTTTGAGGAAGATAAAGTGGAGGTCAATGACAGGTCCAAGAGCCTGAGTGTGAGCCAGCACTGTCCCGCTGACGAGGGCGAAGTGTCTACACCAATCAGAGTCCAGAGAAATGAGCAGGGAGGGAGAGGTGAGGAAAAGGGAAGGGAGGGGAGGAAGAAAGAGGTGAGGGAAGGAGGGAGGGAAAGCAAGAAGGGAGGGACAGATAAGGGAAGCATGGTGACAAAGAGGGATGGAGACAAAGGGAGATGAGGGAAGGAGGGAAGGAGGGGGAGGAAGGAGAGGGGGAGAGAAAGAGAGGGATGGATACAGAGGAGGAGAGGAGGAGGGAGGGAGGAGGGAGGGAGAGAGAGAAAGAGAGAAGGTGAGAAGGGGACAGATAAGGGAAGGAGGGTGACAAAGAGGGATGGATACAGAGAGAGATGAGGGAAGGGAGGAGGGAGGAAGATGTGAAAGAAGGAGGGAGAGAGAGTAGGGGGAGAGGGAGGGAGAAAAAGTGAGAAGGGGGGGACAAATAAGGGAAGGAGGGTGACAAAGAGGGATGGAGACAGAGGGAGATCAGGGAAGGAAGGAGGGAGGAAGGGAGAGAGGGGGAGAAAGAAAGAAGGGAGGGAGAGTAGAGGGAGGGAGGGAGGGAGGGAGAGAAAGGGATGAGAAGGGGGGACAGATAAGGGAAGGGTGGTGACAAAGAGGGATGGAGACAGAGGGAGGGATGAGGGAAGGAAGGAAGGGGGGGGGCAGATAAGGGAGGGGTGACAAAGAGGGCTGGATACAGAGAGAGAGAGAGAGGAGGAGGAGGAAGAGGTGAGAAAGAAGGAGGGGGGAGAATGGAGGGAGGGAGAGAGACAGATAGGGGAGGGAGGGTGACAAAGAGAGAAGGATACATAGGACAGATAAGGGAAGGAGGAGGGAGGAGAGGTGAGGGAAGGGAGAATGGAGGGGGGAGAGAAGAGAGGGAGGGACAGATAAGGGAAGGAGGGAGAGATGAGGGAAGGAAGGGGAGAGAATGAGGGATGGAGAAAGAGTGAGAGGTGAGGAAGGAGGGAGGCAGACTGAAGGGAAGCGAGGGTAGAGATGCAGGAAAAAAAGAATGCAGGGTTGGGGAGGCGGGGAGGGGCGAAAGACAGGCGTTGAGAGAGAGGTAGGGGAAGGAGCGAGAAAGAGAAGAGGGAGGGGTGGTTGAGGTCAGCGCTGGGCTTTTCATGAGGAACGTGAACATCCTACTGCACTCACGCAAGGATTTTTTTTTTTTTTTCACCTTAACAGGTTCAGGAAGAAGACTTTTATCCAGGTGATTCTGACTTGGGATGCAGAGGGAGGGCTGTGAACAAAACAGGGTGAAATCTGTAGTACTTCAGATAGATTTAAGGCAGTGTCCTCCAGAAATCTGACTCAAACTGAAGAAGCAGCTTGGATGAGCAGCAAAATGTCTCCACTCAAAAACTTTTTGTCCAGTTGACAGATTTTTTTTTATTTTTTTTTATATAAATGCATCAAACCCCCCAGTCTGAATGCAGAATGTTTTCAGAATTGTACACTGCCATACAAAAACTTGCAAACACACAGCACTTCCATTGTAACACTGCGATCGAAAATTAATGTAACTTGGCTGAGCGTCTACTGAAATTTGTCGGTGCAGCCAATCAGGTTGCAGATCGGCAATGCGCGTTCATACTGTAAAAAAAAATTTTGCAAAAGCAGGCAGGCAAAACTTGCACACCAAAATAATCTGTGAAACAGCAAGACCATGAAAGGTGAACCATGATATAGCGATTGATCACTGTAATGATGCACTGGATCTACAGTTTGTCACAGATCCGAAGATTGCCAATCCCAGGACTCAGTACATAAATGCACTGGTTGAGCGCTGTAAACTGAACAGTAGGTGAAAATCAATTCCTACAGATTAATGCTGTTTTTGTGTCCTTAGGCAAGACACTCACCACCAGTGTCTGCGTAGACTTATGTGCGAATGTATGTGTGAATGGGTGAGTGGTTTCTTGATGTAAAGTGCCTTAAAGGTGGAAAAGCGCTATATAAAAATGTGACCATTTACCATTTCAAGACACCCAAAGCACAATGAATTGATTCCATACTCCCTCCATACTTGTAGTGTCAGATGTAAGTCAAAAGATCTGAAGGGGAACATTCTTTTGTCTTAGGCTTTTCTTTTATTTATTTTCTATTGTGACTACCCAGTCTTATGAAATGTGACAGCGTTTTAAAACAACAGATTTCCTTCCAATTACAAAAAAAGCACACACAGTTTGACTGGAGTGGGCAAGGCGAGTGTAGAGTTTCTCCCAGACTAATATCTTGAGTATTCAGGGAAAACGAATAATTTGGATGTCCATTTGAATTAGACGCACCCATTCATGCGTATAACAGATTTTTGGCCCAGTTCCTGATTTTTTTTTACACTAAATATCCAAACACTGTCTCAAACTAATTGCTTTCACAGACCCTCCCCATATCCATAACACCACAACACTGGGGTTTCACCAACTCCCAACTTCCCGTTTAATTAGCGGCTCCCTCACTTTGAAATAACTAAGATCAAGGTTTTTTGTCTTTTCTGATGTTTTTTTTTTTTGCGCTTTTAAACGTCTGCCATGATTTGCGAATACACAACACAATACACAATGGTTGGAGCTGCGGGCGACACAACACAGCACTGGGATACGATTGAACATGACAGTGAGAAATGGATTGGCTGCCGCTTCGTACCGACACTTCTCAAAGCAAATAAAGAAAGCGCCGCATTTAAAAGGAAACAAAATCCAAAACAGAAGGGAAAGGAAGACAGTGTTGTGTTGTTTTTTCGTTCGGATGCGTTTGTTGATTCGGCGAGAACTCAAAGTGACTGGGTCCTGACAAGCGCAGATTAAAGCGTGTGTTTGTCTTCCAAAGTCAGCACATCAAAAGCGACTGGTGTTTTTACAAGACCCGAAAACAGAGGAAATGGCATTGTTGTTGGATAAATGAGCAGGTATCATACCGGAGATGGCTTCAAACGTCTCCATTTGGCAGGTCCTGTACGAAACAACAAGCAAGAAGCTAAAATGAAACATCTGTGCATCACTTTGAACACAGGGTACATGCAGTTCCTTTAAAGAACAGTTTTTGTAAATGGTACTACAATCACATCTGAACCTGTGTTGCCAGAGCCTTAACCTGCAGATAGAGGACACATTCAAGTTTTTCTCATTCTCAGTGTACGGACAGGCCATGCTTTATGTGAAAGCTCAGAACTTCTAGAACAACATAGACATAATGGAGGTGTCCCATCAAAGTTGCTTAACAAGCCTGAAATCCTGAAATCCTGAGCTGAAACTAACTATATCTCCATCTTAAAGTCAAATTGTTCCATGAAAGAATTAAACCTCGGTCTAAACAAAGCTAATTCCGGCCTGAAGTTTAAAATGACGCCGAAATGGCCAAATTAATCGAGCAATCGGTGAAAATTGACTCAAAGTGCGATGTTTTTTTATGATCTGACTAAACAAGCGAAAGCCAGAGCGCACGTACAATAGTTTGATTTATGACTCCGTTCATTCTGATCCGAGGAGCGAGAGAAAAACATGCGACTCCACCTTCCTCCTGTTTCGCGCACCCCTCCTCTCCCGGTCGCTCTTCGGGCAGAGAGGAGGCTGTCTGCATAGTGTGTAGCTTGTGTAGTAAGTTAATGTAGAGAGAACGACGTTGACCTCTTCCCGATGCGCGGTAACCTTCTACATATAAGGCTTGTTCCGCTGTGAGTAAAATCAACGGAACTAATCGCATGTAACAAGAGTTAGCCAATCAAATCAGCGCATGTCCTATATTTTTGTAACTAAAAATGAATCAGCATTGCAATTATTACCAGTACAAGCTATATTTTATTTGAGCATGCCTACTTTGTATGTGGGGACACAGATGGGTCAAGTTTATGAAATTTTAAATCTAAATCTTACATACAGTTCCTTTAGGGTGTGCTACCTCTTGCGATTCCTGGAAATGTTACTGCTTTGCCTGGAATGTTTTACAGTATGGCATTAAACTTACCAACTTTTATATTTTTCAAAAAAAACTCTGAGAAGCATGCATTGTTTCTGTGGCTTGCCTCTCCTTAGATCTAGCCTGTAACATGGCCAAAGTTCCATAGCGCACTTTTAATATCACAGGAGGATAGGAGCAGTCGATTGTACCAGTCAATCCAGTAAAAATATGTTGTTGGGAGCAGAGTACCTGATTTTTTGTCTTCTTAAAACATGAAAAACAGAACTAGTTCATTTTAAACAGTTTGCAGTGATCCACTTAGTCTGAGCCTACCAAATATTCAATGTGATGAGTTTTAATGTTTTTCTGAGGCACAGAATTTGCCACCACGGTAATACGATTCAACTGCTGAGGGGTCACTACATGATTTTATAAAGCGTATTTCTGCAGACTAACAGCAGCTCTTAAGGTCTAAATAAGTCTGCTCGTAATAAGATAAATACATGGGGAAAAGTGGGTACATTGGGTCCTTTAATTGTAGAAAAAAAAGGAAAATTTTACCTGCAGGAAATGGCTCCGGCATAGAAATCAGTTGAAGCTGATGTTTCATTAAAAAGTCCTGTCTTGTGTATGTTCATCAACCAAATTTATTTAAAATTAATAATCAAATCAGAAATTGCAATCAATCAATACGACAAAAACACAATTCAAGAGTAATATTTTTTTTTTTTTCTAATTCTGATTTTTCAAGTGTTAAATTTCCTTCTCTAGCTTATCAACAGTGGCAGATGAAGTACTTAATTCTGTTACTTAAGTCATTGGCAATACGAATCTATTTCTTAATTTTTCTCATGAATTTTTTGTTTTTAAATACATATATTTTTGTATTTTATTTAGTTTGCTCAAAAACTTTAGTCAGGATGTTACCACAAACATGTTCAAAATAACCCCTCAAATCATATGAAAAGTACTTTTTTAACTTTGCTGTCCTGTTCAAAAATGTAGCGGAGTTGAAAGTACAGATACTGCTCTCAAATGTAAAGTCAAAGTAAAAGTAAAAAGTAAAATGTACTTAAGTAAAGTACAGACACGTAAAACATCTACTTTGTTTCCTTCCACCACTGCTAACCAACTTCAACTACTTTGCATTTTGTAGTTTGGGTGTTTTATCAGCATAAGGCCTCAGATAATGTATTTGTTTGGCATACACATACTGCATAAACAAGGCTAAGCTGTGTGTAAAGACCTGGATAATCATGATATATATTCAGGATTCCCTGGCAAATTCAGAATGATATCTCTGTATGTTTTATGCAGATTTATGTTTAGTCCTCTGTTGTGTATTTTTCCTGTGAGATGAAGGAGCTCATTGGTCACCTGTCATTTACAAATAAAATCTAATTCCCCTCACCTCAGATTAACAGCGTTTAGTGCTTCTCTCATTATTTCCGCAGAAGTCTGATGTTTTTCAGTCCCTTGTGATGTTTTTTCCTTTATCTTTTTCCTCATAAGCAGCCATAATTGTTTGATCCGGACGGATGATGCGCGTCGTCGCTGATCAGTCCATCTGAAAAAAGGGAAATTTATATTCGTATATAGTATTGAAGAGGTGTGTATTCTGGATCCCAGATAATATTCAGTATGAGTATAATAATGGGCTTGGTAATTCTGCATTCAAGACATGACGTTAGATCAAATATCAATCAATGTATGTTTGATTTTGTCTGTATTTAAATTTCTAGGGCTCAGGTATAGTCTGGAATAGAAATTAGTTCCCCAGCCAATTAATATTTATATCACTCATTATTTGGACCTCGTAATTTTTCCATCCATCCATTTTCTTCTGCTTCCGCTTGCAGGAGGCAGCAGTCTAAGCAGGGACTCCCAGACTTCCCTCACCCCAGACACGTCCTCCAGCTCGTCCGATGGGACCCCAAGGTGTTCCCTGGCCAGCCGAGAGACATAGTCCCTCCAGCGTGTCCTGGGTCTTCCCCGGGGCCTCCTGATGCCTAGAACATCTCCCTAGGGAGGCGTCCTGAACAGATGCTCAAGCCACCTCAGCTGATTCCTCCCGACGTGTAGGAGCAGCGGCTCTACTCCGAGCTCCTCCCGTGTGACCGAGCTCCTCACCCTACGTACCTACCCTACCCTGGATTGACCAGCAAATCGAAAGCTTTGCCTTTTGACTCTCGACTTTTAGGTGCTAGAGGTTAAAAAACATTTTTTCATGGTCATTTACATAATTAACAGACAGAGACAGACTCTTAATAGTTAGAAGAATAGAAGGTCAGGTGATCTTTAACATAAACAGCAACACAACCTTCTGTAAATTGCCTGTCACAATGAAAAAACATAATTTTCAATAATGATTTCCTTATCACTCATTTTATTTGATAGCCAGGTTTCAGAAAACTTAAATGCATCTGGATCTGTTTGATTTGCCCAGACTTTAATGTAATCGAATTTACATGTGACAATACGTACATTAATGTGTATAATTCCCAGTCCTTTACTTGTCTTGAAGTTTTGCATATCAAATAGATCTAACTCTTCAGGGATACTAGGCCTATTTCAGACTGACCGGGATCAATTTGACGCCTGGGAATTAGGTTTGTTAGTAATATCGATGTCAACCAAATTACACGGCCCCTGATAATTTCTTTCATGTCTACAAGATACTCTATGTGAAATATGCATGTTAATTTGTTTTAATACAGAATCTAAGATGGGGGAAGGTGATTTTGTTAGTCACTTGAGACCAGTGATGTGCGGTGAGGTTCTTGGCTGGTGAGGCACTGATGTCGTCACAATCAGATTTACAAACATATAAACCAGATGTCAGTACATTTGGCCCCGGGTCAGTTTAACTCCCAGTGACTTGGGGCCAGAATAAAAAAAATTTTCAAATAAAAGTTTCGAAGTCCATATGAAATAGCTCTAATAGAATGAAATAAAAAGCAAGCTGGTTTTGTATTGTTTTTTTTATCCTTATTCTGGTTCCCCAATTTTCAGTGGATTGAAGTAATTACATTTCTTACCATTTTGTACGTCTCTGTTTGAAAAGAGCGAGTCTTTCATCCTGTCGTCTGGAGCAAACCATTTAGGTCCTTTAGTGTTGGTCTCGGTCCTGCTTCGACTGAAAGTGTTTAGAAAACTGCTTGAGCTTTAATATGTAATCTTCCTCCATTTAAAAAGTAGGGCCAGACAAGAAGAAAAAAGTGAATTGTTAAAGTTGACTTGCTAACGCTACATTGTAGTTTGCGGCCCCAATTCTGCGGGAGTTACAAGAATCCCTGGGCTCACCAGTGCCCCCTAATATGAGGCAGGGTAACTGCGTGCCTCACCTGGCGCCTTTTCACAGCACAGCCTATTATGTGCTCAGCCCTTAAAGAGTTAAAGCACCAGCTTAGCTACAGCACAGTCAGTCCGCGGTGTCTCATCGCGCGTCTCTTCTCAGGATTTCAACGGTAAATGTAAAAATTCAGCGATTTTGAGTAAAAAAAGAATAAAATTGCAAAGTTACATAGAAAATAACTTTATAGTACGAATTATTGGATAAATATAACTATTTCATTTATTTTTCTCTGACAGGTGCCTCACTGCCTGACCGCCTCACGACCGCACTGCTTGAGACGCTGTTCATTCTATGCATAAGGAGTCACTCAGTATTAGGTGCAGACTCCAGTGTTAGTTTAATATTGTCTCTCAACTTTTTGTAACGAGCGACCAGTTGAGAGAGGGAGAAGAAGTTTGAACCTTTGGTTTAGCTGCATCATGCCAACCCCATGTATGATGCTGAACACAGGCAGAGGTTGACTGACTGCATTCTACACCAGCAGGAGCAGAATTTACACTGGAAACAGCTACGCTCGCATCTGTTTCATTCATCACAGTGATGGACTTGGACTTAGATTTTCCTACTGTCACCACCGAGTCAAGGAGATGCTCGTGAGACTTGAAAGTAAGTAAGATGGTTTTCACACTGCCGCTAGTTAGGTCAACATAAAAGAGCATTCGATTCAAGAATAGTGCACAGTCACAACACAGCAGTCACATTCTGGGCCGTAGTAAACGGTCCGAGAGCGCTTGAAACAGGAGGTCTCAGAGAGGCTCCACTCGCACTCTGGAGCAGGGTAAAAGCATTGTGAACATGTCCGACCTTGGGCCGAGCTACACAGTCTGTGGTGCCTGGACTTGGGCAAAGCTCTCGGATCACATATATTTGTATGAATGGGCCAAATAGAGCTGCTGTTTGGCACATTTGTCTGGCGAGGCTCTGCCACCATGCCTCCTCCATGTACAGTCCATGTCCATGGCGTAAAGGGAAAGTGAGCACACGTATTCACAGGGCTCTGCTCGCTTGAAGCTCGTTGTCATAGAAATAAGTCCGGCTCACATAGCTCACGGTGGTCAAGAGTGGCTCATCGTGGTCAAGCATTACGTCAAGCATGTGAACAAGACCAATCCAAATGTGAAGTGAACAGAACTAATCTAGTGTGCATTGGGGTCAGTCCACAGAGTGAAAACGACTTAAGGCTTATTAAACTGTAGAATCAAAATATTCTCATAAGCCTCTTTTAGTAGTCAAAAGTATCAAAAATCAGCATTAATCCGATATTGAACCTACTATCGAAACTAGATATTCATTTGAGCAAGTATACAGTATGAAATTTTAGTATTATGACACTGCTCAATAGTGCCCAGTCCATCTCTGCAGACATTTGTGCTTGTGAATTGTTGATGCCCCTGCCTTCATGCTCGGGAGCCTGCTCTCTGATAAATTATCCAATACATCGGATATTTCTTTGCGGTCAGCTCCCAGTGAAAAGCAGCTAGTATTGCATCATGAGCAAGTCCATCTGTAAGAGAGGCCCGAACCTGCTCTCTGCCTCTGCCTTTTCACCATCTGTCCTTCTCAGTGTCACCGTAACTCAATAAGATCTCCATTCTTCTTCTCTTTCTCCTCCTCTGTCCAATGACGAAACTTTTACTACCAATACAGTCGGATTATATTGGGATTATGTTTCTACTCCATCCAGATCAATCTTTCATTTCTGTGTTATAAATGTGTTTTTAGAGGTCCTTGGGCAGTTCAAATTGTCAGGCCGTACTTTTTTGATTACATTTTAGTTCCTAGTAAGACACACACACCCATACAAAACATCATAATTGTTTTAAGAACTATTTACCCAGAATTGTCGAACAAACAAGTAATAAAAAATAGCAAAAGACGAAGTTCAGATCTGTCAACTGGACAAATCGTAGTAATAAAAAATGTTTAATGCCAAAATGACCTTGGGATTTTAACCAATTTTCTGTTAGTTTCCTTGCAAATGTTTAACTCACTACACTACTCCTGCAAACAACTCATTAAAGAAGACATATTAAGCCTTAATCTTGTTATTTTTGGCTAAGAAGTTGCATACTGGGGCTTTTAATAAGCTTTGTGTTTTGGCTATAAGATAATAAAAGTGGATTCTGCATAGTGCGTCTACTTTAAAGGACACACATGCAAAACTGTCTTGGTGCTTTTCACCACGTTAAAGTGTTGTCCCTTCATCAAAGACATACCTGGAATAATATTTTCATATATTCATTAATCTGGTTTATGTGGTTGTCTTCTTTGAGTACTCAGAAATACTTGGTTTGAATTGTTATGTCACATTATTCAACCCTGTTATATATATATATTTTTTTCCTTTATTACTTTTGATATAGACGGACCATGTGGGTCTTCGATTGGCTAATCCACCTGTCAATCACGCCCATTTAAAAATAGGCAGATTCACCAGTGACCAGACTCCCATATTTGTAAAGTATTGAAGTGTATATTCAGGATCCCAGGCAAACATCACAGATCAGAAACCTTTCTTTTTTAAGTCAAACTGTTCGCATTGCAGTGGCCTAATGGCTTAATTTATTTTTTCATTATTATTTCTAGTGATGTTTCTTTTTCATAATCATAGTTAGATTTATCTTAAGCATAAACCATATGCAGCAGTCAAAGACATTACCTATTTGTTAAAGAAAAAAGGAGTAAGGTTTTCAAAAGTATCGGGAAACTAGTATGGAAACTACATAGTAATTTGAAAAAATATCAATACTAAAAAAGTAAACATTCACAGAACAGAAATGAACCTTTTCTGAATGGCTTTATAATGACCTTGAGCTGTATCAGAACAAGTATAAGACACATAGACTAGTATACGCCCACGGACCACTGTGGAATATACCTGGACATTATAAAGCTACATGGTAATTTAGAAGAAAGTACTACTATTTCATATTGTCTAAATAGTTTTGGGGTTTTTTTAGTTTTTTTTATTTCTTCATGGTATCATAAATGGTATCGTGTAAAGAGTCTATTCCTTAGTATCAAAATCGAGTTTAGCTTAACGGCTTAACGTTTCCATATCCTTCAAGATCCTGTGTTTGCCCCATGTATTTGACCCTAATTTGTCTTGACATTATATGACAGATATACTGTATTGTAAAAGCAGCTCTTGAGGTCAAAATATATCCACTATGTGCTGTCTGCATCCAATTATAAAGTGTTTTCTTGTTCTAGTTTCCAGTTGTCGTTAGCATTACCGTTACAGCAAACTCAGCTCTGGCCTCTGAAAGTTATGAAAAGTACTTATAAACTCATCGTGGTGTATAATTAGGATGCTTGGAATGCATAAGGTAAGTGAAGAAGAACTTTGGACCACTGCAAACCTATTAAAATGCACTTAATGACAGTAAAAAAAAAAAAAACAGCCTTTAACACAATTCATATAATTTATAACATCAGCCAATCTTCTGTCATCCCCATTATTGGTCAACTGAAATTATTAACTATAAAGTCCGGAGCTTGACCTTTTAATCTGCCAAACATGAATATTTAGTGTTTGGTTTTAGTTGAGTATTTATGGGAGTCATTTCCCAGAGTCAACACAGCACCGGTCAAACTGCTGACCACTTTTAAGACCGCATTAACTCCAGAGGACAATGAGCGTCCTCAAGGTTCTTACAAACTTTGAGAGAAGAATCTGTGGGCACGATGGAAGCTTGTGGAAATTCCTCTTATGTTTTATATGTGTGTGAAAGAATTTAATTTTTCTTTTTTTTGTATGTGAAAGGCACTATTAGAATAGAATAGAATCGTCCAATGAGGTTCATCTGGTCTTCTGTTAATTTACTTTAATACATTCTTTTTCAGACCAAATCACTTGCACTTTTATTATTAATGGTTATGGCCCACTGTGAATAACATTCTTTTAGACAGCTAGTGTTAATTATTTTATTGTAAACTACATTCATTTTTTGGCCCGTGACCTGGAAGTACTATGTCACGAGAAGCCAGGCCCAAGCTAAAGAGGGCTAACAGCTAGCACACCCAGTCAGGATAGTAAAAGAAGTTAGAGCAATCCTAGCTTCCTAGCACTCAGTCTCCTCCGTGCCATGTCGCCAAATTTACATAAATGTCGGATCGCAGTGTGACTCTGAAGTGCTGTATGTTTGCTAGTTGTATGTTTGCTAGTTTTCTCTCCCGACAAAACCCACAATGTCAATGAAACGTTCTGCACCAACGTTTTGGACTTAAAAGAGTTTCTCTGCACGAAGAGGCGCCTCTGCAGATACCGCTGGAGCAGAGGCACGTGAACAACACATTTAAAGCATAATCGAGGAAGAGGGATATAATATACGAAGGTTTGAACTTTGAGTGTTTTTAAACAAGAGAGAAATGTGAGAAAATGTTAATGCCTGTCTGAGAAAAGTGTATAAAGTGTGTGGTGAGGGGTTTTACAGCCTTAAAACATATATAATAATTGTAAAAAATAAAGCTGACTACTGCAGATTTCGCATATTGCAGGTTATTTTTAGAACGTAACCCCCACGATAAACGAGGGACCACTGTATACCTCCACTACAATGTTTTTTTTGTACATACAGGACGTACATACAGCCTGGTTCATTAGTGCTATAGCTTCATTACCACACGGCTAATACAGTTCTCTATTTGTTGAATGAATTGAATGACATTCCCATCACATTCCGCTCTCCTCCGCAGCGAGCCGGTTTGGAGTGGTGCGTGTGAACCCGCAGTCGCTAACTAACACTGCCCGCATCTGTCTGGAGGTCAGCCAGGCTCCTACAGGAAAACTCGACCAGCACCCACCTGAATACCAACCACCCCGACATGAATAAACATCTGCTGGGGCTCAGGGGGAGCTAACTGGAGCGGCCCGTACAACCAAGAGAGCCAGACAAGCTGTGCAACTGCAGGGTTTTTACACATTCATAACACCGGAGCATGTTTCTGAAGTACTTTATATTCAATTTTAGGTACTAACCGAAAGATGGATGTTAGTAGTGTTTTGTGATATTTTTGGACACTAATGGAAAAGTTTGGAGTTCAAAGTTGTTTTGTCAGAAGTGTTCATGTAGAGCAGGGGTCTCAGACTCGCGGCCCGCGGGCCAATTGCGGCCCTCGGGCCTGTAGTTTGCGGCCCCCGCCTTGATATGAAACTTTAATGTTAATGCGGCCCGCGGGTTTGACATGTGGCACTTTACAGTGTTGTGTGCGGAGCTGAACGAATCTACCAATCACGGTGGGGTATATGGCTCTGGGGGCGGGACATCGGTTTGATGCAGAGAAACATTTCTCATTGAGTGAAAGTTACTGTAGCGCAGCCATGGAGGGTTATATTCTGTATCTGGTGCCTCGTTTCTATTGAGCACACGCCACATTCGTCCGAGCGCGTTGCGTTCACAACACAACGCTGTTCAGCGGGATATTACACGTATATAAATGTACATAATGTACGTATATAAATGTACATAAATATATTCATATATTTACACACGCACGTCAATGGCACTTAGAGAGTTCATATGAGGTCTCTCTCTGACAAAATAAATCAAAGTGATGGTTATGTGGTGGGATAAAAGAAAAGTAAAGAGCTCAGTGCTCCTCCTGTGTCTGCGTCACATAGTGACACCTGTGCAACCGCAATAACAGTCCCCGGTAACCCGGACCAATTATAGGGTCGCACCGTTATTTGTCGGTCATTGGTCGTGTCCCAATTCGCCTCATGCACAGTTTCAAAGTTCACTTCGAAGTGCTGTTCAAAGTGCTCGGCCAACGACGGGTGCTCCTCTGCCTTCGCGCTGAAATGGGAGATAGTCTGCAGTCACATAGTGGCACCTGTGCATCGGCAATAACAGTCCCCGGTAACCCGGACCAATTATAGGGTCACACCGTCAGACGAGCTTTAACATTTTCTCACATTTCTCTCTTTTTTAAACACTCTCAAAGTTCAAACCTTCGTAGATTTAAAAAAAAAAAAAAATGAGCCCAGTATTATAGAAAGACGCCAAATACTATACTGTGCTGTAAATAAAAATGCCTTTTTTTGGGGGGGGGTGCGGCCCAGCTTCACCCCGACTCTGCCTCCAGCGGCCCCCAGCTAATTTGAGTTTGAGACCCCTGATGTAGAGCGAGTTTGACCTTCAATTCCGCGGAAGTTGTGAATAGCACTAATAAACTCATCTAGGTGAATAATTAGAATGTTCTGAATGCATAAGGAAATGCTGCAAACTATTCAAAATGAACTAGTTATGTTTTTTTCACGTTTTTAAGACAGTAAAACTCTGGTACAGCACCTTTTAATGATGTTGTAACCCCCTTTCCTCATCATCATTATCTTATTCAGTGTTGTATTTTGATTCATTCATGTTTGAGTAATCCTGTATTGTCCCACATTTGAGAGTAAGTGCTTGGTTTTCACCTACCCCATATGCCCTCCTACTGCTCTGTGTTCCAATTATTCAAAGAAGTCACACTCTGGCTCATATGGGTCGGGTTAAAAAGTGTCACAAAACTATATTTCTCAAGGATAAAAAGGAAAAACTGCAGTCTCAGTTCTGCAGCTTTAAACAGGAAGTCATCGAGCGTGTTTCTATTGTTAATCAGTTTTAGCTCAATATCGGGATTGCCAATAAACTCATTATTTTACAATGTAAAATAATGATCTACATATGTTATAGTTTAATACTCAGTAAAATGCATATTATGTCTTACTTAAGAAAGTCAATATATCTTCATTATACATGTGGCATAAATTCTGCTTTGTTACTATTACTAAAGTAGAAATAATGGTGACTCTTACAACGTACTTGTCACATGGTGAAAAAGTGTTGTGGAAAACTCAACAAACTGAGTAGCTGTAAGGTTTTTACATTCAGGATGTTAGCTAGAGCATGTTTTTGACTACTTTATTTTAAATTTTATGCACCAGCCTCATAACAGAGAAGGAGTATTTTGTGTTATTTTGGATAAAAGCACCCTAATGGAAAAGTTTTTGGTTGAATTTTGTTTTGTCATAAATTTCCCATTGTGGCCTTGTGGCTGGCTTACATTGCTGGGATTGCGACGTGCATACAGGGATAATACAATCGTCCTAGTTGTAATGTTAATGAACATTAGCATGCTAACAGCAGTGCACTTTCTGGTTTTCAGAGGCTAAAAATGTATATAATTATATGCGGATAGCATACAGTGGTCTCATTTCTACTCATTTCAAGAGCTGCTTATACATTAACTATGTACTGGGGCAGAACAGACTGAGCTACATGGACATTCACTTTAACTG
Organism: Periophthalmus modestus; assembly: GCA_019594935.1. Taxonomy (NCBI): domain Eukaryota; kingdom Metazoa; phylum Chordata; class Actinopteri; order Gobiiformes; family Gobiidae; genus Periophthalmus; species Periophthalmus modestus. The sequence goes on from JAIEZT010000009.1 coordinate 16,807,825, forward strand.
TAAAAAACAGACTAGAATGTGTGTCTGTATGTATGTGTGAGTAAATATATATACACACACACACACACACACACATATATATATATATGTATATGTAAATGTAAACATATAAATGTATACATATATACACACACACATACAAACACCCGTGGAAAGTACGTCAAACCCCGACACAGAAAAGACCAAAGCCCTGTACTTGTGCGTTCTTCGGTAAATCCTTTCCCGGAGCTCCATTTCCTGTTCAGAGCAAAAACAAACACAACATCAGTATTCAGGCGGGCAGTGGCTACAGGCCACTGCGCCGCTTTGATCCACGTCTCTCACTTACTTTACCGGCAGCATGAACAATGACCAGACCTACCTTTTTACTTCTCCTTTCACTCTCAAACTTGGACAAAAACTCTTCCCTTTTAACCCACTTCAAAGACTCCTGACACCACTAGTCCAATATAACTAAACTTGGTTTGAACCTAGCCGCTGCTCTGCAAAAACAAAGGAGGAGTTCAAATTGACTTTGAGTGGGTGCTTTTAGAAACAATGCGAGGTTAGCTGGTTGGCTCGTTAGTGTGGAATCTAGTAGGGGATTCAGTCACTTCTCAAATCAATGTAAAAGTGCACTATACAACTCTACAACTGTCCTTGAAGATGTTGTTACTTTGCCTGCAATGTTGCACAGCATGGCATTAAGGGTAAGAAATTCGACTACATTTGGCCACCCAGGGACCCATCTCCATGATCCTGTTGCTAGGCTTGGTCAGGAAAACCTTCACTGCAGGATCTATCGTGCATATTTTGGATTGACGACACAGACACAAGGACAAACACGCAAACTTACAGAATGACCCGGGAATCTGACCCAGAAGCTTCTTGCTGTGAAATGTGAAAGCTAGCCACTTCTCTTTATTGCACTTATTCAATTACAGATTAACTTTGGAAAGTGAAAGGCAAAGCAGCAAGATCTCCAAGGAGACAAACAAGTGGTGAAACCTCAAAATTACATAGTGCACCTTTAAGATTATTGGACAGCAATAAGAAAAAAAACTAGGATGTAAAGACATCACTGAAAGATACAGATTTGTTTTGGGTTTTTTGCGAATTTGCTACAGATAAAAAAAAAATTCTTATACTTCTTGTTTTGCATGAAGTGATCTGATTTTTTTTTTTTTTTAGAATACACTTCGCAAAAAATCTGGATTTAATCATTTATAAGAGAAAAGTTGGGTCTTTCAGCTATAATGACACAAATGTGCCAAAACACAGAAGTAGGCTAACCTTATTTTAATATTTTCAAAGTTGGAAATACCTTGAAACAACTCAAACTGTCAAAACAAACCAAACTTCAAACATATTCTTAATTCCATCCATTTTAAACTAAACGACACTATTTAATTTTTGCGGTGTGTAACCACGGAAACTCAAACGGTCAAATCAAAGTGACATAATGAAAACGGAACAACGTGCGGAGGTCCGGCGAGGAAAGGCTTTACAGAAAGGGTCGAGCGCGTTTTCATTTCCTTCGATAAATTATGCATATTAATTAGATAGCGCAGAAAACGTGTCGCAAGTGGTATTTTTTTTAATGAGTTCTCCGATGAAGCCATTCATTTTTAATAATTAACCCATCGCGCGACAAGGGCACATTTATTTTGCTTTGTTTTACGATCTCTGATGTGCGGTGAATAGACAGATAGAGACATTTCAAGGACGTCTGTATCTGTGACTTTTTAATTGGTCACTGTTATTTTTTTTAATGGTCTCGCTGATAAGATGATGAATAGCGAGTTCATATTCTGCTAGTATTTCTAATGGGTCTAATACGTCAAAATTTACTGATTGCGCAATGAATGAGATAATTTCCCTCAATGACTCAAAGAAAAGAGGTGGGTAGAGTAGCCAAACATTTTACTCAAGTAAGAGTAACGTAACTTCACAGTAGTATTACTCAAGTAGGAGTACACCGTAGTGGTCCGAGGAATTTCTAATAACTTAAAGGGGAACTGTTGGGACATAACACCTGATATATATTTGAAGTAACAGTAAGTTGAAGGACAAAACATGTAATTTTTACTTTTTCATAGAGATATATTTGCATGTATTGGCAAAAAATGAAGGGGGTGGGTATAGAATGTAATTGTCTTCAATGGGTGGCCAAACTGAATGAAGTAATGGGGACTGTGTAATGAATGGGATGTGCAATATTTTGTATGGTGCAATAATAGAAACTGCAATGAGTGTAATGTGCAATGAGTCTAATGTGCAACGAGTGTAATGTGCAATGAGGATAATGTGCAATGAGCGTAATGTGCAATGAGTGTAATGTGCAATGAGTGTAATGTGCAATGAGTGTAATGTGCAACGAGTGTAATGTGCAATGAGGATAATGTGCAATGAGTGTAATGTGCAATGAGTCTAACGTGCAACAAGTGTAATGTGCAATGAGTTGAATGTGCAATGAGTTGAATGTGCAATGAGTATAATGTGCAATGAATGGAATGTGCAATTGTGTGGAATGAGCAACTATGGGAACTGTGCCATTAGTATAGTGTGCAATTTTTATTTTGACCCTTTTGTGACCTCATCTCTTGGGCAACAGATGGAAATTTTACTTTTACCATGTCTGTTCACTAATATGCATTGTCCCAGTCAAAAAAAAACAAAAAAAAAAACATTCAATAATACACAAAATGGGACAAAGTTATAGGTGAGGTAAATGGTCACATTTTTAAATACCACCTTCAAGGCACTCAAAGGACTTTACATCAAACCCATTCACACATATTCAAACACTAGTGTACACAGACACTGGGCGGCTAGGTGGGCTAAGTGTCTTGCCCAAGGACACAGCATTCATCTGCGGGAGCTGGAATTGCACCACCAAACTGTGGGTTAGTGGATCTGACCGCTCAACCAGTGATGTTTATGTCGAGAGCGGGAATCGAACCGCCAACCTTCGGATCAATGGACAAACAAAAATGTTCAGATCATTTTATATTGTCAACATGAAGTTTTCATCATTTGTAGATTTACACACAGTGGGAGGAATCGACAAAACATTTATTCAAGTAGGAGTAATGTTACTTTAATAAAAATATAACTCCTGTAAACGTAAAAGTATACTGCTAGAAAATAACTGAGTAAATGTAACTGCGTATTACTCAAGTCTGGCAAAAAATGTGAAAAATTCAAATCGATCAAGCCACTGGGGCTATGTAAACCAGTTTTTTCCTGCTTCTTAAGGCTTGCCTGCAAAAACAAAAGGCTTCAGGCTACACCCAAGGCAAAGTCATGTAAAAGAGATGAAAAATATTAGAAATGAAGGTGGGTCCTTGGTGGGCTCATCTGGCAGTAATAAGCCTTTACGTTTTGTTGTATAGGAGGACACACATGCATTGATTCAGTCGACTGTTCATACATAATAGAGAAGCGTCGGAGTGCGGCGGAACTTTGAAACTGAATGAAATAAAAATCAAGGATATACACTCATCCTATTACATTACTGTCAAGATGTTGTCATAGCAATACAGCTTATTTTTTGAAGCAGACTTACAAATCCATTTAGATGATGATTTTTGTCCATGTAGTTTGCTCCAGATATACAGATATACTGAATAAGCAGCACTTTCTCAGGCCATTTGTGGAAATGCAACAGCAGATGTACAATTTTACCTGGGCCGATCAGGGAGGAGTGCAAAATTAACTGCATTTTTAAGCCCTGTGGGAGAGTGCAATGGGAACTGCAGTCGGTGTAATCCTTCAGTTGTCCAGATATGAAAAATATGAACACTTTAAATCTGTCAAATGGACAAAAAGTTGTTGGAGTGAAGACGTTTTGCTGCTCATCCAAGCCACTTCTTCAGTTCTGGTCAGATTACTGGTGGACACCGCCTTATATCAGTCTGAAGGGAGGACCTAACTCCGCTCTGGTCTCTGGAAGTTGTGAAAAGAGAAGAAATAGTGTAGAAATAGGCAGTCAAAAATTAAGATTTAAAAAAAAGATATAGAAAATAGACTTAAATTTAACACAATGACTGAAATGAAACAAAATGCATGTACAAAACTCATTGCAGTGGGTAATTAGGATGCTAGAAATGTGTTGTGAAAGTAAGGAATAAGTTTGGAGCCCTTAGAATGAACTGCTGTTTTCAGGTACTGTGCTTTAAGTTGTTTGTTGTTGATTAGTTGGGAACTCTACTTATAATATACAGAGATTTCTGGATGAAAGCTGAAATATCTTAATCTAAAAAACCTTATGCATTTGAAACAATTCTTAGTATTTATATTTGAAAAATGAAATGTATTTCCGCCAATCGTATTCAGTACTATTTAAAGAACTAGCACAAAGCCACTTCACGTCTCCATACACCCTCCACAGACCTTATATGTCCAGTGTGTTGTATTTTTGCACGTCTTTTCTTCTCCGTCTGTCTGACAGTATTCAGGCAGTGTGAGAGAGTGTATATGCTCCATGTCCTGGTTTATGGTCATTTCTTGTCAGTGCTGAGAAGAGGTGCCAGTACAAGTGTTGGCAGAAATACGAGTGCCAGAATGTCCCAAAATATGGGTGCATGATACAGAATTCTCTGGTAGTAGAGTCAGAAAGTTCTCAATTTAGAACTTTTAATAAATACTTACATACGTAATAGATTTTTTTTTTAATATATATATATAGTTGTAATTTACACAGTACTTACATCAGTTACTGTAAAAAAATGATGGTATGAAGTGGTATGATTTATGAAATAGCAATTTAATATAATATTTAAAAAAAAAAAGAAATATAATATAATAAGTGGCTGTACCCAGTTTTCTTTTCATGCAGTTGCGGAAAATTAGTCTTGGCCCAGTACAGCTATATTGTAAGAAATAAGTGAGCTCTGTGCTGACTACATCTTATAATAAAGTGTTTTATTGTCTGGGAATGAGGAAGTTACTGTTAGCATGCTAGTTGTTTTTAGTTTGGCTCTGAATGCAAAACTCTGCTCTGTGTTGTGAAAAGCACTTATAGACTCATTGTAGAAACCTATCGTGTTGAATAATTAGAATGCTAATACATTAAGGAAGTGAGGATTAACTTTGGGCTTTTGACAGTTCAGATTTCACTAAAACGATGTGATTTGTTAATGAAAAGTGTAACAGATATGGGTTTATTGAATGTATATTAAAAGTCTAATGTCTTGTTGCACATCCATTAACCCTTAGTTTTCTCTGCGGTGTGTCCTTTGAGTGCTGAGCTGACTGAAGGAAGGACCATGAGACACTGGTAACCACTGGATACATTTTTGCTGACTGTTCTGCACAAATAAAAGTAAATGCAAATCCTTGCTACGTGTAGTCCCCCCATGCACATAGCTCATCAGCTCCATAGATTTTTAAAATATTTTTCAGTGCCTAAACACCAAAATAATACGAGTGGTATAGTGGTTGCTGGGCCCTCTGCATCTGCATACCCGACTTATGGCTGTAAACCACACTGAAAACAACAGAATAATATGTATAGGAATGTGTGGAAAGCCTTGCCACTCTCTCCCTGCTCAGCGCTGCCCCAGCCCCTGTACTCCATAGTAATACACTCCACATCGATCAGCCTCTGGACAGCCCATGCGGGGTAATAGAGCCACACAGAGCTGACCGCTGCAGCTCACAGGCATACAGATAAAATACTAAAAGAAGTGGCAATGAAACTACAGCCGGATCAACTCAAAAGCACCCGCCAAAGAAAAACAGCCATTGATTGAGCACGAGGGAAAAATAGCAAGAGAGGAATTGAGTTTGTGGTGTTTTGACTTGTGAACCAATGAATATCTGTGTCATACAATTGAAACCCACAATGGCATTTGGTAAAAGCCATTGATTTCCATTCATATTATTAACGCCCCAGCCTGAAGCCAGACCTGCGGTTGCGTGGCCGAGCCTTCGCCCATGGGGCCTGGTCGGGCTTAGCTTGAATGGATGACGTGGGTCCTCCCTCCTGTAGAAAGATTGCTAGAGCATTGGGTGCAGAGAGAACCAGGCAGTAGTTGAAGGTGGGTTCCTCCCATTAAACAGAAATGGTGTCTCGCTGATGGTATGTTGTTATATGTCTGTGCAGCATCTACAGTGATGCAGTCGCTGTGTCAGACTTGTGGTGGAGCTGAGTCGAAAGGTGAACTACTCAGTTATCATGTCAGATAATGCAAGCTGCCTCCTGTTCACTGTTTTAAGGATGTAACAAAAAACTAAATATTGTGATAATGTATTGATATTAGCACATTGTATAAAAGTCAATATACTGAATTGAGCAGAGCAGAGGCAACCACAAAGACCACGATTCTTTGCTCAATTTCAGTGCAGATGACATCAAGAAATAATTAACTGTTAACCACCTTTATATCTTAGTTCTTTGGATTATGCCATCAGCGATTCACACTAAAGTCAAGGTGTTTTAAATGCAAAAAATATAACTTTTACATTCTGTTAGTCTCTTCAAAAAATATTGAAATAAATATTGTACATTGAGACTTGTGTATCGTCACATCCCTACTGTGTTGTAGATGGCACTTGTTCACGTATACTCAGGGCGAAACTTCAGTATTCTTTAGATTAAGAATACACAGTGCTTCACCTTTATTGCTGTACAAACCCGAAATCCAAACACACATTTCCAAGTGTTTACCCCAGCTCCTCTGTACACAAAGCAATAACAGACGCATAAACAGATGTAGAGTGAAGATCCCAAATAGCATGTTTGTTTTCTGCACAGACCTCCTGACAGCTGCGATTGACTGCCAGGGTATGTGTTCTCCGCGGGTGAGTGATGTTCATATTAGGCCTGTGTCTCAACCATGTTCTACAGTCTAAGATCTTCCGTCGGTAAAACTCTCCCCAGAGACCAGCTAAGTGCCTCTACTTCATTCCGCTGCAACACGCCTATTTCCTGCTGCATCTACCACTCTGCAAACACCCCCCGCGTGATCTATTATTTACGCTTTTATCACATAAACAGCACGGATGCTCCGGCTCGGCGCGGAATCGCCAAGAAAGTCATTTATGTTCGCTTTCCACATCAATAATAAATGGCTGCATCTCTGAAATAGACACCTCTGCTCTGGAAAATCCGATCACGTCGCACAACATTTTAAGGGTAAACTGTTACTTTTAGTCCCGGCATGAATTAATGATGAGCGTGAGAGTGCGATCGGCGTACTGGACCAAACCCGCGGGCCAGATTTACCGGCTGGCGTTTTCTTCTAAAGGCATGTCAATAAATGGCTTATAAAGGCGGAAACGGCGCGGATAGCATTTAGAAAAGTCCATTTGGTTATTCCCAGATCTTGCAGTAAAGTTCGAGACCTTAAAGTTACTGTCAGCTGAAGTTATGGACATGAAAGTTTAAGGCGTTTTCCCTGATTTTTTCCAATCCAAAGAATTTGAAATACAGAACTAGTTCATTTTTTAACCATATGCAGTGGTCCAAAGTTATTCCTCGCTTTCCTTATGCATACTGAGCATCCTAATTATCTACTGCAATGAGTTTATACGCGGTCCTCACAAATTACAGACAGCAAAGTGGAGTTTTAAAGCTAACAACAACTAGCATGCTAATACTAATATGCAGCAAACATTTTGACCTTGAGCTACTAATACAATATGTCTGCACCGGGGCAAGACATGGGGGGGTACAAGGCCTTTGAAACAGCACTGAGGGCAGTTGAACTTTTGAAAAGATGTGATTTGCTCAGTTTGTGCTTGTGGCAAAGCTAGAGCTTGTTAAATTTGCATCTCCATCTGCCTGGTCATTATTGTAGTAATTACACGAGCAGACTTAACCAGCTAGTGCGTCTATTTGTGGAGTACTCCCAGTGTTACTCCATGTTTCCCAGGAAGCAGGGCTGCTTAGGGCCCGAGGCCAGCAGAGGGCCCCCAATAGTCCCTGCATTTATATTGAAAACAATATAATATCTAAAGTTTTACTGAAAACAGGGCTTGTGTGTTTACAGCAGCCTAAATATCAGTGATTACATTTGTTTTATATCTTTAGTAGCAAAATATCTGCTGCTGCCTACATTTGTTTTTAAGCCAGGCAGAGGTGAGGGCAGCTATGTGTGTACACCAGGGCAAAGACCCTTTATAATGTAAATGTAAGCCCACTGTCGCCAACTGGAACACATTAAAATCCACCAGAAACTTGTCTAGAATTTCCAAAATCTTGGATGCCCTTATATGTTTGTCTACTTGTTCTTGTGACTATGGTTGTTGTGATATTTTGGATGTTTTCAGTCTGATGTTGGTCAGAGTGATAAGTAATCAGTGTCATAATGTTGTCAAATGTAAATCACCATTAGCTGAACCAGGAAGCATCTGCTGCCGGGGGCCCCAGAGACAAATTCAGCTTAGGGCCCCCTGAAAGCTAGGTCCGGCCCTGCTGGCAAGTCCAGTATGATGATTGTTTTTACACAGAGGGGTATCAGTCCTGTCACCTCGCCCTTTGTTGCATTTCAAGCCAGAACCAAACATGAACCTATCAGATTTGCTTATTCACCGTTCATCTATCATTTTGAACAAAATCAAATTTTCTAACATCAGATCAGAAGTTTTTCGATGTCCTGTCATATTTTTTTCCTTTTTTTCATCATAAGCAGCCATATTTGTTTTGATACAGGCAGACCATGCATGTCCCTGATTGGCTAATCTATCTGTCAGTCACGCTCATCTAATCTCACTCATTCACTCGGTGACCAGACAAACATCTTTGTGAAGTATTGAAGAAGTAAGCATTCTGGATCCTTGGCAAAACCTCGAGTACAATAGGTTGTTAAAATGTTGCATTTAAAATTTTTTTTCGGCGAGTAAAGAAATGTCACATTTTCAAATGCATAACACAAATGTTGGCCTATGGTTATAGGCTCTTTTGCTGTTCAGTGTGAGACTTGCTGTCAAATTTAAATCTTCAAGTTTGTCAGATTGCATAACCCACTTCAAACACGTTTCATAAAGAAATTGTAGAGAGAGTCTAAAATTTGACCTTATCGAACCATTCTCCCCTCTGTTCTTCCCAAAATTAGCACTTATTTCTCCACAATTTTGCTCTAGCTTCTTCCAAGTTTCCCATTTTGAGGAAATGCCTGGTTGGCGTAGTTTGTCTTTCGTCTATAAAGGTCAAATGAATAGCTGACAGTACAGAGTGGTGGTTGCAAAGCTTTTCAAATGGATTTATTGACTACATTCTCTTCAAATTCTCCATTTCCGAGCTTCCCTTTTCACTACTGCGAGGAAATGAGCACAGCTGGTAGGACTCACCCAATTGGACTGCCACCATTTATCCAATTAAATGCAATTACATGCTTGATTAAGAGTCCGGAGGCGGAGTGGAGCCCACCGCTTAATTAGAAATGTTTCACTTTTGTCAGAACCCAGAAAAGGGCTTTAGAACGTCGGATGTCTGTGAACATGAGAGCACAATGATTTTTTAATGACCTCAAATAATCCTTTTAACGACAAAGCGACGTCGCAGCACACAGAGCCCGAAATTCGCTAACTTTGTTCATTTTTCAAGAGAACTATCAAAGTGCTTATCCTCCACCTCTATGTGCTGCCGAGGAGGCTTTGGAAGTCGAATCCCAAAGGAAAACGTAGAGATTTTTTTTTTTTTTCCCTCCGTTCATTCTTTATTCATTTTTGCCTCTAACTGCAGCTCAGAGAATTATACAGAATTCAAAGGGAACGTGGGATTTGTAGGTAATATTTGTTTTAAAGGCAAATCAAAGTCAGAAGCGGAACGGTGACCTCGGGAGATGAGAGTGTTCTATGGTGGGAACTTTTTGAATGAGGTCACGGAGTGGTAGGTAAAAGAATGATGAATCAATACAAAACAGTCCCAATTTATTTTGAACCTTCAAATGGATCCCAACTATTAAGCTATTAATGGAGATATATTATGCAAAATCTACTTTAAAGGTGCCCAAAAAAGGCAAAAAAAACAACAAAAAAACCCAGAACTATTTCATTTCAAAGCCTGTAGTTGTGCAAAATCATTCTTGCCTTATGCATTCTGAGCATCCCAGTTATTCGCTGTGATGAGATTATAAGCATGAGTTTGTTCATTAGAATATATGTATTATATTTAAGCAAAAAAAAAAAAAAAAAAATCTGATAAAAAAAAACTCTGATTAAATAAATAATAAATGGATAAAAAAAAAAAAAATCTACTGAGATGAGCAGGTGGCAATACTTGACCAGAAGTGTTGCATAGTACACGTTTAAAACAGAATGTATGGTGAATTTATGAAAAAAAAAAAAAAAAAAAAACAACACTTACCAGTATCACATTTTTACCATATTCAAAACGTGAAAAGCGAATTTTGAGTTAATTACTCACCATGATGAGTTTATAAGCACTTTTCACAACTTTCAAAGGTCAGAGCAAGTTTTGCCGCCACGTAAATGCTAACAAACATTAGCATGCTAACAGCACACATTATTTTCCGATGACATAACGCTCTATAATTAGATGGAGACAGCGCACAGAGGTCTTATGTGTACCTGCTTATATAATAAAGCGGTGCCTCATTTATCGCAGGGGTTACGTTCTAAAAATAACATGCAGTAGGCAAAATCCGTAAAGTACTCAGCTTTATATTTTACCTTTATTATATATATTTTAAGGCTGTAAAACCCCTCACCACATACTTTATACACTTTTCTCAGACAGGCATTAACATTTTCTCGCATTTCTATCTTCATACTCAAAGTTTATCTATATTAAAAACTCGTTCAGGCTTATATCCCTCTTCCTCGATGATGCTTTAAATGTGTTGTTCACACACCTCTGCTCCAGCGATATCCACAGAGGCGGCCTCTCCGTGCAGAGAAACACTTTTGAGTCCAAAGCCTTTCAGAAATTTGACAAACCGGCATTAAATTGGCTTATTCTATCTATATACCAAGGCTGTGTCCCACCAAAGTGGGGTAGCCTGGACAGGGCTCACACTCCCGTTCCCCTCCCTCCCTCCTTCCCCTCCCCAAACCCTCCCTCTTCACGACTCTCCATCTCCCCCATCTGCACCAGCGTCCCCTCCCCACCACCATCACCACTCTCCTCCCATCCGTGATTTCAATCCATTGCCTACAACCTCTGCCAAGGAGGCCAAGCGCACACTGACATCCACCCGTCCCTCCATCCATGCACCAGACAACCGAAAGGGCAGCCACGGTACCCGAGTGAAAAACCCCCAGGACCCGCCATAGGTGACACAAAGGAAACAACCGACCAGACCTAGAGCGCAAAACAGACCACCATCAGCACCCAGGAATCCTCCAGAGGACCACACAGGGACAGTCGCCGCACCCAGAGAGGGACAACGAGCACCCAAGCACACCTCCCGTCCATCACCACACCACCAATTAATATTTAAAATTTAGCTGTGATGATGTTGGGGAAACCTTGGTTTAAGGTGTAAGGGACTGATCTAAACCACACCACACTGCACCAGGGTCAGCTGCACAGCCCAGTGTGGGCACTTCCACAGCAGGGCCTCAGCCGAAAATGGGCTTATTACTGCATGAAAAGTACTCGTCGATGGCCTTGGCGCCGCATCGTCCTGCTCCTCGCCGTCATGAATATCATCGCTGTCAGCAAAGGTTTCAACACTTCAGTCACAATGCTAGCAAACATTTATGTAAATTTGGCTGAACACATTCTGTACTGTACAGGAGACACAGCACGGAGGAGACAATGACAATGGTCTACAGTCCCTCAGCCAATCAGAACGCAGAACACAATGCATGTTCATAAACTGTAAAAAACTGCAAAATTGCACTCAAAAAATTTGCAAAACAGCGAGGCCACGAAAGGTGAACCGCGATATCGCAAGGAGCAACTGTATAGCTGTAATGGGGCACGTTTTGCTTAATAAAAAAATCAGGCATAGCCACTTTAAGAAACTTAATGAGTACAAATGAATAAATAGTCAGAGTTTCAGTTAGCCCCATGTGGTCACAGTATGACCACTTTATGAGAAGTCTCCAAAGAGCATTATTAAGCACGCTATTAGCATCAGAGCAAAAAAAAAAACTTTGTGTCATCTTTTATTGATCACAGTTAGCTCTTCTCAAGCTAGCAGCACTTTTTCAGATGTTACCCCGAAATGCCCTGTATTTTCTTCCTAAATACGCAAAGCCGTCAGTTGACTCATTGCACTCGTAACATCACTCACATCCAAACCAAGCTTCGCATTAAAGATAAAACTCTGTAATCATAAATGCATTTCTTCTCCAAATTGAGGTCAGCTTACAAAACATCAAATCGATCTGTGCTAAATGATGGCGCATAGTTCACGGCCCGGCATAAGCCCTCATTCCAAATAACTGATTAACGTCTGCCAGCGAGCCCCGGCAATCTATCTGCCCCTCTCATCAAAAAATGTGATCGTGCCCAATTTTACGGCGGACATAACACGCCGTAACTGGAATGAAATGTTCGGAGCAGAGGGGGATTTCACACCAGATGCATTCATCATATTCGTGTTATCAAGGTAATGGCACTAAGGCTTGTTTGAATATCGGTTCCAGCCATGTATTGTGCAGGTTTTCTAAAGACGTGAAATTGCACGGGCTTGGGTTGTAGACATACCGGACAATATTTTTGATTTAAGACCGCGCCAGGATATATGAGAGACATTCAGAGCTAAAAACACATTTGTAACAGCGAAATAAGGGCATGAAAGTTTGGAGGAGTAAAAGTTGGGTTTGATAGCAGAAGTTACTAGTGAAGAGATTGAAAGTCATACAGAGAGTGATTGGATGTAACGTGAAATTTTTAAAGTTCTGGCATGGAAAAAGATAAAGTTAATAGCTATATTTGTGTTTGATTGTATGAGTGGATTTTGAGAAAGCGGCAAACATGTTTTACTATGTTTACTAACATGTATCAACGTGTAATTACATGTATATGGGTTAAAGCTAGGGTTATTACATGGTGTTATGTTGTATTTCTGAATAAGGTGCAAGACACATTGTGTAATCTTACATTTGGAAATGTTACATGCATATTTTATGTGGCAAATGAGTAATAGATTCAGGGGACATGCTAAAATATCTGCTGCTGTTGCTGAATTTATAACATAAACTAACCTAGATAATGTCCCTCCCTGGCTAAAGTGTGGAGAGAAGCTGGTGAAACAACCTAAAACAGGCACAAAAGGTAAAATCCTCCAGCTCAGGTCGTCCTGACCAAGACTAGCTCAAGATCTGGAGATGGATCTCTGGGCGCTGCACCTATGGCATATGTTAAGCATAAGACAACCTCACAACTTTGTATTTTGCATGACTGAATGGAACAAAAAGTTCAGAAGTTACATTAAAGGCATAATATTTAACTTTCTGGAGTTAGCGCGTCACGCATGATTCCACAGAAAAAGAAAGTTAAAACTACTTGGAATATTCTCCATGGATATATTTAGGTGTTATGCAATACCGTGGAAGATTACAGCCAAGAAACATTTCCATGGAAACGAGGAAGAGGAAGCCCTCCTCCAGGCCAAATACGGGGTGGGTTTGTGGAGATGCAGGCCTGCTCAAACTAAGGACACATTTGTTTGTCAGGGCAATAAACACAACCAAATTGAAAAACGAAAACATGCTTTTATTTTAGTCTTTTGGCCAAAAAGTTACATACTGTGGCATTAAGAGATGGCCATAAAATTGCCAAAAAGGTCAATTTAAAGGGCACTATGTAACTTTTCTTGAGAAGGGTCTGCCACCTGCTTGTCTCCATGACTATTGTGCTGCCTGGAGCGTGTCATTCTAGGCCAAATTCATTACCATACTGTGGAACATTCAGGTCTCAAGGCTTCAACATCTCCGTGGAGACAAGCAAGTGGTGTACTTTCCTCCAGAAAGGTTACATAATGCACTTTTAAGTTGCAAGTCTCACAAAACCCTGCAGACAGTGAATCGATGGCTCCACTGAAATTCACCACAAACAGACAATCCACTCAGTTCACTTTCTACCAGTTCCCCAAGAAGTTCAACTTCTCACCTCCTCCTACAATGTTTTTTACCCGGCTTTAATTGCACGAACGGAGTGAATATCTGCTCGATCGATGGATATTGATTATTCCCAGTAAAGCTTTTATTTCTGGAGGCGCTCGGAGTGGCTGCTTATGAAAAGGAAGGACGCGGGAAAATGGGATATTGACCTCCGAAGAGCAGCTTTAAGCTATGCCTCCTTCATGACCTCCACTGGCTCAGGTTAATAAGTTCACTGTAGAAGAAGCACAGTTTTTCTATAGACCTGCTGAGAGATGGTAAAATGTGTGGAGGGCTTTGTGATGCAGTCTGGTCTGAAAATAATCGCAAAGAAAAGGGTTTTGTCTCAAAGCGTGGAACCGAGACACAAAAGAATTGCATATCGACACCTGTCACAGCACTGCTCATTATTTAATTGTGTCACTGTGGAGACAATAAACCAATATACTCTAAATGAGCGCCAATGAACAAAAGGACTTTTAATGGGTAGAACGCAATTCATGCAGACAATTATACAAGGATCTGTGTCCCGTGCTATTTCTATAGTTAATGATGCTATATTATGTATTATTCAGGCTATTAAAAGTGCTTTAGGACACCTTAGCATAGTAATCTGGTTAAAGTACCCTAATTAATCCAGCCCTCATTTTTGTTCACATAAAACGCAATTGTTACCAGCAGAGGCCGCATCAAGTAGTTAGGAGAAGTTTAATGAGCAATTTAAATTCTGTAAATTAACTTTATTGTTTTTAGCATATAAGTAGGTCTATATTGCATATGTATTTTGAGTCATCCGGCATTGTCCTGCATTTAAGACATCAGAGCAATGCTTTGTGTAGTCATGTTTTCAGATCCCCACCCACATCCCTGTACTTACTTAAAAGACTGCACCTACTTATAGAGGGTTTTATATCGTCCGGCGAGTCAGGAGGTAAGTCTGAGGGCGCTGTAAGGTATTTTCTAGCAGTGCAGCACTACTCAAAACTGGTATCTTGATTTACTCACGCTAAGGTAAATAACATGTGCCCAATAATGGATATGGAATGCATGGGGGTTCACCAGGACGCTGTGGAGACCAGAGGTTACAAGGACTGTGGACAATAAGATAACAGCTATGTTCTGGTCATTTTGGTTAAAGCCACATCTCAGGAATGTGTGACCCCCACTCTGAAAGGGTCATAAAACACTCACCTTGTTCAACTTTGCCTAAAGTTTCTTAATGTGTAACACCATGCTGACCAGAAGAAGACCCGCCTGACAAACACATACACTGGGAGATGCTATAAAATCTGTCAACATGCACATCTCAGGACTCTCTTCTATCCTTCCCAGACAGTCCGTTGCTTCATTGTTCACTTTACCTGTGTGGAACTCATTAAACCCTTCTGACTTTATGTTTCAGTCTCTTTGATGCTTACACCAGAAACGAACATTCTTACAGCGCTGTCAGCATGCTAGTTGATGTTAGCATTAGCGAGACAACAAAACTAGTGCCTAAAACTAGGGGAGAGTGAGGAAGGACAGGGTTTGGAAGTATAAGGAACCTGCAGCCATGTGTTTGCAATCAGAAACACCATACATCATCTTTAACAGTTTGCAGTGGTCCAAAGTTATCACAGTTACCTTATGCATTCCAGACATCCTAATTATTCACAGCGATGAGTTTAATAAGCTTTCCATGATGTTCAGAGGCCAGAGCGGAGTTTTACCATTACAGTAAGGCTGACAACTAGCATGCTAACTGCGCACTGCATGATTGTCGGACAGTAAAAGCTTTATAATTAGATAGAGAAAGTACGCAGCTGACTTATTTTGAACTCTAAAGCTGCTCATACAATATATCTGTACTGGGGCAAGATACATTTTACTCAAATTCATGGAGGAAAAAATCATGCACAGGACCTTTTAAGCAAAAATATATAACTGCCGAGGAATCCACGTACCACCTGAAGGGACTTTTACTACAGTTTGAGAACCACTGGTCTAGCAACTCCCTTTTGCACTTTTAACCTCTTTTGTGATCAGAGTTATGAGCTTCCAGAAAAGCTAACTGCTAGCATAAAACCGACCATTTTACAGTATTCCTCACCTACTGAGAGAAGCCTTCAGGTGCCCGAACAGCATATCCGGCCTTGCATTTATTCCCTAACAGAATAAAATGTGCCGTACTGTTTGATCCTGCAACAATTACATCAGCAGCATGTACGTTTTAGCGCGGTAATAGAAGTCACGCGGCTTCTCCGACCGAGCGGCTGTGGAGATATTAGATCAGGAGCATGACTGAGGGATGGCAGTGAACGCACCATGAAATGAGATCTGCGGACCTCTCAAACGGAGTGGCTCTGCTCCGGGAGAGAGACTGCAGAGGAGAGGAAAGAGGACACCGACAATGAATGAGGAAGAATGGAGCTTTGAAATAGACTGGACAGCTATGCAGGCTTTTTAGGACAATGGCGTTTTTGTACTGTTGTTGTATTGCTATAAAGCTTTGGTCTCTGATGTGAACATGTATACAGTACATTGTAACTTTGATCACTAATAAAAGGTATTTGGTTCATTTAGTTTTGCAAATGTTGGGGATGGGGATAACAAATATCAACACAATGTTCAATTTCGGATGATAACTGATGAACCTTCTGTGGGGAAACTGGCCAATGTGGTCAAAAGCAGGAGACAGCCTCAGAAAAATTCCCAGTTAATGACATTTATAGCGATTTACCGTGGTAAGCCGTGGGGAAAAAAATAACACAGATTTACAAAAATGAACTGTGCTCAACTCAAGCAAAAGCAACAGAAATTAACAAAACTGAGGCAAAACCCATATGTACCAGGCAGTGACGTGCGGTGAGGTTCGTGGCTGGTGAGGCACTGATGCCGTCACAATCAGATTTACAAACATATAAACCAGGTGTCAGTACATTAGGCCCCCGGTCAGTGTCTCTCCCAGTAAGTGACGGGACCAGAATAAAAAAAGAATTTCAAAATAAAAAGTTCGAAGTTCGAATGAAATAGCTCTAATAGTATGAAATAAAAAGCAGGCTGGTTTTGTATTGTTTTTATCCTTATACTGGTTCCCCAATTTTCAATGGATTGAAGTAATTAAATTTGAAATTTGAAAAGAGCGAGTCTTTCGTCCCGTCGTCTGGAGCAAACCATTTAGCTCCTTTAGCGTTGGTCTTCCTTTAATTATAATCTGCTTCGACTGAAAGTCCAGTTTAGAAAACTGCTTGAGCTTTAATATGTAATCTTCCTCCATTTAAAAAGTAGGGCCAGACATGAAGAAAAAAGTTAACCGATTGCTAAACTTGATTTGCTAACTCTAAACTGTATCTTTCTGTCACTATTCTGCGGCCCCTTTTCTGCAGGAGTTGCAAGAATCCCTGGGCTCATGAGTGCCCCCTAACATGAGGCAGGGTAACTACATGCCTCACCTGGCACCTTTTCAGAGCCACTTAAAGTAGCAGTATTTCAACGGTAAACGTAAAAATTCAGCCATTTTGAATTTAAAAAATTATATAATAAGTCGATTTAACCCACAAGTGTTAAAAATAAAACTATAAAAACTTAAACATTAAAACAAATTGAAACAAAAACAAAGAAGAAGCAGTCCCCCACCCCCCCTCCCCCCAGCCCACGACCTCACCCAACGCTTAAAAAATGGCCGACATAGGGCCTCTTTGTTTGGACCATGTGGAGATTCAGGTAAGAATAGATTCATATGTAAAACTGAATTGGATAAATTTAACCAAATATAACAGGTGTAAGTGGTGGTGGTGTTTAAATTAAAAGTAAACTAACTAAAACACTAAACAGAAGAAACCCAGGATAGTTATGACTAGTTATTTAGTTAAATATTGAAAAATTTTAGGAAATGAACAAATATGTGAATATAAACAAAATTAAGGTGACAAAGACCCACATTTGTGACACCTCCCTTATTTCAAACCCCACACAAAAAGAACCCACCCAACTGACTGTGTCTCCATGGAGATGTTATGTCTTCTCTGGTAAGTTCCATATTTGGCATTAAATGTTTTTATTCCTGAAAAAAAAAAAAAAAAATCCTTGAAAAATGTCACCCCCTTGTCTCCATGGAGATAGATAAGTTTAGTGCCATACTGTGCCAAAGCAGTAATAAGCTGATTTAAAACTTCCAAACAAACGACAATATATGAACTTTAAAGGTCCACTATGCAATCTATCCAGGGTACACCACCTACTTGTCTCTACTGGGATGTTATTGCCTGTATGTGACTTTTTTTTTCTTGTACTTAAGACAAATATGTTTTGCCTCAGCACAGATATATTCTACAAACAGCTCTTAGGGTCAAAATGAGAATCTGCATCTAATCTAGTTTTATTCTCCATGAAACAGGAAGTGCACTGATAGCATGCTAGTTGTTTTTGGCTTTACCGTGACTGTAAACTCTTCCATGTGGTGAATAATTACTAATTAGGCTGCTAGAGATGCATTAAAAATAAATTCAGACGTTGTAACAGTAAAATTAAGTTATGTTTTTCTGCTTGTTAAGACGTAATGTCGTAATGTGGAAAATTTCGGGTAAAGCAATGACGTCTTCTTTGGAACAAGCAGCTAATGGACCCTCCACCAGCAAAGATACATAGTGCACCTTTAACTCTAGCTAAAAAAGTAACTCTGCAGCTGGGTGAGTCATCAGCGAACAGCTAACAATGCAGCAGCAGTCTGTAGAAAACATTGGATTTCAGGACTGGCTGAAGCTCGGTTAATGACGCAGGTCTGGGGAGAGAAGGGTCCAGAGGAAAATATATACTAGATAGCTTTTGTAAAAA
Organism: Periophthalmus modestus; assembly: GCA_019594935.1. Classification (NCBI taxonomy): domain Eukaryota; kingdom Metazoa; phylum Chordata; class Actinopteri; order Gobiiformes; family Gobiidae; genus Periophthalmus; species Periophthalmus modestus. Next base: position 16,826,641 of record JAIEZT010000009.1, read on the forward strand.
TTACACATTTCAGAACATGACGCCAGAGAAAGGAAATATCCGATATAAAGAGGAATCAGTGTTATTGAAGTTGTTTTACAAGCCCTGTACCTGATTTTTCCCCATATATTTGAGCATAAATTGTCTTTCTCCATTATAGATAAATGGTATAAGCAACTCTTGAGGTTAAAATAAGTCTGTTGTCTACATTTAATTAGAAAGCGTTTAATTGTGATAATCAGGACGTGTGTATTAGCATGCTAGTTGTTGTTGTTAGCTTTACTGTCTCACCAAAACTCCATACTAGTCCCTGAGAGTTGTGAAAAGGGCTAATAAAGTCATCGTGGTGAATAATTAGGATGCTCAAAATGCATAAGGTAAGTGAGGACCACTGCAAACCATTTAAAATGAACTAGTTCTGTTTTTCACATTTTTAAGACAAGAAATCAGGTATTGTGCCTTTAATTTTCTGCTGGTTAAATTGAATTAGAAAAGAAAAAGAGGAATGCACATATAGAATTTCTATTTTAACATAAACCATACACTTAACATAAACTCCATAATTGCATACAGCTGTTTCCTTGGACAACAACTGCGGGAGTGTTTCAGACACATTGTTCTTGTGCCTCTTGTTCCCCTGCAAGATGATTTTTATATTCTTAATGTAACCAGGACAGCCCCAGTGAGATTTGGGATTACATATTCTGCGAAGTCTTGGCCTTTGGGGGAAAATTACTGTTTTCTTGTGTTAGGGCAAATCAGAGCACCCAAAGAAAATGTACACAGACACAGGGGGAACAGTCCACAAGAGGGAAAACTTCACTAGAAAGTTTCTATCAGGTACATGAATCAAATCCCAGCCAGAGTACTAACCACTCTGCCACTTGCTGGCTGCCACAACCTTGCAGTCCGTGATATCTCTCTGGCTTTTGACGCCGTTCACGACCAGGGGCTATTAGGGAAGCTGTCACATTATGGTAGCACAAGTCTCATTCACTCTTGGATAGCCCTTGATGAAGTTACCTAGAAACAATTGAGGTGGGCTCTGGTGTCCCGCAGGGTACAGTACTCGGTACTTACTGATTTAATATTGTTTTATAAACGGCCTACTTTACACATAAGCCAAGGTACCATCATTGTGGCCAAACAGCTTGTCAAAGCCTGATCTTGTCAGATCTCAGAAGCTAAACAGAGTTTGGGCATAGTTAGTACTTGGATGGGAGACCGCTGGGAATACCAGGTGTCTTAGCAGGCTGCCAGTGGCAAATACTGTTGTTGTGTACTTAGGCAAGTGTAGCAACTGCGTGGTAATATGCTAAGATGTAATGAGATAACCCAATTAACTCAATTAACAAGGAGGCAATAATAAGGCGCAGTTGTTATATAGTATAGTATAGGTATAATGGTAGAATGGGCTAATAATCAGAAGACTAAAGAACGCTCTGGGAGGGAAGTGACAGGAGGCTGAAATTTAGTTTGGTTGGTACCATATATTAGGAATAATAATAAATGACATACAACATTTAAGACAGACAGTTCATGTGAATGGCCATTCAATAGTGCAGTAAATATTTACAATCAGTAAGGGCTCAAAACAATCAAAAATACTTCAATGCAAAACCAATAATGGCAGTGCAATAATACTAAGAGAGTCAATAGATGTTAAAGTGCATTGTGTCAGAGTTCCGCAATTATTGCACTGGATTGAAGGGTGCAGTTCAGTCAGTGTTTTTACTGTGCAAAAGGCAATTTATCAATGTCTACCCAGCTCACACACAGTTCAAAGCCCCATCTGGAGAGGACTGGGTTCCAGGGGGAGAGGTAAGTGCAAAAAAGTTCCAGGACAGAGTTCCAAGGGTGTGTGTGTGATAGAGCAATGGGTGTGGGTGTGTTGGGTGAGTATGATGGGCTGCCAAGAGCCCCCTACCAGCCCGGTGGGAGAAGTGCGGCTCCGCGGTGCGTTCCCTTAGCCCACCAGCCCGGTGGGAGAAGTGCGGCTCTGCGATGCGCTCTCTTAGGACAGGTCAGTGTTTCTCTTAGGACAAGTGAACGCTTCTCTTAGGACAGGTCAGCGTTTCTCTTAGGACAGGTGAACGCTTCTCTTAGGACAGGTCAGCGTCTCTCTCAGTTCAGGTTCGCGTCTCGTAGGACCAGTCAGCGTCTCTCTCAGGGCAGGCAACGCTGCAGACTTCCTTCACTAGCTCGCCATCGTAATCAAAGATCTGACCTATTCCGCAGATAATATGTCTCATACAAGCCCTCTTGACTTGCGTGCCTGTTACAGCACAGGATTCCCGCAGCACAACTCTCTGTTAGCCTCCCCACACACACACCTAGCCTCCAGCACACCTCGCCTCACCCAGCTAGCACCGGTGTTTTTAATAACTCTGATTGGCTGTGCCGTGTCACGTGACCGCGGATACTTCACTGTGATTGGCTGAAGTGAACCATATAATGCAGTGACATGCAAAACCCGCGAGAGTGACCGAAAATACCGCGAGATTTGGAGGCTTAGACATAGTACAGGCTGAAATGCCAGGAGAGAGAGAGAAGGGGGAGAAAAAGAGTGATATATATACGCAGGATTTGTCACCTGGGTTACACCCTCCCCCCTTAATTCCATGCAACTCCGGTGCATGATGCTACAGAGAGGTCGACGTAAGCAGACGATCAGAAGCGGGAGTACTAATGATTTCACCATATGCGTCAGCTAAACTATGAAATAGCGTTTGCACAACAGAGATTAGCGGATTACCCAAAGCGGTGTACTGTAAGCGCTTTGGAGGTTGTCGTTGCCTTGTTGACCGACGGATAGTGAAATCAGAGTCAACAGTATTAATGGGGTCAGTGGCATGTTCTACATCACTACCCTCAGAGTCAGCGGGTAGAGGTAGGTGCATCACCAGGAACAGTAGGTGACTGCAATGCCAAATTGGGAGATGTCACTGCGGGGGGCCTCCGAGCTCTGGGCTTCCTTCTGATGGCCGCGTCTCAGGGATAATGGAATCTTCGGGATCTGGTAAGACTTCTTGAGGAAGTATTCATCTTGTTCCACTTCCCTTTGTTCCACAGGTTCTCCAGAACCAGCATCCTCCTCCTCACTGGATGAAGATGGATCCAAAGCGTCGGACACACGAGAGGACTCTCCAACATCAGGTAGGTTATTTTCAGGTAAGTGTGTGGTTTCAGGAACTGAACTTTCAACAAGGAACTTCACAGGTTGTGAAATCGAAACTTGAGGAACTCTCCATTCGTCTTCTTCACTCAACCACTCTTCTTGATCAACAGCTGGTTGGCGTTGGCTGCGAGTGTGATGTTTGCGTGGAGTTGGAATGGGGTGCAGTTCCGGTTCTCTGCTCTCAGGTAAGAACCCACATGGAAGTAGGAGATCTCGATGCAGAGTTCGGGTCGTCCAGCTGGATCAGTTTCAGGACGTACAGTGTAAACGGGGAAGATCTCCAGCACGGTTGACCACAATGTAAATGTCCTTCTCCCACTTGTCTTCCAACTTGTGTTTGCCACGGAGTCGAACATTCCGGACGAGTACTCTGTCTCCTTCTTCCAAGACTGAAGGTTTGACCCGAAGATCAAAGCGAGTTTTGTTCCTTTCAGCAGACTTAGTTGCATTCTTGGACGCTAGTTGATACTTTTTCTTCAGGCGGGAGCGAAGGTTCTGCACATATTGAGAGTGCGAGGTGGAAGAGGCATCTCGAACTGGAAGACCAAAGGCAAGATCTACAGGTAGCCTTGGTGTGCGTCCATACATCAGCTCGTAAGGAGTGTAGCCGGTCACTTCATTTTTTAGTACAATTGTACGCGTGAACAAGTGGCTTGACATACTCCTTCCATCTCTTCTTTTGTTCTGGCTCCAATGTTCCCAACATGCTCAGCAGCGTTCGATTGAACCTTTCGACGGGGTTCCCACGAGGATGGTATGGCGTGGTGCGAGTCTTCTCAATGCCAGCGATTTCGCAGAGTTCTTTTACGAGGTGTGAGACCGAAATCGGGCCCTTGATCCGTGTGCAGACGCTCCGGGATGCCATAATGCACAATGAAGTTCTCCCACAGACATTTAGCGACCGTTTTTCGCCTTTTGATTGGCAGTTGGTATGGCCACGGCGTATTTGGTAAAATGATCTGTGAGGACCAGGATGTCCTTGGTGTTGGAACGATCAGGCTCAAGCGTCAGGAAGTCCATGCACAGGAGTTCAAGGGGTCGGCTGGTCTTGATATTCACTAACGGCGCAGCTCGTTCAGGGAGTGCCTTCCGTCGGACGCAGCGATTGCATGTTTTTATCTTTGTTTCCACATCTGCTGCCATGCGGGGCCAGAATAAGCGTGATCTCACAAGGTCAAGTGTCCTTTCTACCCCCATGTGGCCCATATCATCATGAAGACTGGCAAGGACGATGGGGCGTAGTTTCTTCAGGTAGTACCAGCTGGAAGGACACATGCTCTCCCTCTTGCCTTCTCCGATACAGGAGATCGTCTTGGAGCTCGAGACGGTTCCATTCTCTCAGCAGGAGGGCAACATCCGGCAGCTCTTTGCGCACAGTGGGGGGGATTTTCTCACCAGTGTTGAATTGGTGAATCACTTCACGCAGACAGGGGTCGGCACTCTGCTTCTCCCGGAGGTCGTCGTGGGACAGTGACGGCACGACTGGAAGCCCTGGTGTGAGACACATCGGCATAACTGTCGGGAATGGCAGTGACAGACATGCTTAGCGACTCAACCAGAGCGATGCAGTTCTCAGTTGGACTCTCAGGACTGGAAGCTCTCACCAGACAGCTGTGACAAATGGCGGCCACAACGTCTGGATCGAGTTGAACTGCAGTGCCGTTGTCAAAGTGGTCACGGGTGAACTGATTGACCAGGTCCCATTCTTTCTGACTGTAAGTGTCAGCTGGCAGATGATGGGGACGTCGGGAGAGTGCGTCTGCGTCTTGATTTTGACTTCCCGCCCTGTACTGCAGTTTGAAGTCATATGTTGAGAGGGCTGCAAGCCAACGGTGACTGGCTGCATCAAGCTTGGCAGATGTCAGGATGTAGGTAAGTGGGGTTATTGTCCGTTATTACAGTGAATCTAGAGCCATAGAGATAATCGTGAAATTTCTCCGTGACACTCCACTTGAGCGCTAAAAATTCCAGTTTATGCGCTGGATATCTGGACTCACTCGTGGACAGTCCCCGGCTGGCATACGCTATGACGCGCAACTTCCCATCCTGCTCCTGATATAAAGCTGCTCCAAGGCCTGTAGAGCTTGCATCTGTGTGCAGGATGTATGGTTCTTTTGGATTTGCAAATCCAAGCACTGGGGCTGTGGTAAGTTTGTCGATTAGCGTATTGAATGCATCCAGACAACTGCTTGTCCATCTCTCGTTGAATGGTTGTTTGGGGTCAAGCTGATTTTTGGGCGTTGACTTCTGGCCTTTACGAGTTGGAGGGTACCCTCTGGTCAAATCGTTCAGGGGCTTGGCGATGGCGGCATACCCGTGGATAAAGCGGCGGTAATACCCCGCGAACCCCAGAAAGGACCTCAACTCCTTGAGTGTTCTTGGTATTGGCCAGGATTTGAGAGTGCCAATCTTGTCGGGGTCAGTCTCCACCCCCTTCTCAGAGACAATATGGCCCAGATAACGTACCGATGACTGGAAAAACTTGCATTTTTCTGGTGATAACTTAAGGCCATAATTCTTAAGGCGCTGTAGGACTCGCAGCAACCTGCTCTCATGTTCTTCGAGGGTCTCTGAAAAGATGATTAGGTCATCCAGGAAGACCAGAACCTCTTTTAGATGTAGATCGCCCATACATCTTTCCATGAGGCGTTGAAAAGTGCTGGGCGCGTTGGTAACGCCTTGCGGCATGCGATTGAACTCCCAAAAGCCTAGTGGGGTCACAAATGCCGTCTTGGGTTTGTCCAGTTCTGCCATTTCAATTTGGTAATATCCTGACTTCAAGTCGAGGACGCTGAACCATCGGGAGCCAGTGAGAGCTGTGAAGGACTCCTCTAGATTTGGGAGCGCGTAAGCATCCTTGATGGTGTGGAGGTTGAGCTTACGGTAATCGATACACAGCCTCACATCGCCGTTCTTCTTACGGACAAACCACGATCGGTGACGAGAAGGGTGACTCCGACTCGCGTATCACTCCTGCCTTCAACAGGTCCCTCAGATGTTCCCGCACTGCCTCAAATGTCGCGAGGATGAATGGGACGAGCTCGGTGTTTGAATGGAGTTTCATCGTGAAGGCGGATGTGGTGTTTGACATGGTCGGTGCGCCAAAGTCAAGGTCGTGGTGTGAAAATACCTCAGAGATCTGTTCCAGCTTGGAGATGACTCGGTCCTTCCAGTCAGGTGGTATTGGTGAGTCTCCGAAGTCGAACTCCAGCTTTGTGTGGGGTTTCTGCTGTGCATTGGTGGAAACACAGTGGGATAAGATGTGAGGTGACATGGTGAGTTCAGCGATGACACTCAATGGCGGGAGTGTGATGGTCTGTTCTGTTTCATTGGTGACAATGATCGGGAGCTTGTGAGGTGAGTGGCTGGGCAATGTCACAAGGCAGCTTTTCACATAGAGGCCTCCAGGCAGTGGGTGTGGCTGGTTGTTCAATCAGAGCGCACTTGCTGACAGGTGGTGGATTGGCACGAATGGACCCCTCGGTGACCATGGTGTGGCCTGCTGGAACTTGGACCGAGGATTTGCTAGCCAATCGGACAACACCATCGCAGGCTTCATGGGTTTGTTTGTGCCGTAACTGCAGAAGGTGGAGGACTGCTCGGTAGCCATGCTGAGCTGGTTTATAGCTGGCACACTCGCTCTCCACTCGTTGCTCATAGAGCGGCTCCAGGGTGTTCATCCCTATCAAAATCTGGCTGTGAAATCCTGCGCCGACGTCAGGGACTACAAGCGCCAGGGTATGTACATCCAGATCTGCACCAATGAATTCTTTCAGAAAGGTGACTGTCATTTCTATATATCCAAGGTATGGGACTTCTTGGCCGGCAGCTCCTTCTACTTGCAACAGTTCTGTTATTGGCTTCACTGGTTGGTGGGAGAAATGTTGGTTGTAGATGGAGACAGGTAAGGTCGTTACTTGTGATCCAGTGTCCAGCAAACACTGAAAATCATGGCCGGCAACTCTAACTCGGCCCGTACATCTGGATCCAATCAACCCTTTTGGCAGATGGTTGGTTTCAGTGGAGATGGCATGTGACTTACTGCTGCATTTCACTTTCTGCTTGATGGGACGTTGTTGGTCCTCTGCAGTTCCCATTTGTCCCTCAATGGGAACTCGTTCTAGTTTAAAGACGTGTTGTGAGAGTTCAAGTTCTGCCATTTTTTCTTCTTGTCTGCAAACTGCTTCTTTTTCATGGCTACTAGTGCTGGATTTGGGGGTCGGTCACAGTTTGGCTTAATGTGTCCATCTTCACCACAATTATAGCAGTAACCCGGCTTGGGTCCTGAACTGGGTTGTCTGTTAGAGCGTGACTTTTTATTGGTCTTATTGCCTTCATGGTGCTTACTGAAATGAGGAGATTGGGAGGGAACAGACTGCTTGGTGGGGATAAGGGACATCAGCTGCCTCTGTATGTCGGCTAGCTGCCGAGCGAGCTGCTGTGTGATTGTGGTCAGGGCGTCAACCTTGGATTCTTCCGGGGGGTTGGCATAGGCGTATTGGGCGTGCGCCCCGGCTCTGGCTTTTGAGCCGAGGTGCTGCTTCATACGCTGAGCCTTAGCAGCGGCTCTGTCTTCCTCAGTTCTGAGCATTAGCAGGAAATCAGCAAAAGATGGTGGGTGGGACTTTAGTTGCTTCAACTGCAGTTCTGAAATAAGGGTGTTGTCCCAGCAGCCGCGACAGAATTGAGTGAGTAGATGTCGGTCTAAATCAGTGGCCAAGACTCCTCCTCTCTTCAGAGCCAAATTCAGTGCTACTTGGAGGCGTTGCAGGTAAGCAGATGGCTTTTCATCGGCATTTTGAAACATTTCCATGAACTTCATGTATAACTCGTCGCCATCTTGGACGGTTCCATAAGCAGAATCAAGTATCTGGAGGTAAGTCTTTGGGGAAGTTTCTGGTTTGAGATGTTTAACCATATCTGCTGCTGGTGGGAAGAGACTTTCGACAATTTTTCTGGAACGTTGTAAATCAGAAACAGCAGGATCTTGGAGAAGTAATTCGACACCAGAGCGCCATGTTTCAAAGTCACTTTCATGAGGGGGTCTTGGGCTTCGACCAGAGAAGGATCGGAGTTTCTGGGAGGACGAATGTGAAGCGCTGTCGCCACTCTTGATGATATGCTCTACTATGCACCGTTGGACGCCTGGTGGATTTAGATCAGGAATGGACATGGCTGCGAATGACTGCTTGGGCATAGGTTGGCGGTGCACAAAATCATCAGAGTTTATTTGGGGTTGTGGTCGCTCTTCCTTCACTTCGGGTGCAGGTAAGCCCTCAGAAAGCAGTGACTCCGCATCCTCATCAACATCATCATTCCCATCTTCCTTCCTGAGCTCGGTGACGGATTGGCCCAGCAGTGACATGACTCCTTTGAGAACCTCTGCATAGTTTTGACCCGTAAGTCTGGCTAAGCTTTTCAAGTCACTCAGATAAGTTTGTGTTTTAAGCTTACTCTCATACTCAGAACACAAAGTCGCAAGCTCACAAATATCATATTTAACCTTTTCAGTACAAGCATAAGTGTACGGCAAAATCTTTCTCAGGGTAGCTAAAGTTTCACCTGACTCAAACTCAACAAGAATCATATTTTCAAAAATGCAATCTGATTCCGAGATAACTCTAACTTGTAACACTTTACCATACTTAGCCAAGAACTCAACGACTTCATCATCTGTTTCCGCCTTTACTGAATATTTAACCGCAACGGTGTTTGGAATTTTTATGCCATATTTCTCCAAAATGTCCATGTTTGCAACAAATGTCAATTTACTATTTACTCCAAATTTCAGTCCACCTGTGCAACCCTCCTGGCTAGCTCGCCACAAAATATGTAGCAACTGCGTGGTAATATGCTAAGATGTAATGAGATAACCCAATTAACTCAATTAACAAGGAGGCAATAATAAGGCGCAGTTGTGTTATATAGTATAGTATAGGTATAATGGTAGAATGGGCTAATAATCAGAAGACTAAAGAACGCTCTGGGAGGGAAGTGACAGGAGGCTGAAATTTAGTTTGGTTGGTACCATATATTAGGAATAATAATAAATGACATACAACATTTAAGACAGACAGTTCATGTGAATGGCCATTCAATAGTGCAGTAAATATTTACAATCAGTAAGCGCTCAAAACAATCAAAAATACTTCAATGCAAAACCAATAATGGCAGTGCAATAATACTAAGAGAGTCAATAGATGTTAAAGTGCATTGTGTCAGAGTTCCGCAATTATTGCACTGGATTGAAGGGTGCAGTTCAGTCAGTGTTTTTACTGTGCAAAAGGCAATTTTATCAATGTCTACCCAGCTCACACACAGTTCAAAGCCCCATCTGGAGAGGACTGGGTTCCAGGGGAGAGGTAAGTGCAAAAAAGTTCCAGGACAGAGTTCCAAGGGTGTGTGTGTGATAGAGCAATGGGTGTGGGTGTGTTGGGTGAGTATGATGGGCTGCCAAGAGCCCCCTACCAGCCCGGTGGGAGAAGTGCGGCTCCGCGGTGCGTTCCCTTAGCCCACCAGCCCGGTGGGAGAAGTGCGGCTCTGCGATGCGCTCTCTTAGGACAGGTCAGCGTTTCTCTTAGGACAAGTGAACGCTTCTCTTAGGACAGGTCAGCGTTTCTCTTAGGGCAGGTGAACGCTTCTCTTAGGACAGGTCAGCGTCTCTCTCAGTTCAGGTTCGCGTCTCGTAGGACCAGTCAGCGTCTCTCTCAGGGCAGGCAACGCTGCAGACTTCCTTCACTAGCTCGCCATCGTAATCAAAGATCTGACCTATTCCGCAGATAATATGTCTCATACAAGCCCTCTTGACTTGCGTGCCTGTTACAGCACAGGATTCCCGCAGCACAACTCTCTGTTAGCCTCCCAACACACACCTAGCCTCCAGCACACCTCGCCTCACCCAGCTAGCACCGGTGTTTTTAATAACTCTGATTGGCTGTGCCGTGTCACGTGACCGCGGATACTTCACTGTGATTGGCTGAAGTGAACCATATAATGCAGTGACATGCAAAACCCGCGAGAGTGACCGAAAATACCGCGAGATTTGGAGGCTTAGACATAGTACAGGCTGAAATGCCAGGAGAGAGAGAGAAGGGGGAGAAAAAGAGTGATATATATACGCAGGATTTGTCACCTGGGTTACACCAGACACTTCACCCACATTGCGAAGTATTAACTTGGTGAGTGTGCGAGTGTTGGTGGTGGGCAAATGGCACAGATTGGCAGCCTCGCCTTTGACAGTAGCTTAACACTACCAAGAGTGAATTAATAATGCATCTGCATTATTCATCTGCAGAGTGAAAGTGATATATAGACTAATGTATTATTATCATTATCGTTGTTGTCGTTGATATTATTGTCATCTGTCTATTTGCTTACTTTTGCCTGGCTTAAAGCCACTGCTGCCCCGTTGTGCAGCCTGGTAATCCGAGCCTTTACCATCCAAGTACTAATAAGGCCTTGCGTGGAATCTAGAATACTCTTCCTGTTTTCAGGGCATGATTGACAGGTGGATTAGCCAATCAGAGACATCTATCCATGGTCCATCCATATTGCAAAAAAAAAAAAATCACAGGGGGCTGAAAAACATTGCAGATTTGCGAAATCAATGAGCAAAGCACTAAACTCTATCAGTCTAATGTGGGATAAATTTGATTTTATTTGTAAATGGTGACCAATGAACAACGTCTAATCATCCATACAAGTATTGAACCTTAAGACCCAACATGACCGAAAAAAAACAAACAACAAAAAAACTTTTTTTTTTTCTACATACTGTTCCAGAAACAACTTCCAGCTGAAGTAGTTTTACGCCTGAGTCTGGACATCCTCAAACTCAGCTGGTAAAACTGACATCAAGCTCTTATTTCATAGTTTCATAGTTTACTGGCAAACTGACCAGATCAGGCATGACACTTGCCATATTGTTGTGAATGTAATTGGTTTGCTGAGCAAGTTCAAAAAGCAAAAAAGAAAATCATAATGGAGTAAAGATGCTGGTGTAACCCTTTATTTGTCCAGGTGGGGGCCTTTTTTTTTCTAAAGAAGAAACACATTTAACAGACTTATTATCACACCCACATCAGTAATAATATGTTTGCATTCATCTTTAGAACTTATTTTTCAAAGTGTGAAATCAGAACTTTTCTGAAGTTTACTCCTCTTACCTCTTGTAGAAATCACTCGAGTTCACAGGACATATATCAAATGGCAGCACTGTCAACGTTTCGGTCTAAAATAAGGATGCAAGAGACAAGATAAGACGGTTAAATAAGGTAATAAGTCATCGAGTAGACATCTAAAGCCCCCCCTGTGCTAGCGTTAGCACCGTGTGTCAGGCGAGAGCGCTGTTTTGTTAGCGCTGACACCGGCTCTGTGGCATTTAGGCTGCATGCAGATATTGATGGCCAGGCCTTTGAAAGAGTCGAACAAAAATGTCAGCAAGCCTCCGCACCGCCACTGAACAGAGAGGCTAATCCTTCACGCGCCGCACAAACCCAAAACACGCTGACGGTGGAGTTGAGAGGAGGTAAGGACGGGAGTGACAAAAGGACAATGGTTAAAAAAAAAATTGGTAGACACATAGTTAAAAAGTTACATAGACACATAGCAATTTTGCAGTTTAGTCCAGTGTTTTTCCTCCTTTTTGCACATTTTTTTTGTAGAAATGTTTTTAAAATAATGCCTAGTCTTTGTAATCTTTAAGAAAAAAACATGGTATCTAGCAAATATCGTCCACTGCCACTGTGTCTCGTTCTCATATTTGGTTATGATTATCGTTTTGCCTTCTTTTATGGGTCAGAAGTTGCTCAGAACAATTCAAAATGGTAAAAAAAAAAATGTGGGGATGAGGCAGTTTTTGAAGCATGCTCTATTGCATCTGAGAGTCGTGTATTGTTGTCTCGAGGGCAGCAGGGTGAATTCATGTTGCAGTGGATGAGTGTGGTCCTGTGTTCTTCAATGTGTGATGCATGTTATGGCTTTAGAAAGAAACTATACATTTTGATTGATTGTGGGTACTGGCCTTTTCAAGAGCTGAGTGTGTCACTTGAATCACCTAGGGATCAGGGTAAGTTTCTTCTTTGTTGCACAGTTTACCATTTCTGCATTTTACATTGATACTTTGCAGTTGCTATGGTAATACAGTAGGTACACACATAAGTAAACCGGCCAAAAAGTTTGTCTGGAAGCTCAAGAAAAAATACAAAATAGATTCCCAGGAGCCTTTGATCAATATGAGTATTTATGGCCCTGTTTAGGTGTTTGATTTTTAATTAAAAGGTGAGTGACTAACTGAAAAACTGTTGGCTAATGCTAGTTGGCATTTGACTGTAATGTTATTTGTGAGGGACTTGTTTAATAGAACAAAATTAGCTTGCCTGTTGTAGTTTCAAATAAGTTAGTTCTTTGTGATCAGTGTTAAGTTAAATTAAAGTGAAACCAAGCCTCAGACAGAACAGTACCTATAGTTAGCATCATACTCCCTATGTCGAGCTGCATCATTATCAACATATTTCTTTCTTACATATTGACTTACCCATAATTAGAAATATTATGGCTGACCTCAATCTGTTATCTGTGATTTGTAAGTGTTACCCACTGCTTGTCTCCATGGAGATGTTGCTTTGACTGGTAAAATCCACAATATGGCATTAAACTGTCTTGCATTTTGTAATAGCCCAGATAGCAACCTTAGCGGCTAAATGAGGAACAGAGCAGTGACAGTTTGTCCAGTGCAGACCCCAGTGCATTTATTCCAACACCAAAAATGTTTACAGAAACAGGAAAAATTAAAAAAAATTAAAAAATAAAATTAAAAATTAAAATCAGCATGTCAGTACCTCCTGTACACACAGCGCTCCCTCTTTTTCTCTGGCAGACTGAGGTACAATAATATTGTTAAAAGTTAGCTCTAACCAAACAGTGTACATATTTATTCAATTAAGTTGATTGTTAAAATAGGTCTATGTTTAATTTATCCGTTTTAACAGTGAACACCAACTGGATTCACAAAAATCTAAAATATTCGACACTTCTCCTTGTAAGTGCACAGTTGTCTGCCCCAGAAACCTTCTTAAGATGCTCCAGCTCCCTGGGGCCTCTTTTGGCCAGAACACCTAAGGTGGCAGACAACATGGACAAGTTAAAATTGCCAACAATTCAATAATAATCAGTTAGATGATACACGACACTTTCATCAATAAAACATTTTAAACTTTTTTGTGTATTGTCCTTCTTTCTGCTAGCCTCAAAGATAGGCTCATGTAATGGACTAGCTACATTACACATTTATTTCAGTATTTTAAAAAAGAAAGTATTCTTTCTACAAGTGAGGTCACTTCTCCACAGATCTGACCTGTTACTTGGCCTGATGGTGCCTCTGCTTATTTATGCTATACTATGAAAAAACTAACTACACTAACTACAAGATTAGCAAGTTTTTTTTAGTATAAGAGAGGATAATTAGTTGCTTGCAGAGGAATTGCAGTATCTGCGATTTGCTAAATGCGACCATTGATTCGATTGCGATTAATCTTGCAACCCTACACCTATTAACCTACCCAAAGACCTAATCGAGAAAACACACAAGTCTAAGGATCCATATAAACTTCCAGATAATACACAAATCTGTGCACAACTCTTGTTTTAAAAGAACAAATTGAACAAGACCCTGAGCTTCATTAAGGAGACCGATGCATTGAGTTGCGTGTCCACTGCTTCCTCCAAGGTGAACGGATTAGTTTCCAATAACGTCAGCCCAGCGCTCCACATCACAGCACCGCTCACAACTCCATTACAATCAGCGCTGTTGGCTCAATAACAAGTAATGCAGACATCTTCCACTGCGGAGGAATTAGCAGAGACACACACAGCTTTAATGAATTAATTAAATCTAGCTCCATAAAAATGATAAATACGAGCCATTGTTTAGAAATCCATTAACAGCAGAAGTAAAGCCTTGTGTCTCACGTCCTCTTGTGCGTTCGCATTGATTAAGATGCAATGAATCGACACGTCATGGCCCGGGAGTCATGGGTTAGCAGTATGTAAAGATAATGGTATCGACGAAACGTCACAAGTGAATTATAGTATTTTAGTGCAAGTCCATATTAGGTTTTTACAAAAGGCGCTTTTGTCAATAAGAAGTCATACAATAGCTGAAACATTACTTGCTAATATGAATATTGCTACAGTAGCTCACATAAATCATGCTGTATCGTTTGTCGATACAGATGCAACCTTTTATCAATTTCAGAAAGAAATTGTGACAAAGTTGTTAGCATTTTCATCGCACAGCGAAAAGATTAAATTCTTGGACATTTTAACCTGTTTTTGGGTTTAGTGGTAGCTGGTGGCATGGTGGCATAATTTTGACAGTACCTATGCCTATACATGACTTATTGTGTGTGTGTGTGTGTGTGTGTGTGTGTGTGTGTGTGTGGTGTGTGTGTGTGTGTGTATGTGTGTATATGTGTGTGTGTGTGTGTGTGTGTGTGTGTATGTGTGTATGTGTGTGTGTATGTATATGTATATATGTACTACCGTTCAAAACTTTGGGGTCACCCAGACAATTTTGTGTTTTCCATGAAAAGTCACACTTTTATTTACCACATGAGTTGTAAAATGAATAGAAAATATAGTCAAGACATTGACAAGGTTAGAAATAATGATATTTATTTGAAATAATATTTTTTTTCTTCAAACTGTACTTCAGTCAAAGAATCCTCCATTTGCAGCAGTAACAGCATTGCAGACCTTTGGCATTCTGGCTGTTAATTTGTTGAGGTAATGTGGAGAAAATTCACCCCACACTTCTAGAAGCCCCTCCCACAAGTTGGATTGGCTGGATGGACACTTCTTGCGTACCATATGGTCAAGCTGCTCCCACGACAGCTCAATGGGGTTTAGATCTGATGACTGCGACGGACACTCCATTACAGGTAGAATACCAGCCTCCTGCTTCTTCTCTAATGAGTTCTTGCACAATTTGGAGGTTTGCTTTGGGTCATTGTCCTGTTGTAGGATGAAGGTCAGCATCCCAGAGTCGCCCCTTCACTGTAGATGTTGACAATGGCGTTTTGCAGGTACTATTTAATGAAGCTGGGTCTATTTCTCAAACTAGAGACTCTAATGTACTTATCTTCTTGCTCAGTTGTGCAGGGGACCTTCCACTTCTCTTTCTACTCTGGTTAGAGCCTGTTTGTGCTGTTCTCTGAAGGGAGTAGTACACATCATTGTTGGAAATCTTCAGTTTCTTGGCAGTTTCTCATATGGAATAACCTTTATTTCTAAGAACAAGAACAGGCTGTCGAGTTTCACATGAAAGTTCTCTTTTTCTGGCCATTTTGAGCTTTTAATCAACCCCACCAATGTGATGCTCCAGATACTACTGATGCTACTATTATAGCTTCTATAACCAGCTAAACTGTGCTAACATGACTGCGCAAGGGTTTTCTAATCACACATTAGCCTCTGACACAATGAGAACACATTGTACCATTAGAACTATGGATAGTATGGATAGTTGCTGGAAATGGGCCTCTACACACCTTTGTAGATATTGCACTAAAAACCAGACATTTGCTGCTAGAGTCATTTACCACATTAACGATGTATAGAGTGTATTTCTGATGAGTTTAAAGTTAAATTCATTGAAAAAAATTAGCTTTTCTTTCAAAAATAAAGAGATTTCTAAGTATATATATATATATATATATATATATATATATATATATATATATATATATATATATATAGGTATATATATATATATATATATATATATATATATATATATATATATATATATACTTAGAAATCTCTTTATACTGAAGTGGCTGTCAAGAAAACTTACCAGTTGCTGACGGAGCAAGTGTGAAAGGACAGAGACACTCAAGCCTTGAGCACCAGAGCAATAGAGGCCCATATCTACAACACCAGAAAAGACCCAAGGTTTAGAATGTGCAAACAGGCCCCTGAGACAATCCAGCACATAAATGCTGGGTGTAAGATGCTGCAGGGAAAGCAGCAGAGCAGCATAACCAAGTGGAGCCATAGTGTACAGAAACATCTGTGCAGTGTATGGACTGGAGAGGTGGGACACATCTCCAAAGAAAGTGAAAAATGACCAAGCCAAGATTTTATTTTTATTTTTTTATTTAACCTTTATTTAACCAGGAAAGTCCCATTGAGATTAAAAACCTATTTTTCAAGGGAGTCCTGGCCCTGCGGCAGCAGCAAATAAAACATACAGTTGCATAATGACAAAAGGACAAGATAACAATAAAAGACAAATAAATCTTCTGAGATCTTATGAGACTTCAGATACAGACTCAAAGAATGGAGATGAACCAACTCGGCACCATGGAGGTGGATAAACAGGGGTTAAAGAAGAGCTGGAGAAGGCCTGGAAGGTGACAGCATCAATGGTGCCCATGAACATCTGAGCACACTCAGCGCAGTAACCCTGAAATTGGAGGAGAATGTGCATATATATATATATATATATATATGTATATATATATATATATATATATATATATATATATATATATATATATATATATATATACACACACATATACATGCCTGTACATGCCTGTATTATATTTCATCAGTCACCTGCCCTATGCCTGCACTGTGTTTAGTTATCACAATCAGAGTTCAACTCACAGCCAAACGCAATGTTTACACATCAGCACAACCTGACCCACCGCTCACAACCAGCCTAAACAGCGTCAGTAAAACAATCTTGAGCTCATGATATACAACTACAATAGAGGAGGTTATGGTCACAACAAGAGCACATGGCATCAGCACTGCTCCAACAATGCACACAGCAGTTCCACCCAGACACTGGAGCACCTTACCTCACACCCACGAGCTCATTTTGAACACAATTTTCTCATGAGGCTCCATCCTCAAATATTCCCACGAACGAAACAAGCATCTTACCTTGCTTGTCTAGAGGGCTGAGGCAGAGTGTATTCTCTATCTGCTGCTGTCATGTTGGTTCTGTCTCAAAAGTGCATAATTAAGTCCAATGCAAAGAAATGAAACTAGTCCAAGTCCCAGTCCAATCAGGTCCATGAGATCTAGAGGTTTAGGCGAAAATAACTAGCCAGTAGCCACTCGCCAGTGTGAATCAAAATAAGAGAGCATATGATACTCCGCACTCATTCCAACTTAATGCAAATCCTCTCTTCTTTTCTTCAAGTAACTGCTTCGCAAAAGGGTCAGCTGAAAAGAACACACAGAATCCTCCCCTAAAAAACAGTTCCTAGCCATAACTTGCACTGTTGTTGTTACCCATTCATTATAGTAGTAAAATGCCACCAGTGGAGAGTCTGGGGCTAGGTGGGAGATAGCAGGCTGAATCCCGATAGGTCAGATGTCTGATAGCTGTGTAGGAAGCTCAACCAGTTGATCTGAGTGCACTCCTGCCCCACCCCAAGTACGTACATTGCGGATGTAATGTAAGGTAATGTAAAAACTTCAGGCTCTCCCATAGAACTCTCTCTATTGAGTACACACCGACCCAGTGCACTCAAAGGGCAAATAGATGAATGAAATCATGTAATAAGACCACATTTAAGATTATAAAAAAATATGTATATGCAGATATACATAAAATTTTAAACAAAATATGAAACATAGCTTGCAGCACACTTGCACACTCCCTCTATTGACTAGCAGCCACTGTTTGGGTTACATTCCCATCGACCTGAAATATGGCAGTAACTGTATCCTCCAACTAGCTAATCTATGATCTCAAGAAGATTAGTTGATTATTAGCTGTAGAAGACACATTTTCATATAAGACAACAGGTATAGCAAACCTTAAGGGACCTACATTATGCTATAGACTTTTGGACTTTAAATGATGTAATAATCAAAAACAGACATTTCTGTTTAATTCATGCGTGTCAGTAATCCACATAAACAGTGTCTCATTCTTAAAGACGTGGTATTATGCTAAATCAACTTTTTGTAGCTTTCTGCCATGTTGTAACGTTCCCTCATCAAAAACATCCCTGAAGTGGTTCTATATGTCATCTATGCATGTTGCTAGAGTCATTTAGCAATCCCTTAATCGAACTCTCCTCATGGTTAGCACTATGAGCATGATACAAAACAATACTACTACCTACAACTTCACAAACCTGAGTCGATGTGCAACAGTTTTATTAAGAGAATGCACATTTTCCAGGAAGCAGTGTTGCCAGACCCGTGCGTTCCCATAAAATTAAGAAAATATTGCCTGTAGGATGGGCTATTTCTCCTGTGACAAGTATCAATCACAAAATATTATTCAATATCCTTAATTTTAAGTGATTATATTCAAAGCCACCAGTGCTCAGATCTATTTTGCTGAAAGAGAGCAACTGAAATGCAATGGAATTTGCAGCCGCTGCCTTTGATGATTTATGCTTTTAACAATAATACCTCTTTTTAATCTTATCTTGAAAGCAGACATACTTCTTTTATTTTGCCAGAGTTACTTGAGAAAAATCATAGAATCTAATATTCAGGGAGAACCGCTCCTAAACACCACTAAACGCTTCATTTTCTCCTTATATCGATGAAGTCTGCCAGTTCTGAGGAGACGGAACACAAAGCCCTCCGTTCTTTTCAAAGGGGCTTGTTGATTTGTTTATTAGCTCAATATTATCTCCACTGCCAGTATCAACAATCACGCACACCAGGAAAATTACCGTTCCAACAAGGCGCTTTTATGATCGTAACGAAAAGTGTGCAAATCAACTAAATGTAAATATGAATCGGTCCAGCCCAATATATAGGTGTTCATTTAAATGTAAATGAAGAGATTATTGATTTCATAACAAAAACGCAGGCCACAATAATGGCTGTTTTGTTAGCGCTAGCTTTCTACTCCGATTGTGCAGGAGAGCCACGGGCGCCAATGTAAGACAAAGAGTATTGACTTGTGTTTATTATGTCGGCGCGTATTAATTTGTTGCCTAATATCGGAGCGTGTTATCGGGACGTTGGCAGGCGAGGGAGAGGCGAGGCGGCTGCTGTAAACAAAGCCCCAACAAGCTCAGCCAATTTCATGGCATTTGGCAGCAGGAGAGGAGCTCCGCGCACACTGCTCCGAGGCACAAAGTCTCGGCAGGAATCTATCCCGTCTGCGTGTGCTTGCTGCAGGGGTCACGTTTGCATCGCTATACTGAGGGTTAAGTGTCTCGTTGAAGTGTTGTGAGCCACAGAGACAATCAGCAGAAGTCTGGGAGCAGTGGAGTAGAGATTAGTTTAGTTCATCAAAGTGTTTACCGTATTCACAAAGGGATTTCAATCAGGAGAGATTGAGACAAAAAAGGGAGAGTTTATTGAATGGCAAAAAAAAAAAAAACTTGAGCAATTATATTTTGGAAAGTGAGCTGTTAGCAATGCCGTGAAGAACAAGAATGACTGACCTGCTGAGGGATCATTTTGTTGAGACAGTGAGGTGTTGGCGTGTTGCCTGACTAGCCGGTTACTCCTACATTCTTTTGCAGAAGGGTCAGGAGTCAGAACATAGAGCAAAACCATGACAATTACCTGCCCTAACGTGGGAGGATCCAACCAAAACTAATTTGTAGCATGTGTCTCTCAAATGCGTATAACTATGTAGGTTTTTAGCACTGTCTTCCTACCGGTGGAGGCAGGACGGCTGCACCCAAAACCTGTTTAAATCAGCCGGAAACGTCACAGCAACACCTCTCTGAAGAAGACCACTAGTGAGCAGTCGAAACTGTCAGGTATAAAACAAACTAAACCTTGGTCTGGATAAAGAATCTATTCAAATAAAATAGAGAGCATTCACTGCCAGCTCAGTCCTTGTTATCTTGGCCTATTTCCTCAGAGGTAATACTCCCTACAGCAAAACGATAGCCAGACTGGACTGCAGCAGCCTCCAAACGGACAATACTATCATCATGTCTTGAGGGTTCATGTCACTGGGTCCTGTATTGATGGTACATAAACTTTTCCTGCGTAAGAACTTCACCCTCATGCGTCTTATTCCAGTTCTCAGGCTACTACAATTTATTCTACAACACCGGGGAGGTTGATGGTTCTGCAGTGGAGTTGGGGTGGAAGAGTTTTGATGTGTCTAGGCGAGACGTCAAGAAGAAGAAGGAGGTGGGAGGAAATGCATTCGTATGACTAGATTAAGAGGGTGACGGGATGCAATGCAGTATTCCTTGCAGACTTGAAGGAAAATTGTATTTATTTTATTTTTCTGACGAGTAGTTTACATTAAAATGTTCGAATCTGGTTTCAGCCAGAGTATACATTTTTAAACACCTCCAGTATTAACCTACCTAAATATCTGCAGCCTTTGCAAGTGCACAATTGCATTTGTGATTTTGATTTCATAGAGATACACTATACTGTGCCGTCATACCTCCTAGTGGACCGAAATTGATGTTTTATTTGTATTTTGTATATAAACATTAGGAGTTGTTTTCTTATTGTCAATAGCGGCAGCACATTTTGTTTTAAAGTTGCACAAATTGCACAATTACAGCTCCCATGTGCTTCCATCCAGGCCAGCCATGCATGTACCGAGAGCTGATCACTACAAATTCACATGTGACATTGAAGGTATAATCAATGTGGCTTTTTAATTGATTTTCAAGCTCATTGTTTACCTGACCGGGGCAATGTGCAATGCTCTTGAGGGGCGCAAGCTGGTGGGAGGCTTACACAGTACATGCACGTTGTGTCAACAGATGCAAGTCGAGATCCTTAAGTAGCTGGGTTTTAGTTAGAGTTGAGGGAGGACCCAGGAGACTAGCTGTAACACGAAAGGGAATTTGACTAATTCTGTGATTCTGCTGTAGAACTATATTGTTTTGTCATGTTTTATCCCCATTTTTAGCTTGCTTTGGATCCAAAATACACTTTTCTTCAATACGTCATGAAGATGTGAGTCTAGTGAACAGTGAATCTCCCAGAGTTCAGACGGACGTGATTGACAGGTGGATTAGCCAAGTAAAAAATACCAAATTTTTTAAAATAATGTTTTTTAAGTGTCCACCATTTTCAATTTCACATTGAATAGCCTGATCCAACACACTTTGCATAACATTTGAAAGCATTTCCGGGCTTATGGCTGTTATTTGATCCACAGTATTACATTTTAACTCGTTTATTATCTGAGGTTTATTCACAAACACCTTTTCTCTGTAAGATAGCCCCACTGGAAGAAAATCGGGACTAGTCAGGTCTCGAGAAATCACATACTGCCCCCTGTCTTTGTAAACCACTTATTATTCCTTTAATGGCGTTTTACACTTGGGGCATTTCTGGTATTAAAATGTCGACGGTAACACCACTGGGTTTCTGAATTTGACCCATGTGACTCAAAGTACCACTGTACAATGAGGGTTCGTTCCTCGGTGCTATATTTGCTCATATTAATGTCGGAAGGGTAGTTCTAAATGCTCTGAAAATTTTTAAAAATTAAATTAAATTAAATTAAAAAATTGAACTGCAAACACTTTTTTCATGGACAAATTAGCAGTACATACGCAAACTTCTAACCAGTGGTTGCTGTCGTCTTTTTCCCAGAACTAACACTAGCTCCTCCTTGTGCAACTTTTTTGTTCAATAGTTCAAAAACTCTATAGAAAATGAGTTTTGTAACATTTGGTGATTTTTCTTCATTATCGGCATATCTACACAGTCATTAACAAACACTGCGCTGTAACTCTTCCTCATTGGTTTTCTGGGTAAATAACTAAACCCAAACATGCTGCTGTTTTTCTTCTTTCTTTCCCCCCCCCCATGCAGTCTTCTGTCTGCTGGTGTACGATCGATTGCCTCCCTCTGAAATGTTGTGCTGCTCGGCCTCATGGGATACAAGGGATCAATGGCTACACACCGCCACCATGCTACGACACGGCACTGATTCGCACTTCTGTCCCATTGCATCAGCCCGGCGTGGTGTGAGGCCCTCGGCACGATCTAACACCGAACTCTGGTCAGCGTCACGTCTTGCTGTCCCGCTGGTTGCCGTTCGTGAACTTTGAAACACATTTAAGATCTCCTCAGGGTCCAAAATAGATCTGTCTGAAATGTCATTATAGCTGAAGTCTCTGGGGTGCTGTATTTCCCAGTGTGTAGATTTTGATATTGAACAATTTGACCAAAGTACAAGAAAAAAGTCACATGTGAATTTTCTCCTAGGGTTGATCACCTCTTAAAACTATGGTATTGGGAAAAAAAATGATTTATATTTTCCCCCCATTTTTTTTTTTTATACCCGGTGTGTTAAAGTGAGATGTCTGTAATAACATTGGCCAACCACATATCACCACTAGATGCTATTGACCTTATTTCAGAAGTTGCCGTGGGCGTCGACATTGCCATTTGGGTTGTATTAGTTTGAAGGGGGAGCTGCTGTTGTGGATTTTCTAATAGTAAACACCTTAAAAAAAAAAATGAAATCAATAGAGAAGTTGTCTTGAATCAAAAAGTCAGATTTATTGAATCAATTGTCAAAGAGCCGTTGTCCTTAATAGTGTCGTCTCGCCCTCGGCCTCCAAATGAACATACATACAGTGTATTTATACCATCAAAATAATCGTAGCAGTCTTAATCTAGTCCAAGTGACTTCAGGCTGTTGGACACATCGTCTTTTACGCTAACAAACGAGAGATATGCCCGTGCGTAACAACAGATAGTATCACGAAAATTAGGTCAAAGACATAGATAATATTACATATCAATACATGTAAAGATCTTGTTGGTGCACATGAACATTGGACATTTTACACAAATCCACCTTTATATCATATTTTAGCGATAAAACTTTCCCCAAATTCTCCATTTAAATGTGCCACCACAATGAAAGTGCAGTTTAGTCGCGTTTATGGCAAAAGTGGGCGGGGCTACTGTTTTAGAGTGCCGGCTTTGGTCTCACAAAACAACACCATGGAGCACAATTGAGTCTGAGGTGAGGGGAAGGGGGGGATGGGTTTCATGTCTACCATCTACATCTACAGCTAATGCAGCATCACCAGAAATGATTGCTAAAAACTTCACAAATGAGAATTTACGAACATAATTTTTTTTTTTTTACTTCATCGCAGATAGTGATTACTACACATTAGCAGAGTTATGGCTGCAGGCATGGGCCCAGACTTAAAGAAAAGTAAAGTAAAGTAATTTTAAATACATATTACAATTTAATTTGTCACTTTTTATGTAAATACAATATTTATTTTTGGCCTATGCTTGTGTCCCATGTCTTGCAACAGAAAAACACTCATTCCTCTGGGCTAGTACAGTTTTCTAGTGGAAGTGGAAACATTCAAATATTAGCATGGCCACAGTGCAAGGATGACACAAACATTTCAAAAAGAGATACTCAATTTTTGGGGAGAGCAGGGCATGGAACGATGCAGAATGTGCAATTTAGGAAACTGAGTATTTATATCTTCTTTATGTTTTCAATCTAGTATGGCTACCCAAGTAATATAGTATTTACATTGTACAGTGTGTGTAACGTTTAAGGTAAAATGCATGTTGCCCGGGATCCAGAATACAAACTTTTTCAATACTTTATGAAAATGTGAAAATGTCTGATCAACTGTGAATCTCCCTGAGGTCAGATGGGTGTGATTAGCAGGTGGTCAGGCAAATGCATGATCATGGTTAGTCTGAAGGAAGCTGTGGTGACCAGACTCATATCCATCTACATAAAAACCACAGAGAGATATGAGTTTTATCGGAGACATATCGGTTTATCTCATCAAGACGGTATCGTGAAAAGGGATTATTGACGCCCATGATTCAGCCATTCTCCAGCTCTTTGTCTCTGTCATTTTTTTCAGCTTTCACAACCAGGTACAGTGGAGTGACAGTGGCAGAAGGGCACCATCTTTTATGAAGGTATGTTTCCATGACAACGCCGCGCTGTAGGGAAAAAAGCTGTGAGTCTGTTGGGACGGTTTGCAGCTCTAAGGGTCAAAGTAGCACATAGTGTCTCTCGGTGGAGTTGGAGGTGTTCTTTTGTCTCGATTTTGTCCGGAGGGTAAAAGAAAAATGCTATTAAAACTGTAAGACTAACGCTAAAAATATGAATTGCCCTTCATACGGAGGCTATCCTACCCCAGTGGTTCAATGATTGCAATAGGCCTACTAATGTTATCTACATTTGAGCTTTTTTTTGTCCTATTTTTTGGAAAGAAACAAATAATGGAAAACAGAGCAGCACTTTAAAAGCTCCTAAAAGTTGATTCTAGACAAAACCCTCTTTAATAAGACAGACCACACTCGCACCACCCCTCCCTCCGTCGTCATTGGAGGCTATACATGTAACTTTTGCTTGCGTACATGTCAGCTATTATCTGCAGCGTGTCCTGGCTCGCGGTGTTTTCGACAAGGTCAGAGCCGGCGACTGCAAGGCATGCTGGGAAGAGCAAACAGCGTGCAGTAATTGATTTAAAGTGCCGCGGCGGAGGCTCCCACACCCTGCGCTGATTTATTACCTATCTGTGCATTTGTGAACATGGCTCGCAGCTGTGGATTCATACTCGTTTGAAATATGGCAATGTGCACGGGGCAGGGGAACACGGATAAGGCTGTCTCTTGGGTGGAGCGGGTGAAGCGCCGGCATAAATACAGTTTAAGTCCTCATTAAGAGTGGTTTAAAAGCATGTGATGGTGGCTTTATGTAAATGTATGCATCTTTAATGTGTCTCTAATTGGAGCCATTAGTAAAGGTATAAATTGAACGGGGAGACGGTTGGAACTGCGGAGTATGCAATACACCTGATTTTTGTATTTGTATTTATTTTTCAATACTATTCTACTCCTGAATTTATTTGCATGTAATTTAAACATACTTGGAGATGTGTTTGATATAATAATATTGTGTTATTTGCTTGGTATTTTGCTCACAATGATCTGCTCACCCACCAGATGGCATCAGAAATATATTTATATGATGTACAATAAATACTTCAGTGTAGAGTGGTACTTGTGCTGTGAGCATAGCGTAGCCAATTGTCGCTTACTTCTTTATAAATAGAAGCACACAGCACACAGTGGTCTCATTTTGACCTTTATATCTCTACTGGGGCAAGACAAATTTTACATAAAAAAAATATTAAACCTGACCTCAGTTTCACTCATCTGTCTAGTCCAACAATTACACAAAACTGCTTTTCATAACAGTGTGGAATCAATTTAAATAGGTAACATTTTACTCACATTAAAAATATATATTAATCTCTACTGTCCCAAGAGTGCTTATAGCTATCATCTTTAAGTTTTTGTTTGTTTGTTTGTCAGACCCCCTCATCTCTCCCCTCATCCCCCTCACCTGACCTTTGTTCTGGCTCACCTGTGCTCTCTGACTATTACAGTCAAAAGGAGAAGTAGAGAACCCACTGGGTCAAATTTGGCCGTAGTTGCTGTTACCAAAAATGAACAAACAAACAAAAAAAAGAGTCAAATGTAACTTCAAAAGCCTGGATTGCTACTTCTGGCCCCTGCATAGAGACACTTAGTGAATGAATATTGAACTAAAATGAGCCAGAGTGGCAGTGACAAGATGGCTGACCACATGCTGTTTTGTTGAGCTGGAAAACTACCCAAACAAAATCGTCTCCTCAGCAAACCAGTGGTTGGTAAAATTGTGGGTTGTTTTTTTTTTATTTTTGTTATTTTTTTTTAGTAATAGCTTGCAGAATATCTAGAAGTATGTTTTATAATCTTTTTGGATAAATTAGCGACTCTGATGGGTCAAATTTTGTCCGGATCCTAAATGAGAGAATAAAGAGTTAAAATTGAAGAAGT